>JANRMT010062840.1:38204507-38216419 GCA_026402145.1 Polypterus bichir lapradei
AGAAGTTTTTATATATATATATATATATATATATATATATATATATATATATATATATATATATATATATATATATATATATAAATATCATCTCCCATTTTCGGACTGCTTCTGGGCCAATCTCTGGAATGGATTCCATGATCAGGTTTTTGCTTTAGAT
Organism: Polypterus bichir lapradei; assembly: GCA_026402145.1. NCBI lineage: Eukaryota > Metazoa > Chordata > Cladistia > Polypteriformes > Polypteridae > Polypterus > Polypterus bichir. The sequence continues at coordinate 38,204,668 of JANRMT010062840.1, forward strand.
GCCCTGGGGTCATCTTTCTATCATTCCCTCTAAAAACTCCACGTACTTCTGCAAGAATGAGAATTAGGTCCCATTTAAAGATCCAGGCAACGCCTCCAGTGGTCTGACCTCCTCTGTGCTATACAAAGTGTTATGTGTCAGTTTGGGGTTATGTGAATTTTATGTTTTATTTTTGGTTTTGTTTATGTTGAACTATTATTTTTCATGTGCTTGTTATTTTTGGTTTGTTTAACCAGTAATATTGTAACAGTGTACTGTCACTTTAAATGTACTTCTGCTCCTTGTGGGTAGAGTCCCAGGAGGTGGGGCCTCCCTGACATCACCACTTCTGACTCCTCCCTCAGGCGATTTACATTTGTCTGAGAAGGCTCAGGAGTTGCAGATCACTTGTTTGTTGGAGTTTTCTGTGAGAATCGCTTTTGTGTGTTAAAATTTCTGTTGTGTTAACTTCTTTCTTCTGTTTTAAGGATTCTGATTTCTGGACTTCGGATTTGGACTTGTTTATTTAGGATTGCCTTTCTGCTTCTTTTTACACTTTAAAGCCTATCTTTGTATTTTCAAGTTGATTTTTTTTCTGTTATCAAAGCATTTATTCATAAAGATTCTTAAATTTCCCTTTTAAAACAAGCCAAGTATTTACAGACATCACACCTCTTTTGGAGCTTTTGTTATATTTTTGTGATGGTTACAGTTGTTTTCCCAGTTCCTCATCTCTCGGGGCTGCTCCAACTGAAGCCAGCAGGCCATTGTATTAAAGGCCTGACTAAGATCAGGTGAGATTCTCCTGGTCAGACCAGTGAAGATCCTGGCCTGCTCCCTTACTTATTTTTGGAGGCCTCACAACCACTTTACCTTCAAGGAAGCTCCATTTCACAACACAGGACATCTACCTGAAAACTTCCTCATTGTTCTGTTTGTCTTAACACCTGTTAACAATGTATGGACCGCTACATCCTGGGCAGCACCCTAGCCTTTATTAACTCCATAGACTGTACCAGTTGATCCTTTTCTCTCGGGAGCTGCTTTCGTAATAATGCTGTCTCTTGAAAGATGATCTCCCTTAGGTTAAAATACCAGTTATTCTTCAGTCGTAAGTGAAACCTGAGTTTTTAAAGTTATGTGAAAATGTGTTGATCATAAATGGCAAATGTAAGAGAGGTTGAAAATTTGGAACTAAAATGCTTGTAACTTTAGGTAGGCTTCTATAGGCCTTTCCAGGTTAAGAAAAGCATGATTATGAATGGAATAAACCCTTCTGTTACTGCACGGACATATTAAATGTTGCAGTGTGGGTGCTTTTGTCTGGATGTGTGTGAGTTATGGCTGACACATATTCAGTTTGGACAGTACTATTCACTTTTCTTAAACATTTATCCAAAACGATATGCTTTACTGTTAAATATTGCTTTATGAATAGCTTCAGTTTGCTAAGCCTCCAGCACATGCATTGTGTACATTCGTATCAGAGCTTCAGCAATGGGGAACAATACCCAGCATGCACCATTTTATCATGTATATCTGTGATCTTGCGAATAGGATAACATCATTGTCTTACAAGGTACACAACACCCCAACAGAGAACATTGTCAGATTATTCAGCTGATAATTACACACAGAGATAAGTGCTGCAAACAAATGGATCTGAAGCCGAAGCAGCAGCTCGCTGATTTGTCCTCAGTTGCTTTTTCTTCTCATTTCTCACCAGCCTCTGCTGCTTATCACTTCTCTGGATGAGAGACTTCTGCAGTAGTGCTGTTGTTATGGGAAGAGAACATCAAGCAAATGAAGATTTTCTTTTCTTTTCAAGCTGTAGTTTCTTCAGACCCCTTAATGACACCCCCTCCCACCTTCATAATCCTCTCCTTGCCTGCTATACATGACTCCCATTGCTGGAGAAGGATAAGGTGATCCAGTTGGGATGCTACAGTGGAAACGCACACGCTGGGTATCATTGCCTGCTATGGGTATGGAGACGTGGGTGCTTTGGTTTCCACTTGAGGACACCTTTGGAGAGAATGAAGAACATTTGATTTATTGATGTCATTAAGATGATCCACTCCTTTGACCAGAATCTGCTGTTCATCTATCACTTATTCAATAGCCATCCACATTATTCACTTTAAACACACAGAAATGTATGCTTGGAAATTAAACTTTTACTGAAATTTGAATGGGGTGCAGGGGGTCCTTGTGTTGTATCCTTGCTAAAATGGATCGTCATATTGGAATTAGAATGCTAGCTCATCCTAAGTACCTTTAGAGACAAGTTGGTCAGCAGTGTAAACGCATGCAAAGTTGTGCAGCTAAATGACCCCCCCATATGCCAATATATGTACCACTTGTCACAAAAACGAGACATGAACAGATAAAGGTTTGGGGCAGCCACCCGTATAATATGGTATCCCGGCTGCAAAAGTCGTTATTATCAAATAAACAGCACTGAAGTGCATACAACTGAGTCCAGAACAAGACTGAGGGAAAAGGGGAAAAGGGCAGGCTTTTAAAGGGGAAGACAGGAAGTGAGGTCATAAGGATCGGGCACGTGTTCATCAATCATTGGATCAAGCCCGGACGTGACATCAGAGGGGCCGGAGCTGGTAAGGTCTATTTCCATTGGCCCGGTCCCGGAAGTGACGTCAAGAGAGCCAGGTGGAATCTGCCGGGAATGGCCTACAGGAAAGGGAGAAAAAGAGTCAGTGCACTCTGCCACATCCCAGCATGCCTCAGAACTGCCTTCATTCAAGCCCTTTAGCTGCCTCCCATGCGCACGTATGTGACACACTGCACCACCATCCGATATATTTTAGGGCTTACCTTATACTGTTCCTATTTCTTATTAGTATGTGTAAAGCAGAACACTCCTCAGGGCTATTTTTAAGCCCCTCCATGCTCCGATACAAACAATCACCAAGTGCCAGTCTAATAAATGGCATGATTAAACTTGCCAAATGATGCCAGCACACGTCATTAACATCCATATGGGTTGTGGGGACCACATGTTGGGATGGTTGGAGGGAGGTTCAGGACTTTGGCACTGTGCCATACATTCATATCCAAATGTTCGCTTCCCTCTGTTGAATACCAACAATTAGAGGCGGCTTTGGGCAGGAAGAGGTTTGCTGGCAGGTGAGCAACACTTTAGTGACTTGTTTAATGGTGTCATGTCTATGGCTTTTTGTCTTGCTTTCTATTTGTGTGTTTTATGTGGTGGCAGGGAGTTTGTATCAATAGTTTGCCAAAAAGAGGGGCTTCCTTGTAGGCACTTAGAGTAAGTGCAGTGGACAATGCCTGCTGTATATGCCATATCAGATTTCATTAACGTCTCGCCTGTTAATTAAACTTCAGTTGACAGTGTGGCTGCTATGATCAGTGCTTAATTTTAGGGTCTTATAGCCTTTTTTTATAATGGAAGCCATTTTGCATACCATTGTCAGGGTCACGTCCTGCATTTCTAGGGGTGTGGTCTCTAGGGTCGTGACCTCAAGTTCATCAGCAGATGGGATAAAAGGTTTTATCCGAACAGCAGGTAAATACCTCAAAACCTTTATCGAATTCTCTTTGTGATTCATTTTCGTGTCTACTTTATGCCTTAATTTTTGATTTGTGATTTTTGTCTCTCATCTGGGTTTCAGTCGCTTTGTTTAATTTTATTTTCTTTGTTTTTGCCTTTTGCACGCATCTCCCATTTTAAACTCTTTAAAAATGCTCATTTGTTTTCCTGCCGAGTCAGGACAGTTTGAGGCCATTTTGTACTTTTTTGTGCTGTGATTGAATTTTTTAAAACACTTTTTCTCATGGTTATTAATTTTGGCTATTTCCTTGTTTTCATTTCCGCGACCCCATTTCATTTCCTTCTGGGTCATCATCATTTTGTTATCTTTGCCTTTGGTAACAATGTCCATTGCCAGTCGTGTGGTTTATCGTCAGCTCGGAGTGTGAATTCATCATCTATTTCAGTTAGAATATGTAGCACCTGATATTCAAGATTTTGGATTGTTTCGATTATGAAATTCGTAAAGTGAATGTTCATTATGAAAATGCCTAATTAACATTAATGTAATTACGAGGGATATCCAGAAAAAAAAGGTTACAACAGCTGTTAAAAATCGAAAAATGAATATATTTCAACCAAATTTACAGGGTATGTTCCAAAATATGTGTTTATTTCTCAACATAATCGCCGTCAACTTCGATGCACTTCTTCAGCCTTGGCACCAGTTTTTTTATACCCTCGTCGAATACGCTCCGCTCCACCTCCGAAAGCCTCTTCTCCACTGTCTCCTTCACCTCCTCATCGTTGGAAAAACGTTTCCCACCCAAGAATTCTTTCACAATTCTTCCACAAGCTGACGATGGATCTCGGCCACGGATTCGCGACGCAAAGTGAGGAACTTGATGACCGAACGAATCTCGCATCGGCGGTAGGTGGAGCAAACGGCCTCAGCAGAGGTTGACAAACTCGCTTGCTGTGATGACATTTCACAACTGACTGACGCGGTCCCGGGCTTATTTTGACCGTTAGGACCCCCCTACATGCAGGTATGCCAATCTTCAAAAAAAAAAAATTCCCTGCACCCTCCAGGGCATTTGTAACCTTTTTTTCTGGATATCCCTCGTAGAAAACATTTTTAATGTTTCCTTGCATCCAAAAAAATTATCCCGCTTTTTCTTCAAATAACACTGAAATGCATGAGGATTTGAAGATGTCCAGTTGGGGAGGCTAGGGGTAGTACGTTGCATTATGCCGATGGTGATGTCCTCTTTGCCTCATCTGATTGTGTCCTTTGACACACACGTGAGTGTTTCACTGCCAAGTGTGTAATGACTGGAATTTGGATCAACACCACCTCCAAGTCTGAGATCAGGTGAAGAGGGAACAACTGTCATAAGTGGAGGAGTTCAAGTATCTCAAGATCTTGTTCACGAGTAACAGAAAAAAGGAGCGTAAGATCGACCACTGGATTGGCAAGACGGCAGCTGTTTTGTGGTCTCTGTACCTATCCGTGGGCGTTGAAGTAAGAGGCGAGTCCAAAGACTTAATTCTTAGTTTACTTGTTGATCTACATCCTGGTCTTCATCTATGGTCATGAGCTGTGGGTAATGACTGAAAGAGAGAGATCACAAATACGAGCAGCAGAAATGAGGTTTCTTTGCATGGTGGCTGGGATGAGACTTTGTAGCGGTGCTACTGGGGATTGAAACTTCAACTCCCAGCTGTATCTGCAGTGGCTGTTATTGGTCTTCTTCTAGGGTGCAGTGGCTGTTGGGTGCAAGGAGGCCGACGCGACATTTAAAATAGGGCCAATGATACCAAAAGAGGAGAAGTATTTTGTGTTTCGTGTCTGAAGTTCCTGTCAGTCTACCTTCCGTTCTGATACCTGTGGATTCTTGTTTTGTCCTGGATCGTCTCTTGCTTTGGGCATTGGTCTGTCTGATTTGTTGTCATCCTGTGAAGAAAGAAGCGCTCCTGATCCCATTCACCCGTCTTCATTTAATCAGGAAATGCCAGTAGGACTGATCTTTACATTCCCATTCAATGTGCTGATCTCTGGACTATCTACCTCCATCATTGCATTTCATCAGTTGCCGTTTTCCATGGACTTTATAGTGAGTGTTTGTTGTTGTGGTTTGTATTACTTGTACATCGCCATAAGGGGACTGGGTGGGATTATTTAGCTTTCAATTGTATTTTGTTTATTAGTGTTTAATACATTCTTTAATTGTTTTGTCACCTGTTTGCTTTTTGTCTTTGCTTGTGAGTGTGTGTGAGGGTCGGGTCAGGCCAAGGCTGGGGTGCGTCCCTGGAATCTCCACCAAAAAAATAAATAAATCGCCGTCTCTTCGACGGTGTGAATCTTAGCGGCACCGGACCGCTACAACTTAGTGATGGAGTGGGAAGCTGAGCGATTCATGGGAGCCTAAGAGTAAAGCTGCTTACTCCTCTGGATTGAAAGAAACCATTTAAAGTGGTCTGAGCATGTTATAAGAATGGCCGGCCAGCTCCATCTCCAATAAGAGGAGACTCTCTTTTCTGCCAAGAATCGGACAGGTGATTATTTATTGAGCTAAACCAAGAAAAGTTTGTTAAAAAAAAAAAAGGAAAACAAAATAAATGTAAATACGCCTATCTACTAATTAGAGACAAGAATCACAGTCGAAAAAACAGCTAAGACGTCAAGCCAAACAAAACCCATGAGAAGCATAATAGAATGTCTTTTAAGTATTTTTTTGGGATCGGATAACAAAATAAACCCCCAGCCGATCTTTTAGGCTATCGCACCGATTACCCGCAGTTGCAACCCTAGACGCCTCACCCCTAGCAATAAAAACAACAGCCATCAAAAAGTAAAGAAGAACCTACAAAAATAGATTTCAAGACGTTGAAAAATACCAAATTAACTCACACACATCCTAATCATAACACCGTGCGGCACACCCAGAACACACTGGAGGGGGTTTATATCTCTCGTCTGGCTTGAGAGCACCTGGGAATTCCCCAGGAAGAGCTGGAATCTTTAACTGGGGACAGGGAAATTGGGCCTGATGCTACCATGAACCTACTGAGGAACAACAGATGAGATGATTAACATTTGTAATTAAACAATCAATTAGATTATATATTTACTGTATGTTACAATTAGGAGCTACTTCGGCATGAAACCAGATTACCCAGAGAAGTGTGAGGTTGACGCTGGGAGATTCCTCATTCAAACCCAGTCTGTTGGAGCTCTGAGGCAGTAGCGCTAAACACTGAGCCACCACCGACTTCTTTTGCGCTCAAATGAATTATCATTTAAGGTGGAAGTTTAAATGATTGCTGGAGGTTACTTGAAATGCCCTTCTGGTTGTAAAATTGCATTTTTATTTATTTATTTTTTAATCTATAAACATATCTACTTTCAGTTATTCCTCAGGGAAATTTACAGGATTATTAATCCTTTATTTGTTTAGTGATAGAAAATACAAAGCGAAACCCTGATATTGTTTTCCACACCACACAAGGCACCGTGGCCATCTCCTGCAGTGCGCTGATTTGGTTTTATTTTAAATTACGGCATTCAAGCTAAAAATGTATTATAGCTGTTAAACTGGAGGATCCCCTGAGAAATCTGATTTTTTAAATGGTTTCAGAAAGCAGTGATCTGAAAACGTTGAATAGTTTTTTTTTTTTTTTTTAAACATATTTATGGAAAAGAAGAATAGAGAGAATTGAGATCCTTCAGATTGCAGGTTTTTAATTTGTGGCCTTGGCTGTTTTTTTGTTTTTTTTTTCACACTGATTAACCCTTTTAGCACTCTTTTACTGGCCTGTTGGTGTAACACTGATGCCTCATTATATTACCTGTATGTTTGTATTTGTCATTAAAATGTTTGTGAATTTTGATGTTGTGACAAAGGCGCTATATTGGCGCGGGACCCGACACAGATTGACACCGGAGGCACACTTATAAAAATAAATAAACTTTTATTTTCTGCACCTGGGGGCCACGTCTTCACCATGTCCTGCAGGCACAACAAACACAAAAGCACAAATCTTCTTTAAATCCTCCACTCATCCCTGGCAGCTTTGTGGCTCCCGGAGTAACGACTGCTGGCTCCTTTTATAACACCCCCAGAAGTGCTCCAGGTGCTCTTTGACCTACTTCCAGCAGCACTTCCAGGTGTGGCAGAAAACCCACCCAAGGGGGCTCAGCAATTGTTGCAGCATTCCCTGGTGGCATCCTCGGATCCCAACAGGGCTGTAGCCAACTCCAACTCCCATGAAGCCCTGCAGGAGTCTGAGGCACTGCTGCAACCCAGGGGGGCTGCCATCCCACAACCCGGGGGAGGTATTGTGCAGCCCATGTTTGTTCCCCCAGGAAAATATACAGAAGGGGCGTCCCGGCCAGACGTGGGCCACGGCCGTCCATCACAATGTCTGAAGTGCTGTAGCTGGGCATTTAGACGGGTAATATGGTAATTTAACATAAAAGTACATTTTAGGTGATGTAGTGGTCAGTTTCTCGGATCCCCTTCTGGTAACTGCATCATATTTGCCCACTCTATTAAATTTAAGTGGGTTTTCATTCAAATTTTCTGCTTTTCCTTTCACATCCCAAAGTCATGCAACTCTAAATTGTCCAATTGTGGGTGAGTCTGCCCTTTGACAGACTGGCAGCATGTCCTGTTTTGGCTCCTGAGGGTACTGGGCTTTGTTTCCTATATCTGAAGCTATTGTGTTTTTGGAAAACGAATGTGAATTGCTAATGTTAGAGACAAAGTACAAGGAAAGCGTATCTGTGGGTAGTGGTTGGGTGGGAGCGTGATCTTATTATGTAATGATTATAGCCGTTAGAGTCATGAGCTTTAAGTGTTCCGTGTTCTCATCAGTAGGATACGGCATGTATAAAAATTATTCACCCCTTCTTATTCTTTTCTTCACCCCTTTTAATCTTTGCGGCCTTTATCGAATTTTCAATAAGTGTTTGACTCAGTTGGTTGAGCTGCCCTGTGGGACAACCGGAGATTTTGTGGGATCCCTCCGAAGTTGGTGGATATCATTGCCAGCCTGTACGCTGGTACTGTGAGTGCTGTGCAGAGTGGATGCAGAACCTCTGCGTTTTTCTCAGTTGATTCTGGGGTTCGTCAGGGGTCTGTTCTGCTCCTACTGGGCCCAGCGGCTCTGGGCATCTGTTGCTGGAGAGAGATTCACTGATCTTGACTTTGCTGACGATGCTGTGATCTTCGCAGAATCAATGGAGGCTCTGATCAGAGCTCTTGAAAGACTGAGTGAGGAGTCTGAGTGTCTGGGCTTGCGAGTGTCCTCATCCAGGCCTTTAATGACCTATTGGGCACGGCCATCAGCAGTGTGTCTGTCTGCGGAGAGAGTGTTGACCTTGTCAAGAGTTTTACTTACCTTGGCAGTGACTTTCATATCTCTGGTGACTCTTCAGTCAGCAGATGAATTAGGAGAACATGAGGAGTCATGAGGTCTCTGGAAAGGGGTGTGTGACGCTCCCAATATCATCGCAAAAGGACCAAGGTCCAGGTCTTTAGAGTCCTGGTGCTTCCTGTTTTGCTATATGGTTGCGAGATATGGACGCTATAAAATGACTGGACTGTGTCTCTTTGGAGTATCCTTGGGTGCCATTGGTTTGACTTTGTGTTGCTCGTGGAGTCCTGAATGAGGCACGTCACCTGCATTGTGAGGGAGCATCAGTTACGGCACTACGGCCACGTGGCGAGTTTCCCTGAGGGTGATTCAGCTCGCCAGATCCTCATTGTTGAGGACCCAAGTGGCTGAACCAGGCCACCGGGGGGCACCCATGTAACATTTGTCTGCGGCAGATAGAAGGTCTTTTCCGGAGGGTGGGACTGGACCGTGTGTCTGCCTGGGAGTTGCCAACCAGGATCCCGAGCTGTTTGGTCTTGTGGGTGGGTGCAGCAATGCTCTGTACCAGTGTATGCTCCCAAACCTGATCTGACCCCTTTTATTGTTATACAACATTGCATCACAGTGGATATCATACTGAGCAACTGAAAAAGATCCTTTAATGATCTCTGCAAAGTGGTCTAAGTTGATTAAAGGTATGAATACAAAATAAATTGATGGCCTAAGTACAACTCAGACCTTAGGTTGATCCTGAGCATGAAATACGTTGGCCGCACATGATTAGTTATTTAACTCGTGACATATCTGCCAATAAAACATTAGGCTGCCCTGTATTTGAAAACACAAGGCAGTTCCTTTGTTTAATGACGGATACAGTGTGGACAAAGAAAGACAAAAAGAACAAGCTTACTTTTCCTATAACCCTATCTCACTTTTCTCTACTTTATGGGATCAAGGCAATTGCGGCCTGAGCCTGAATAGAGAAATGCTTCTCAAGGTCAGCTGGGCGTTGTGTTCATGGTTTGTAATTTTTATAATCACTGTTATTAATGGCGGAGAAAACACATGCTTTGGTTTCTGCAAGTGGGATGATCAGCAGTTGCAAACTTCTTTTCATTCAAGGCCTGCATGTTTTCTAGTTTTTCTTCCTCCCAAATGTGCAGCTAATCGTTTCAGCCTAATTACTTAATTATCTGAGCAAGTGTAGTGTTGTTCTGTCACTCTGACGAAGGCCAGTTGGAAAATGAGAAAACCGGATTAGAGGCTTTATGTGCTAAAATGCCGTGTGTGTGGCCTTGTGATGGGCTGATGCCGAGTCCAGGTCAGTGTCCCACCTGGTGACTGACGCTTCGTCTCCCTGTGAACCTGAATTGGACAGTGTCACAGATGGCCGGGGTCCTTGTCTGGCCAGGACACCTCTTCACTGAGGGGACCGGGGGAGCAAGCATGGACAGAACAGTACCTCCTTCGGGACGCTAGATGGCAGCCCCTATAGGTGGCAGTGGTGCCTCGGATTCCCACAGGGCTCCATGGGAGGTGGAGGTGAAGCAAGCAGGGGGTTGGCGAGCGAAGCGAGCAGGTTGGAACCCCCTAGAACTACATAAAGTCAACAACCTGGAATCTTGCATCTACAGCAGTTTTAAGATGGCCTCCATTCCCTGTCCATGTCTTAATTACAGAGATTCTCCAGAGGCAGATTCACAGCAGTTTATGTCATTCCCAGATTGTAAAGAAGATTCTCTCACAGGGTTATTGTCCTACCTATTAGGCATGCACACCTTTTTAGTGCTGAGTTATGCCTCCTTGTTATCCTTATTCTGTAGAAAAAAAGTAAAAAAATTAATTTACAAATACATCACAGAAATGATCACACCATTTGACAGACAGGAAAACAATCAGCTCTTAAATCTTAACCAAGTCAAACACGAAAGCACAATAAGGTCCTATTGTTATACCTTAACCAAGTTAAGCATTTCAGCATTTTAGTCTGTACAACAAAGTCCATGTAATCCCACATCTGGATGAGCCCGATTTCAATTCCAAATTATGAAAACAGACAAAATTTTCAACCATGTATCAAATTAAAGCATTTTGACTGTTTATTCTTGTTATGTTCTTGCATAAATGAATCAGAGGTGACCAGAATCATTGTGTGTTGTGTTGTCGTCTAAGTGTCTGGAGCACCCGGCCTTACACTTGTATAATTCTATAGTATTAATACTAGCCATCCCCCACGGCTTCACCCACGTATTAGTGAAACAGGACAGTGAGGAGGGTCCTGCCCAGCTCTCTACTCCTGACATCACTCTTCCTCATCCCCTCGGCCTGCAGCCTCTGTCTCGGATTAGTGTGAATATATCATTCCTGCAAGCGAACTATGATTCTTAGTGCAATGAGAGAAGTCACAAAATCAACCGGAATGTTCAAGCAAATTATAGAAAAAAAAAAAAAATCTAAATCCGTTAAGTAGTTCTCGCATTCGCTAACTAAGCGGATTTAAGGTTATGCCCCAAAGCAGTTGGGTGAGTGAGGAGGGCCCCACAGCCTGATGAGTGTCTCTCGGATTTGCACTAATAAATCGGTTCCACAAGCGAACTATGATACTTAGTGTGATGAGAAAGTCACAAAATCAATGGAATGTCCAAGCAAATTATAGAAAAAAACCCAATCTGAATCCATTAAGTAATTCTCTCGTGAAAAAATGGACAGACATACAAACGGGTCTAAAAAAACTATAAGAAATTTCATGTTTGGACTATGAAATTTTTAAAACCGTTTCTTAGTGGGCCCTAATGGGTCAAGAGTAACCTACATTCCAAATTTTAAGTCCTCAAGGTTTGGGAGATTTCGTGATGTGTGAGTCAGTGGTATATGGCTTAT
>JANRMT010062840.1:38222495-38249110 GCA_026402145.1 Polypterus bichir lapradei
CATTTGAGTTAAAAACAGGTTTTAATTCTCATCTTACAGATGAACGTAAATTCTAGTTGGCAAGAACCCCCCAAAGTCTAGTTCATTTGACTAGTGTGATCATTTCATGCCAGGCTAACCGTACCATGCCCTGGCACGCTTGGTATACCTGGGCCCAGGTATGGTTCCGTAGGATTTGGGAACAGTGTGATCGCTAAACATGCCCGAGCCCAATTCAAAGATGTGACGTCAATGATGCAACGTCATTTCATTCGATACCATTTGAGTTAAAAACAGGTTTTAATTCTCGCCTTACAGGTGAACGTGACTTGTAGTTGGCAAGAAAAGCTGCAAATTCCTCCCTTAACCCTTAAACTGCCGGAACTGACTATAGTTGGTTCCCAATGGAATTTGCCAGCACAACAGAGCCGAGTATATTCAGCGACGTTCATTCATTGAACGCCCCAACCGACTATAGTTGCTTCCCGGTGCAATTTGCCAGCACGCCGGAGCTGATCAGTCCATGCCGTACATTCGTTGAGCAGCCAGCTTGTGACCACTGCCGCCCCCTAGGGAATCATCATCACTGTCTCTGGGATTCAGCCTGCAAGCATCAGCGTTGGCCTCTGTGTGCTTGTGCAGCCAGTTCAAGCGCAGTTGATTTGCTGAATTTCATCAATGGTGTCAGTTGCACCTTATACATATTGTTCCAGTAGATTTTTTTAATAGTTTTTGCAGTTCATTGGCAGTATGTAAAATGATCAGTGTTGCCGTAATTGTGATGCTGTTTGCATGAAAAAAAATATGTCTTCCCTTAAAATTTCACATTTTCTTTTATGAATTGTGACGTTTACTTAAAAAGTGCAGCAAAAAAGTATTTGGCGTCCAGGGGTGCATTAACCCCCCAAGTATGTGGCAGTTTAAGGGTTAACATCATTTGTCTGTGCAAATATCTCCTCGCACGCACTGCACACTCAATAGATCTTTTAGAGGGCTGAGTGTTGTCCAGCCCTACATGACTCCAAAAAGAACACAAAATAAGGAAAATCATTTTAACCGGCAGACTGTCACTCCGTGTTCAGATCTCATCTTGGCTTTTACACAAAGTCACATAGTGATGCCAAAAGCGTGCCCGGACCCAGAACGTGAAAGTGCAGTGTGAGTGCAGGGAGAGTGGGACAATTGTGTTTGGGCACAGTAAGGAACACACGTGCCTAGCGAGTATACACCCTTAGTGTGCATTGAGGGATTAGTAACCCACCCGTCCATTTATTAGCTCACTTACTTCAGGTTTGTGATGGCCGGGAGCATCAGAGTGATCAAACTACAGGATATCAAGTTGTACTTAAAAGGGCTGAACAAAAGGATATTGTTATGCTCTGAAATCAAAACACATCTACCATAGTGGTTGGAAGGAGGCCAGTCAGTGCTGTTAATGTGTAAGTGACACAGTTTGCCATTGTGACCCCACGCCCCAAGCCCCAAGTGCCATTCTCTGTTAAGCCTCCCTGCCTTATGTTTAGGCTGCGATTCACAGCCTCCTCTTCATGCTGGTGAGCTGCCCTTTTTAAGTGATGGTGGTAGTGGTGAGGTGGAAGGTATGCAATAAATAGTGAAACATATTCCATCCCCCAGAGTAGATCCCCTGACGAGTTCTTTAACCCTAAGCTGCAAAACAAAAATAAGTGGTAATTATTTGTTTTTGTAAACTATAGGGGGGCCACATATCAGTTAATTAATTAAATGTCACAAGGATGTCTATACAATGGAAATGCCCCCGTGCAGCTAAATTTGTTGAAGGGATGGGGTTGCAAAATAACAAGTGGTCTTTATAGGTCACACTGACTTCTCTGTTGTCCTGACGTACACAGCAGCATGGCGCCCACAGTGCTTCCCAGCGACAAGCGTTTGTGCCTTCTGCTTTTGTTAGGCTCTTTGGTAGAATTTAGCACCATCATTATTTTTAAGGAAGATTTCCCATATCAATCTGTTTTAATATTATAGAAATATTTAGTTTTCTCCTCTGAAACATTAATAGTAAATCAGATAAAAAGAAGTGTAGACATCTTCCACACCTATATGTCTTTTATTGTGGGTAATAAATCTTTATGAACGTCTAAGGCCTGACACTCGCTCACGCTCTCTTCCCTCACTAAGATGTGCTGCTTCTATAGATTTCTTTGTGCAGTCCTTGTTGACCTGTTGTGGTATTAGAATTATATTTTAAATATCTACATAACGTGTGCTATGCAGTATAACCTGTCTCCATGGGGTTTTCTCTTCTTCCCTGATATATATATTTTTTTTTCTCCCGCAACCTACAGATCGCCAGGTTAATGAAGCCTGTATGTTGTGTGCTCTGCTATGGGCTGCTGCCCCATCCAGGGTTTGGTACTGATTGGTGCTGCTTGGCTCAGCCTCTGTGCTATGCTGGGCAAAATGAGCCCAGAAAACTACCAATGAACATACATTATATGCACAGTTGTGTACACAGGTTCAACATTCCTGCCTAGAATCTGATCTCAGTATTATGTCTCAGCTGGAAACACAATACAGGGACTTTCTATCTACTTTAAGATCGTTCACAGATGAAAACAACACTACTTGGTATATCCAGGCTGCTTTCCTCGAAGCCATGCCTCTACTTTTAGATCACCGTAAATGTTCCAGTTTAAGTTGTTGTGCTGCATATGTATACAGCTGTGCACCAACTGATGCCCTTTTAAGCAAAGTCTGGTAGCAAAAACATCAGTGGTCAAAAAAATTAATAACAGAGTTCATAAATCCCTATTGGAGAACGGGGCATAGCGAATGTAACTGGATGTAACGAACAAAATAACTTCATAAATACGTATATCTCATGTCCTTTGTCTATAAAGCAATTTCACTGCCAGTAATGTGCTATACTGTATTGTTATTTTAATGTTAACTTTCCCTACTGACAAACAAAAAGTTTACTGTATAATAGCGTATGCTTCAACTCATAGGCAGCAGCACTCAGTGTTGCATATCGCGCATCTCTAAAGCGTTGTAGCGTTATCTTTCTGTATGCAGTCAAAAAAGGTATGCCACAATATCCCATGTAGCTTTGCTAAGTACAGTACGTGTATATAATATGCTGTTCGTAAAATGTTCAAATCATATAACTTTCTATTTCACAGACTGTATCGTGAACATTAAGTGGTGAATACTTGTACTGTACATGTAATTGCAAAAGTAGGTCATTACAATAAAGCAGTACGTGACAGGAAATTTTAAAGGTGATTTTTGAAAACAGCAGGCCAAAAATCCATGAGAAACACTCAAAAGTGCTCAGGAAGCAAAATCCGCATTCCCCTGAATAATGGTATGTAGCCATGTAGCAGTAGCCTTCCTTCAAATTGTACAGTAAAAGAAAAATATTGAAGACAAAATTCCACTGGACTTCAAAAATCCCCGATTGAGTAAATCTGGGTTTCGTGGGTTTCATTTTTCCCAGCATTCCAGTGCATTTGCGGTCGATCGCTCTTTGTGTGTTTTCAATATTTCATCAGTTTCCAAATTTTTGATCAAGTGAATGATCAACAAAATAGAAGTTCATTTTTATTTAATTACTATGATGGCATTCATTTAAGGCAGAATTTTGTAACAAATATATAACATTATTCTTAGGTGGTTATCGACTGTACAGTATAATTTTGGTTCTTACATAGCTATTGTGTAGTTTTTGTGGGGGAAAAAAAAGTTACAGTTATACTAATTAGCTGAACCTTATTCAACTTATATTGCATAGATATATTCTATTTCTGTACATAATTGCCACGCTTGTGGAGGCAGAGTAATTAATAACACAGAGTGTAAAGTCCCTTTTTCATTTTCCACGTATTCATGCCAGTTCTAGGTGATGATTCTGTATACATGTGAACTGACTGCAGTGCCTAACAAAGGAAAGTAATGACTCCTTAGTTTCACATTCTCTTGACCCTTTATGTAAAGAAGTGCTTTTTTTAAAATTCCATTTTTAATGCACTTATTTTTGACCTGTGTACTGTCTTTAAATATATTTAATTATTTGAAATGTCTGCTTAATCCGTTTTAACAACTCCTTTGAAAATGTAATTATCAGTAGTCAACATTTTAAATTTTAAATTTGCAGTTATAGTATCAACTAATGTTTACTTTCTATTCAATTTATCTTGTATATCTTGTTGCTTTCAGTTCAGTTCAATTCATTTTCATTTTATAAAGTTCTCTTCACTAAGTGCAGACGCAGAGTGCTGTGACAAATTCTCAGGTAGATGTTGTGTATACAGAATTGTTTAAACGAACAGGAAATCAAAGTAGTTTGAAACTGATTAACATTAGTTTAACTCCTCAAAATGTGTCTATTAATTAATGACTGAACTATGGTCAGTTGGAAAACGAGAAGAGGAAAACAAAAACTCAAATCATCAGCATCTCAAGAGAAAATAAGCCTCTGGGGTCCATGCTCAGTTATAAGAGACAGTTAATTCAGACAGTCGCAGTCCCAACTGGCCACTTACCCCTTCTGGACATTCCTTCATAGATTCTATGCTAGGCCATCTAATCTGACAAAAGAATCTTTACATCCGTTGATTCCAGTGCCCCCAGTATCTTTACTGACTTTCCATAGGCTTGGCAGTAGAGCAGTGGCTGACAGTGCCACAGCAAGACAATGAGAAGATAAACAGAACAGAGGAGGGTTAGTTATGATCCATAATTATTGTATTACTTACACAATCAGCAGCTCTAGTCAGGGTATGCTAGACTAAATTTGTGAGTCTCCAGCCTGCATTTAAAAGCTCAGACAGAGGGGTTATCTCATATAAGCAGGCAGATAATTCCACCACTTTGGGGCCCTGTAACTGAAAGCTTGACCTCCCACTGTTATTTTATTAATCTTTGGAATCTTTAGTAGGCTGGCATCTTGAGATCTTAGTGCACACTCTGGTATGTAAGTAATGAAAACTTCAAATAGGTAATAGGTTTCACGTGGGCTTTACTCAAAATATATTTATAAGCATTATGGTACAAGAAAAAAATGCACCATGTCCATGTATTATGCACAACAGGTGAGAATTTCCTCTATATTCCAATTCATTTATGCACGACCTAAGAGATGCCTTGTCACAATAAGCTAGGTGTAGTTGGTTTAACTAATTTCCTAATACAGTATATTGACGTTTCTTCATGTTTTTTTCCTCCTCTCTAGGACTGTCCACAGATCCTGCCATCCACCCAGATCTACATTCCGGTAGGGGTTGTGAAGCCGATCACACTTACTGCCAAGAACCTTCCTCAGCCACAGTCTGGCCAGCGGAATTACGAGTGCATCTTCCACATCCAGGGAGCAGTCATCAGTGTCACGGCTCTGCGCTTTAACAGCAGCAGCATCCAATGCCAAAAGACAGCGGTAAGCGGCTACTCTGACTTTTTTCTTTGACACAGCAACAGAGATTTGAGTAGTTTTCTATGTTCTTTTCATCATACAAATAAAGAATGCTCTTGCCCAGTGCTCACATCATTTAATATTTATCATTATCGCTATATTGTTAGTAAAGGAATACGTTCCCGTTTTTTAAGTTCTACAAAATGATTTAATATTTTTATTTACTACTAATTCTGATTTTGTTTGGATGCATTTGATCTCCTTGTAGATGGCCCCTTCTGTCAGCTGCTAGGGGACACTTCCCCCTGCACTGCTGACATCCTTCATTATTTTAGTTTTGCTGTCATTTACGACCTCCAGTATCAGAAACTTTTGATGAAAAATTGGCTTCCATTTTAATTGTTTAAAACTTTTCTTTATGGGCTGATTTCTGTTCTTATCAGGTTGGTATATGGTCTTTGTTTCCATGTGGTCTGTTAAGGCATGAGTCATGGCGCTCCAAGCTACGGTCATTGAAAAAAATGAAACTTGTGTTGGTTAGGTTGTTAGACGTAAGTGAAGAAATTTCAATTTTGTGAAATAATAAGTAAGTAGATTATTTTCTGTTGTTAATAGTCTGCTGATCATGGATTTCAGATCATTCTAATGATTGTGTTCATTAATAGAAATCTCTGGCTAGTTTACATATGATATCTTTATATTGTAAATCATGTCCTGTTAGGGAGGGGGAACATATATGCCATATTTTTTAAAAAATAGAATGGAGGTTTAAGTGTAAAAGTTGTTATTACAGTACCTTAATTATGCTGCATACCATTGAGCCCAGGTTTAAGAAATATTTGTTTAATTTATGAATTTCGTGATGTTGTGGTAGTTTGTTCTAAATTGTCATGACTGTTTATGTAATGAAGGTCTTTCTGATTTTCTGTACAAGGCTTTGCACGTTACACAACTTTTCCAGTAATTTCTTTCTATTTAGAGGCATTTGCACCCCACTGCTGTGAATTTTAGTCATGTAGTCCGACTTACCCATTGACTCAGTACAACCAGATTGCAACTGATTTGATGTTGTCCTAAGTCGTATGGGTGGGCTTTTTGTTCGAGAGTTAAGAATCAATGAGCTCTTAGGCAGAAGTGCAGTGCATATCGAGGAATAAGGAACGCTGGTGTGTTGGACCTCACAAACAGAAGAGAGGCTCGTCTGTCTGATGTCTCATATTTCACATGCCATAAGAGAATGGAAACGAAAAAAAAGGGCTGAGAATGCTGCTGAACCTTCTGTACATAGAAAGCATTCGTACAGCAGTCTTATCTGTTAGTACGTTATTGGGTGTCGAAAAAAGGGATGAGCACACAATGTTTTGGAAGTGTGAAATTGTGCTGGCAATTCATCACGGAGTCGTTTAATCTGACATCCTCTGGTGACGAAATCAGCAACTGCAGTTGTCGAGTCTGACGTCCTCTCCGACAGAAAAGATTTTTAATGTATCAATGGCTTAAATAGTAGCTTTCTGAATGGGCATTATGAAATATGTGTTTTAAGATTCATTAATAATGTCTTTTAGGATGAAATTCATCCAAGTATGTGAGGGACAAGTGCATATATTAGGAAAACATATTAGAGGCACATGAAAAATCATGAAGTAGAATGTTCCCTGTTTTCACATTACCAGTGTCTGAGCACCCGTTCCACCTGCTTCAGGAACAGCGTCTTTTCCAGGCCATAAGGTCCTACCTGCCTTGCACTGTGTGCTGTACACACCTGCTAGTTTATGTGAAATTGTACTCTATATTACTTTTCCCTATCATTTATTTATTTATTTATTTATTTATTTATTTATTTATGTATGTTGTTTATTTTTCTGCTACTCTTATTTACTGTATTTATTTATACATCACAACTGTGGCATAAGAATTTCACTAATTTACAGTGTATGTGAAAATAAAGATCTCTAACCTAATCTAATCTAACATATCCTATTTAATAAGGAAATTGAATTTAAATTTACATTTCTGAATAAAAGAATTTCAGAGTCAACCGGGCTC
The DNA here is from genome assembly GCA_026402145.1 of Polypterus bichir lapradei. Lineage (NCBI taxonomy): Eukaryota > Metazoa > Chordata > Cladistia > Polypteriformes > Polypteridae > Polypterus > Polypterus bichir. Next base: position 38,229,910 of record JANRMT010062840.1, read on the forward strand.
TAGAAAACTGGCACTGCTGAGATTAATGTGAACTCCCAAAGAGCAATCAGACAATGACAGTTCACATCATAAAATAATCATGGAAACTGATTTTAGTTCTATGAAAATCTGAAATGTCATCATCTTTTACATATGGAGAAAAGGCTCCTTTTCTACAGTAAACTGGCTGCCCCCTTCATGTTGCTTTGCCCTTTTAGACCTTTGCTGTCTCCCTGCCAGCTGCTGCTGATTTTTCTCATGTCACCGGGGTGGTGTGCCTATGCTACGAGAGGTGATCAATCGTGTTGTCACTTCACTGAAGCTGTAAATCTTAAGGGGAGAAAGCTCAGTGTTCCATGTTATCCAGTGGGATGAATCTACTGCCACAGACCCAAATCGTACTCACAGTATTGGAACTTGATTGATGGAATATAGGCTCTCATATCAGGTCTTGTGCATCCCTAACCTGCCTCTCTTTACGTTGAGCTCATTCTTGTGTCAATGTGTCTACACTCAAATAAACAAATATATTTAGGATGTTTTGTGTGTGCTGCAGTTCATGCTTCAGTGTGTATACTGTATATACGTGGGCCTGGTCCTTCCTCTTAAGTGCTGGTGTGATACCTCATTCTTTATTTTCCATCTATGAAGTTCTAATGCAGCTGTTAGGGCTAAGAGGGCTTGGGTGTGTGCTCTAGCATCGCATCTTATTTCTCACATAAAATTTTTTTATGTTTTGCATTAATGTTTTGATTTTTTAAATGGTTTTGTTTTTTTCTTTATTTCTTACATTTTTAGCTGTTCTAGTAGAGTTTCACTATTTTATATTTTTAAATCTGGTCAGTTGTAGCTTTCTTTGCTTTTGACCCCTTGTTTTTCCATGTTTACAGTGGATTTAGGAAAGTATTCGGACTCCTTCACTTTCTGCACACTTTATTTTGTATTGTAGATTTCATTTTAAGTGATTCATTTGCCATTTTTGCCCATCATTTTGCCTATCATTTGACAGTTAATAACCCATAATGGCAAAATGAAAAGATGTTCTCAGAAAGGTTTGCAAATGCATTAACCCCTTGTTGCCTAACTTTATTTACAATTATATAAAAAAAGGAATGTGTGTTTTTGCTGTCAAGCAGATGCTAAATTAAGGGGAGATTGTTAATTTGAATATAGCACACAAGTGAACAATAAGCTGGCATGTATTTTTATCTTAGCACAACTTTCCTCAAATTTGAACAATTTCTCGAAATTAGCTGGCAAAATCCACGTGCACGGCCACACCAACACTTCGCTTCCATCAGGTGGATTTAGTTTCCACTACGACTACTAGATGGCGTGACCAGTTCTTCCAATACAATCCTTGGTACATACTGAATACGTATCGATTGGCATTGACGGGATACATATGCCACCTCGGTTGCATTCAGGCTGGAAGCAGTTTGTAGCGATTTTGCGACAATCGCCTACAAGGGGTTAAAAATCAAACCCTAAAATCTCATTTCTATAAGTATTCAGACCCTTTGCTGTAGCTCTCCAAATTGTGATCCTATTTGCTTTAATTCATCTTGAGATGTGCCTAGAAGTTCATTAGAGCCCACCTATGTCAAATTAAATTGGAATCAGTTTTGAAAGGCATGCACCTCTGTGTATAAAGTCCCACAATTCACACTGTATGTCAGGACAGAAAGCAAGCCATGAAGTTCATGGAACTCTATGTAGACCTTGTGGCCTGCAGAGGGCGCAATGCTGCCCAGACCCGACACAGACAGACGCAGGACACAAGTTCAAGGCACATACGATTTATTTTTCTCTTTTTTACCTCGTGGGAAACGCCTTCCCCATTTCCCACAAGCCCAGCACAGTCTCACAGCAAGCACAACACTATTTCTTCCTCTTGTTTTCTTTCTCTTTTCTCCTCCACTCCACCGGGTAAGCTTTGTTTCTCTTTGTTTCCCAGAGTAGTGGTTGCTGGCTCCTTTTATAAGACACCCGGAAGCACTTCAGGTGCTAGATGACCCAATTCTGGCAGCACTTCTGGGTGTGGCAGAAGAACTGCCCATAAGGGCTCAACAGATCCTGCTACAGCACCCCCGGGTGGTGCCCATGGATCCCAACAGAGCTTAATCCAACTCCCATTGAGCCCTTCTTGTGTCTGAGGCACCACTGCAACCTAAGGGGGGCTGCCGCCGAACATCCCAGGGGAGGTAATGTTCTGAATACACTTGCTCCCCTGGTCCTTCCAGTGTGGAGGCGTCCCAACCGGGCAAGGGCCCTGGCTGCACGCTACAACCCCCATGATCAAATTATGGCTAGGTATAAATCAGGGAAAGGGATAAAATCTTCTATAAAGGTTTGAGTGTTTCAAGAAGCACAAAGGGGCTTCATTAATTGTGAAATGGAATAAGTTTTGAACCACCAGGACTCTTTGTAGAGTTGGCTGTCTAGCCAAACAGTGTAACCAGGCAAGAAGGGCCTTGGTCAGGGAGGCAATGAAAAACCCATGGGTGAATCTAACCGAGCTTCAGAAGACCCAAGATGAGATGCAAGAACCATTCGTAAGGACAGCCATCTTGACCCGACTCCACTCATCAGGTGTTTATGGAGTGTCTAGATGGAAGCCACTCTTGAACAAAAGGTATAGGACAGCAAGCTTGGACATGGAAAACATGAGGAAAAAGATTTCCTGATTTGATGAAAGAAAAATTGTACTCTAAACACTATGTCTGGCAAAGACATGGCATTACTCATCACCAGCCTAATACACTGGTGAAGCATGATGGTGGAAGCATCATGCTATGGTTGGCTTCTCAGTATCAGGACAATGATTTGCCTTTCAGCATGACAATGACCTGATGCGTACAACCAAGACAATACTGGAGTGACTTTGGGGCAAATCTCAGACTATCATAGACTACCCAGCCAAAACCCAAACTTAAACCCCATAGAACATCTGTGGAGAGACCTAAAGATGGCAGTTTACAGACACTTTCCGTCCAATCTAACGGAGCTTGAGAGGATCTGCCTGGAAGGATGAGATGAATTACCCAAATCCAGGTGTGTAAAGCTTGTGAAGACTTACTCAAGGTTGCTTGAAGCTGTAATTACCGCCAAAAGGGCTTCTACAAAATAGGCTCTGAATACTTATATAAATTAGAGATTGAAGTTTGCAAATCTTTCTGAAAACATGTTTTCAACTTTATCATTATGGGTTATTGAGTGCAGATGGAGAGGCGAAAATGGGAAAAGTATCCATTTAAAATATAATCTACAACACTGAAGGGGTCTGAACACTTTCTGAATTCACTGTACACTTTTGTTTACCCTTTATTTTTATTACTGTTCTTCCTTCCTCGTATTTCGTCCATGCCTCTATGACTCGCCACAACATGCAGATCATAACACCACACTTTGTTTCACACTTCGTAGCAAAGAAATGGACTTTCTGGCTTTTCATCCTTTTCTGTGATCACTTAATCCAAATTAAGGGTTGTGCTGGTGATGTTGGTCAAGCTAATCTCTTAGTGACTTATTTAGTGTCACATTTCTCCCTTATCTGTATCCTTGGTCACTCCCGGTGTGAGTGGGCCTGTTTGCCCATCAACATGTTGCTCTCTGTAACTTCCCAGTGCATCTTGTCTAAGGACAGAACTCTTGCTTGTCATTGCCTACTTGCTGTTGCTGTTTGCTTAGCAATGAAACTGAATTTGTACTGTTATTAGCTGTTTTATTTTAACTGACCCCCGGTATTCCTTGACACTTGATTATCATGATCATTTCCTATGTGTTTCTCCAGCTTTATCTTAATTCAAGCGTATATGTATTTAAAGGGTCTAGACTTGCACCATCTCGGCATATTGATTGCTGATCATTCATTATTCTTACCTCTGGCTACACTTGTTTGTTTACACCCCTGGATTGTATCGACTCTTTAGTTTGAGTCTAATTATTTATTTGTGCCTAAAGTGTTGTTTATATGTGACAAAGAATTAGTTTTGAGTAACAGTGCACCCTTCTATGGATCAGTAAACACAATCGCCACGTTCAGCTGTGACACAGCATCTCCGCATCATTTAAACTTAAATTATAAAATAAGTGGCCAGTCTGAATCTGAAGAAGAGAAATGAAACCCAGTAATCGCAAATACCCAAGAATAGAAATCTACCACTGTTTAATGAAAATCTGCATTTTTACACAGGCGGTGGATTGCAACATGTTCATGAATGTCGATTATAAGTCAAAATGGAGTCCAATTAGTCAAGGAAATTAATTACGTGAGTAGATGAGGTAGCAGACTAGAAGAAAACTGGCAGCCACAGAGATCCCGGTGACACAGTGATTTCATGTATGTGTATATAGATACATAACAGCGTTCAGTATAAAACTAACTTTAAAATTAAACTGGATCTAGAAAAAGGCCGTCAATAGACTCTGAAAATTAATCTCTGATTGGCTAGTCAGGAGGTTCTGTTGGAGTGCCATTATGAGACATTTTTCATCTGCACCTAACACACAACGCTTTGTGCTATGTGTTGGACCTATGGATCACTTTCATGATCAGTAATGCTTAACCTCTCTCCTTCAAGGACCAGGAGGCATCTCACTAGAGATGGCTTTCCAGGGTTCACTATAGTTTAAATAGGCCAAGCTCTCCCTATGGACCATTACGAGATGAGGGAGAAAAAAAAAAAAAATAAAGACGGAATTCAGGATATACTTGACCCATGGCAGCCTCATCTGAAGGGAATTGGTTTATTGTCAGTGAGACGCATGATGTAATGAGCAGCTTGTGTGTTTGTAATCTGACCAGACTGCTGGTTGAGTTTTACTTTATGGAAGGAGATGTTGGTTTTGAATTTCAGGTTACTGAACAGCTTGATATGAAATTAGTAGTCATCACAGTGCCTGTCAGAAGTATTCACCCCCTTGGACGTTTTTACATTTTCTTGTTAAACAACATCTGAATCACAGTGGATTTAATTTGACATTGATCAATGGGACAAGACTCTTTATTATTAAAGTGAAAACAGATCTCTGCATTGTGGGCCAATATGAATATACGAGGTGAGACACAAAAATAACTGGATTGGTAAACACAAATATTTATTGATGAATTCCAGCATTCTAAACACTGTCACCTTCTCTGTACTCCCCATCCTGATCCCTACACCGCTCCATACGTATCTTCCATTGATTGAAACAGTGCTGGAAGTCTTCTTGCTTGATGCTGTTCAACAGGCTTGCCGCTTCTGTCTTCACTTCATCCATTGAAGAAAAATGTGTTCCCTTCAGGTACATTTGATTTTCGGGAACAAGTACAAATCACAGGGCGCTAAATTGGGCGAATAGGGAGGATGATCGAGGACAGGAATGTTTTTGTCAGTCAAAAACTGCTTTACGGAAAAAGAGAAAATTCGTGAGAAATTTGATGTTGATTTGCTGTTTGATTTTTTTTCACCCGACATTATAGCGGCAACTCGTGTAGCGATTGTTGTGCAAATCCTGACTAGGCTCTTCACAGGATATACCTAGCCGGTCCGCGGTTTGAGAAGGCGTGTAGGAGGGGATATTGTTCTATGATTCACGTCCAGCTGACCTCCAGACGGTTTTCCAGGAAAGCCCCAAGCCCAGTCCGGTTATTTTTGCATCTCACCTCGTGTAGGTGTAGATAACAAAGGGCAGATTTTGAATTCATCAATTGGTTATTTAAAAATGGTAAAATGGTGTTGGTGAGGCCAGCAGGGTGCGCTTGCCCTGTGGTCTGTGCAGTGTCGGGGACACTCTGCTGTAAATGTGGTGCGGTCTTTTGGAAGACATGTAAAACCGAGGTTGTGACGCTCTGTGGTAGAGCCATGGGTATCTTTCGAAAAAGAATGGGGTTTATCATGGTGCCCTGTCTAAATTGCCCATCCCGGCCTCATCTATTCAGGCCCCTTAATCATCCCCCTGCCTCTGTCTGGCTGTCTCTCTGTCACCCCTTCACCTGTTAGCTGATGTGTGGTGAGCGTACTGGCGTAAGAATGGCTGCTTTTGCCTCATATCGTCCAGGTGGTGTTTGACGTGGCTCCCCTTTGTCTGTATGAAGCTTTTTGAATAGCAAGAAAAGTGCTACATAAATGTAATTATATTATTATTAAAGAGTAGTAGTACAATGAATACAGATCTTTGTAATATCTGGAAACAATTGTCCTTAGGTTGTTTTTAAGTGGCTTTAGAGAAAAACATTAACTAGAATAACAAATCATTTTTTAAAAAAATATAGCAGAAGGGCAGCAGTTCAGCAATAAACGGCATTCATTGCCATCTTTCAAACATCTGCAAACATTTGAACCTGTGTGGTGATTTGTAGGTTACTTTGAACAAAAGCTGCCATCCAATCAATACGCAAGAAATGTTAATGACAAAGTAGACTAGTAAAATACATCAAATTACGGCAAGCTGCACTTTCTCATCCAACTTTTAGAAAATGTCAGAATTAACGTAATCTACCCTAATTCGTGGTGTTCATAATACTGTAAATGTAATGGGTTACTTTATAAAGGAGAAGTAAATAATACACAACAGCAATAGTTGCTTCAGATATTTGAAATGTTAAAATGTGTGCTTTAAGTCTAAATATCCTCAATTGTAATTGATATTTGTCATATTTTATATGCTCTGATAGTGGTCCATAGAGGACTAGATCCCTAATGAAGGATCAGAAATAACTTAATAATTATAATTATTGACATTAAAATTGTCTAAAACCATACCCCACATGCTTATTTGAAATTTGTCATTTTTAATGTTCTATGATTGGATTTCAAATATTTAAAATAGTATCATATTATCGTATTCACAGTCAGAAACCTTAAAATAGCATAAAACAACACCCCACATGCTTGTATGTCCAATCCCCGTTTTTTAAAACTTTTGTGAAAAGGATTAACTTTGACCTCTCGTATCCGATTAATGGGGTGAACCCCTGGGGTCAGTTGATGTGCCAGCTTTAAGACCGATCTGATCGTTTTTGCTGAGGACACCAATTGGTTCACTCTTTTTCAAAAGGGTTTCATTTCCAGCACACGCTACAGTTTTCAGGTCTAGAGGGTCAAAATTTTGGAGGGGGGAACCCCAAAAAGTTCAAAGTTTTGCATAACCAGACATTAAGACACATCAAATGGTGTATTATGTGTGGAGGTTTTCTTGTACTGGTGAGCCAGGAAGTGTCGGACAAAAAAAAAAAAAACTGAAGTAATTCATAAGTGAACACAATATTGAAATGGTTGTTTTTGTGTGATTTGTAAGTTGATATGGATCAAAACTTCAAGTTAATAAGTCAATGATCTGAAACACATGGAAAGCGGAGGGCAGTAATGGCACATATGCATCACTCATCCCTGGCGATATCTAAAATATGGAAACACGAGTTTTGTAAAGTTGCTTCAAAGAGAAGAATTGGCAAATTTAATGACATTAAAAACACTTTGCAAAATAATGGTTCCAATACGTAACTAAATACATAATAAGAATATTACATGCTTAGTTTAATTGCTGCTCATTCTTGGACTGATGGGTATGGCCAGTTGGAGTCTTTATTCCAAATGGTCACACTTCACCCTTTGTGTCTCACTTGCTCCTGATCCACTTGTCAATGACCCAGAGGTCAGTGTTTTCCATACTTTAATTACCTTATGGATTTTCAGTTGTTCCTGACTGCTTGTCGCATCCGTTGTGTGCGCAGGCTGGTCCTGGAGAAACACCTTCTATGTCTAAGCTTGGATTTTTCAGTCAGAAGTTAGAGTTAATATTACCTGGCCGGCCCTTTCTTTATGTGACAATTACATTTGATTTTTTAAATACATAATTGGGTGTTTGTTTAACTTTTATCATAGTTTTATTGGACACATTATGCGTTCTTTTTGGTCGGGGGTTGGGGGAAGGGTTCTGCCCACGTAGTTCAATCAATAGACCCAAGCTGAGATGGAACAAATTATAATTTAACCTCCGGCTGTGGCTTGGCTATTGTGTATCAGGTTACTAATGACGAGGCGAGCAAAGGAGACTGTGAATCAGATCTCGTTACAGAAATCTGGTCACAGAGTGGCGGAGGGAATGATTGAAATGAAGGGCTTGCGGAATGGAGGGGCCACATACAGTATGTGGAAAAGGCAAGGCGCACGTGGCTGCGTCTCAAAACGAAGCTGCTCATTAAACAGTGTCAAGAAAAAGGTGCATTTTACTGCGTTCAGTGGGGACTTCATGCAGAGCTTAAAGTCGTTTATTTTTCTCTTACTGGCAAAGTGAGAAAAAATGTGTGGAGACTGCTGGTTCTATTTGTGATCCCCCTGCCTCTGAAGCAAATTGAAGTTGGTGCTAATAGAAAGGATGGGCCCGATACAGCCAGGACAGTCCTGTGACCAGATTAAGTGGCTTGATTGAATAACCCGGTTTACGAAGGTTTGTTTATTTTTGTTTTTGGCAGCTTGGATTATAGCTTTGTAGAGAAAAGCCAAGCAAAATGACACCTTTTATTGGCTAACTAAAAAGATTACAATATGCAAGCATCTTGCCTGAAGAAGGGGCCTGAGTTGCCTCGAAAGCTTGCATATTGTAATCTTTTTAGTTAGCCAATTAAATGTGTCATTTTGATTGGCTTTTCTCTACATTCATAATGGCTAACACGTTACAACACCCTAGTACTACAGATTATAGCTTTGAAAAGATTGTGCGGTGGTCATCTCAAAGTATCCTCACTTCTCCTTCGCCCCAAAGGCTGGGACACCTTAAAGTATCTTCCTCCAGTCCCTGCACTTTTAAAATCACATCCCCACCATATGTCTTTCCCTAACTTCTTTCACAATCATTTTCTTAGAAATGCAGTTTGTGTTCAGCCGCTGTATAGATGGCTTTGCCAAACATTTTTTTTTCCCAGTGGCCCATGATGCTTTGTGAGGCTAATGTACAAACCACAAACACTACCACCGATAGGCAGTTTGTGTACCTAGCTTTTTTAGCAGTTCATACGCAACACGGTGATCCCTGCTTGCTTATAAGGTAGAAGTGTTACGATATTTGCAAACAGTAGTGCCCAAGTTAATTGTGCCAGTGAGAAGGGCACAGAACAGTAGCATTTTACAAGTTTGTACCCTTGATGTACTACAACAGACAAACTCCAGTTACCACCATACCCAGCAGAGCAAACTAATTCTACTTTAACTATGAGGGACTGAAAAAGCATTACTGGTGATGATGATGATGATAATTATTATACAGTCATGACCAAATGTTTTGAGAATGACACAAATATTAATTTTCACAAAGTTTGCTGCCTCAGTTTTTATGATGGCAATTTGCATACACTCCAGAATGTGATGAAGAGTGGTAAGATGAATTGCAATTAATTGCAAAGTCCCTCTTTGTCATGAAAATGAACTTAAACCCAAAACACCCAATTCCACTGCTGTTGTGAAAAAGACTTCAAGGTGCCCAAGAAAGTCCAGTAAGCACCAGGACTGTCTCCTAAAGTTGATTCAGCTGTGGGATTGGGGCACCACCAGGAATGGCAGCAGGCAGGTGTGAGTGCATCGGCCCGCACAGTGATGGAGGCAAAGACTTTTTGAGGATGTTCTGGTGTCAAGAAGGGCAGCAAAGAAGCCAAGAAAAACATCAGGGACAGAATGATATTCTGCAAAAGGTACAAGGATTGAACTGCTGGGGTAAAATTATTTTCTTTAATGAATCCCCTTTCCGATTGTTTGGGGCATCCAGAAAAAAGAAAAGGTGAGTGGTGCTACCATCAGTCCTGTGTCATGCCAACAGTAAAGCATCCTGAGACCATTCATGTGTGGGGTTGCTGCTCACTTCACAATTGTGCCCAAGAACACAGCCACAAATAAAGAATGGTACCAAAACATCCTCCGAGGGCAACTTCTCCCAACCATCCAAGAACAGTTTGGTGACCAACAATGAACAATCCAGCATGATGGAGCACCAGGGCATAAGGCAAAAGTGATAACTAAGTGGCAATGGAACAAAATATCGAAATTTGGGGTCCATGGCCAGAAAATTCCCTAGACCTTAATCCCATTGAGAACTTGTGGTCAATCCTCAAGAGGCGGGTGGACAAACAAAAAAAAAAACACAAATTCTGACAAACTTCAAGCATTGATGATCAAGAATGGGCTGCCATCGTTCAGGATTTGGCCCAGAAGCTGATTGACAGCATGCCAGGACGAATTGTAGAGGTCTTGAAAAAGAAAGAAGGGCCAACACTTCAAATATGAACTATTTGCATAAACTTAATATAATTGTCAATAAAAGCCTTTGAAACTTATGAAATGCTTGCAATTCTACTTCAGTATACCATAGAAACATCTGACAAAAAGATCTAAAAACACCAAAGCAGCAAACTTTGTGAAAACCAATACTTGTGGCATTCTCCAAACTTTTGGCCATGACTGTAGATTAGACCTTTTGCCAGTTTTATTCTCCTTAGACTTGCATGTAAAATTGTATCAAATCCAGTACTTCACTTGGAAAGCATACTGAGACAATCAGCAGGAGAAAATCAATGATGGCTTAAACGTGTGACTTCATGTTTACGCCAATAGTGCAACATAATGAAAACATGTCAGGTGAGGTGATTAACATGGAAGGCACCGCAGCTAAGATTGCTTGTAACTTATTACTTCTATTGCTGTGTATTTGTCTGATGCCTTTATCCAAGAAGAATATTTTCTTCAGTTCTGTTTCGGCATCCTGTGTCTAGTTCGCCAGTTAAATACGGCGACTCAGGGTGCTGAGATCATAACATTTTAAATCATTATTAGTTACTTTAATTGTCACGTCATTAAGGAAAGAAACACAAGCCGATAAAATCTGATTCCAGCGTCACTGAGAATCTCAGTGGTGTTAGGATGAGGTTTCAGTTCTGGTCTAAGGAATGTATTCTGAGTCGGAGTCAGAGTCAGAGTTTACATCCCTACCTTCACCTATGGTCATGAGCTTTGGGTAATGATCGAAAGAATGAGATCATGGGTACAAGCCACCAAAATGAGCTTTTCCGCAGGGTGGCAGGACTCAACCCTAGAGATAGGGTAAGAAGTGGGGAAAGGTTTAGAGTAGAGTTGCTGACCGCCCACATCGAGAGGAGCCAGTTGAGGTGTTAGGGCATCTGATAATGATGCCTCCTAGACGGTGGGGGGTTTATGGGCTCGACCAGTTGGGGGAAGTCCCAGGGCTCTCTTGGGAGGATTATATCTTCTAGATGGCCTGGGAATGCTTTGGGATCCCACACTATGAGTTGGTAAGAATGGCTTGGTAAAGGGAAGTATGGGCCTCACAGCTGAGACTGTTGCCTCTATGGCATGGTTTTAGATGAGCGGTGGAAAATGAATGCATGGATGTGTTTAGTCAGTTAATAATAGTTGCATAGTGTGAATTAGTGCTTCAGGACAGAAACCACAAAGACACCCACTTGGCAGACTTGTGTCACCTTGTGTAGAATCCATCATATGGTAGCATCAAGGTGTATAAAACTATGAAAAAGTGGCTGTTGGTCATCCCATCTGATGCAGTATAAACTGTTCAACGTTCCCTTTTTGTTTGTTTTCTTGAATATACTGCTGAATCCTTATACAAAGTAACACCAAGAAATACCTCCCTTCCATCTTGAGGTGATTTGATGATCAAGACAAGCACATATACAAGTGATGTCTTTCCAAGCAGAATCACCAGGATGGTGTGTGATTTTATGTATGCCGCTGCCTTCCTCGTCCCTGGACAAACTGACTCTGTATATTACAAAGTGTGTTCTAATATTTATACTACAATTTACACACACGCACACTCAGATTTAGATTATTAAATTGACCCATTTCATACACTAATTCAAATCACAGTACATGATTAAAGCAAACTTGGCAATTAATTAGTAGATAACATAAATGGGAAATCATCATTTTATTTATTACCAGTAAATGATAATCAAATCAAATAAATCACACTGGCAAACGACTACTTGCTACTACTTGCTGCTCCTGATACCCCTCGAGTCCATAAGGACAATAAACACTAAATTTTAATACAGTTAGTCGTCGACTTACAGCCATGGTTGGTTCCGATTGACTGGTAACAAGTCGATCTGGACATAATGTGGACCAGTATATACATGTATTCAAACCTGACCGTATGTATGGTACTTTATAATAAGTCTCTTTGTCATATTGTTTGTTTTATATCCTATTTATTATCATTACTAGCACATTGTATAGATTTTCTATCTTTTTTTCTACATTTTTTTTTACTTTATTATTTTGATTCATTATTACTGTTGCTCACATGGGTGACAGGTTCATGAATCCTTTCTTTGTCTGTGTTATGTTATGTCATCAGTGTGAGCCTCTCTGTTAACCGTGAGAGGAGGAATTGTACCGGTAGAGACTGGGCACTCATATTTTTTCTGTTTTTACATTTCAGCCTTTCAGTAATAAACATTAACAGATAAAGAAGTTCAGTGTGGCTGAATTACCCCTTCATGGCGGTTCGCATGAAGCGGCACATCGTGAGTCACAATCAGAAGCTTTGAAGGTTAATTAGATTCAAAGGCAGAGTGCAGCAGTACAGCGCATGCGGTGAACAACGGTTACAATGGGATATATTAAGATCACATGCGATCACATTTGCGTTCTTACCTCCCTCATACTGCTTGATCACCTTCATTTTTTGTGTCGAGATCAGTTGCCTTTTTTCCTTGTAACTGTAAGACAAATGTAACTGAACATATTCGGAACCGCAGCAGGTAATAAACTGAGATCAAGGTAAATGAGTCACAGCAATCTGTTGCTCTGCCCATGAAATGTGTTAGCAGCCGTAAGTCGAATAGTCATAAGATGTATAGGCCGTAAGTCGACGACTACCTTGTACGTACCTGAAATGGGCCCCCAATATTATGTCGTGGTATTGCTTGGAACGGGGTATATCCTGATTAAAATATAAATAGATGAAAGTAAACACACAGAATGTGACAGATGTTGCGGTTATGACCTGCCTGTGGACTTGTTTTAGATGTGATGTTGAGATAAAAAATGATGATAAATTTTTTTTGGAGTCTGTAATATATGGGGGCACTATGCTGGCACAGTGGTTGGTACAATTCCTCACAGCACCCCAGACTTGAGTTTTTGTGTGTTTGCATGGGTTTTCCTCGGGTTCTCAAGGTCCCTCACACTTCCCAAAGAAGTTTATTTTGCATTAATTGTCAAATCTAAATGGTCCGAGTGTGAGAACAGACGTGGATGTGTTTCCAGTCTTTTTCCTCACAGTGCTGGGAAGGCACATCAGATGTTCAGCTCGACCTAACCTCATTGTTTTTTATAGGCCACCCAGTGCGGTTCCTGGTGATTCTTTTGTCTACTTGATTTGACACGGTACACTTTTGCTATATTATCTTATCTTGTGTAAGTCCCTGGACTCTTAATACATAAAGAATCGTTAGACCTTTTCTCACTTATGTCATCTCATGTAATAATTTGTGCATGTCAGGCGTCCTCAACTTTGGCCAAATCCCAACTGTTTTTGATCCTTACAATATACATTTTCTTGTTTGTTATAGTCTGGTTGACCTTAAATTTGAGTCTATTTTTCAAAAAGGAAAAGCAATCAGAGAAATATCAGCATTGTATGTTCAAGATAGGCTGCATTTTGGAAAGGTAAAAATAAGAGAATCCCTGCAGCTCATACACACTCAGACAGCTCTGTAGTTATAGCCTCGGAGATGAAAAGGAATCCAAAACCTGTACGAGATGTTGTGAATCAGGTTTAGCAGAATTACATTTCTTCAGAGAGTGACTCTAACAAATGATCTAAACCTCGGCACCACCGCTCCTCTAGCCCGCCATAAACTAAATATATATCTTTTTCACATCTGGTTTTCCAGCCACTGCATTAAAACCAAAATGAAAAGTATCAGGAGAGTTTGATGGTATCCAATTAAAGTGGTGAAGATAAAATGATGATGAATTGCCGTTGGACTACAGGGAGACGCAGTGTACATTACGCCTGTCCCCGGATTAGGAGAAAAAAGCAGTCGAGGTCATCAAATAGGAGGAAGAAATTAGGACACAGCTGAAGCTCTGCCACTGCTCTTTGTAAAGGCAGAAAAAAAGGGGAAAAAAAACAAGAAGCCGCCTGCCTGCCACTGTGATTGTGACTTCAGGTTTACAAATGGCAGTGCTGGTTTATTATACAACAGTTTACTGTCCAGTGCTGCTTATTCCCTTGAAGAATTATCAGATATCTGCAGATAATTCAACTCCCATTCCTGGGATGACGATTATTCAAAGTGGCATTTCAGAAATAAAACAATATTACTTTAATATAGGCAAATGTGAAGACAAAATTGGAGTGCATGGTTTGTGTGCAGAGATATCCTTTAATGCACTCATGTGGTAATCTGAGCTGGCAACGGTTTTCAGACTCTAAAGCCAATGTCACATTACATGACTTCTACTAATATCGGATGTCAAACTTGATGAATGCCGTTTGCTGATCTCATCGCCTGAGAATGTCATCTTACATGGCTTAAAATTGTAGAGTATGTCAAGTTAGACGACTGAATCATGACATTCCAGCAGTTTCCATTTCCAACGTATGATGTGTTCGACCCTTCTTCTAACAACTAATAACATGTGGCCTGACGGAGCTGATGCCCAGGCAAAGACTTTCCAGGTACATTGAATTCAGTGCTTTTTTCCATTCTGTTGTTGTACATGGAGGACACAGCTGCAAGTAGATGATCCTCTCTTCTGTTTATCAGGTCCAAAATACCTCTAATCCTTATTCCTTAAAGCCGCATTATATGCAATGTATTTCCAGTTCAGTGCTCATTGATTCCCAATTTCTATACAAGCAATGTTCCATCTCAGCAATAGTCGGTTGTAAAGATTTTGATTAAAAGCTCAGCAGATGAAAGGTGACCAAAAATATGCGAGCTTGGGGCGATATCAAAAAGACAAACGGATCGTTCTCTAAGTCAAAACACGTAGGACAAGAATTGAAATTTGCTGAACAAAACGGTAAGAAGATGCAGAGAATGCCACGTAAAGTATTTTTTATTGAAAACGAATTAATGAGAATGTCAAGACCCAAGAACGTATAGGTTGTGGTGATGGTGACACATGTTGCACACTCCCATGGAATGCTGCGACTGTTTAGGCAGTGGCTGATGCTCCTGTCACAAAATTGCTGCACCCATGAACAATCAATAATAGCGTTGCAGGAAGATGATAAAAATTATTTTAAACATTTTATAGAAAGACAGACAGAGATAAACTAATATCAAAATTGGATTCTCTGGGTATAAAATCCCACTTAGCCATATACGTAAAAATACAAAGGGAGAGGTTGAAAAAATTAATAAATTGTACCAAAATAACACACAGAATCCATCCCTGCTGTTTAAGACAATTATCTTGGGGAAATTCGCAGACTAATTGGACTGAGTTGTAGGGATGTCAAACCACATGATTAGTGATCATGGGAGCGCTCCGCAACGGCCTCCGACTGTCTAACATTATGTACTGTATATACTCGTGGATCAGTCGGAACTTGATTTTACCATATAATTTCTGCCATTTTATAATTTCGGTCATATAAGTCAAATGTGGAAAACTCACGCTATTGATCCAAGAGATTGTGATATGCTAACACCCACCTGAGCGAGTAACCACGGAGCACATTGCCTTTTTTCTATGTATTGTGCCTACATGACCTACACGGTAATACCTGAACTATTACGAAGAGACATTTGCACTGATTTGCGTTTTTTGTTTCTCATACCCTCATACACCTTTATTGTAAGAGCATCCATTATCTACGATGTAGCGTTTGATCAGAAGAAAATATGAAGCTGGTTTTAAATTAAACGTCATTGAAGTAGCGAAAGAAATTGGTAACTGCACTGCTGCAACAAAATTAGATGCATCTGAGAAACTGACGCGAGATTGGAGGAGGCAAGAAGATGTAAAAAAAATAAATTAAGTGTCGCATTTTTGAACAGGCGTATAAGTTGGGGTCCAATTTTATTATGGAATTTTCGGTTTCAAGACCCAACTTATATGTGAGTATATACGGTAAATGTAAATCACTGTATAATGTGACATGGCCTTTAGGGTTGTGCTTAATGATATACAATCAATAATGAGAAATGCATTTTCCCAGAAAATTACATTTTAAAAGTTTTGGATGTGAGGGAGTTATCTTTAATTCCAGTTTTCTTGCGGAACAAGTGGAATCCTGTACACCTTAGTGAAAGCTCTGACTTTTATTTGAGACCCAGTTATGCTTTTGATATGTTGGCTACAATAGATATTAATTGTTCATTTAAAGTCATTGTAACAAAGCAATTTTATGGATGTTCTGACCCAGTGATTATGTGCTAAAGCCAGAGGGAACTGTAATTGCATAGTAAACTGAACAGTCAGAAAGGCAGGTTTTTGACATTTAGGGATGAATCAAAAAAAAAACAAAAAACTTCTAAGTCATCTTGGAAAACACCTTTTCTGAGAAATCTAAGTCAGAAAAAAAATGTTTTCATCTTGGAAAGCATCTTCCTTGAGAAATCTCAGCTATTCCCAAAAACATCTTAAAATTGTTCATAACTGCTATCTTTTGGATGCATCCCAGGTCTCTAACCAGCAGTTAAAATACTTGATGTACATAAATAGAGCATTAGTGGAAATTGTTAGCTGCTTCAGATTCTTTGGGTTGTGAAACTCCTTCGATCTGGCTTGAACAAATAGCATGAACACTCTAGTAAAGAAAAGGCACAAGAGTGCCTCTGCTCGAGGAAATGCATGATGGGTAAGTGGACACTTCTATAGAATGAGCTGATCATCACATTGAAATTGAAATATGATAAGAACATTCAGAGGAATTTGCCATCTGCAAGAAAATTTGCCAATAATTCAAGAGATTGATTAACATAAAATAAAACATCTGCCTAATACAGGACTCCATCCATGGTGGACACAAACTGTTCTGTTCCTTAGGGTATAGCCGGTGGTGCCACATGTTTAAAGAACAAACCGATATGTTCAAAAGCAGTTTTTGCTGGCATTAATAGATAAAAGCTTTTTTTTTACTAATTGTGTAACTGTTTTACCTGTTGTGCTTTACTTATTTTTAATTGATAGATAATTGGCCCATAATAACTTATGAAATGGAAAATACATCCTTCCAAGGGAAGCTTTCACTTCATACACTATAGATTATTTTAAATTGCCAGATGCATGTTCAAGTCTTAAAGAAAACTAGAAACTGCTTCTGGAATGGAGTTTTGGTGACCAGTCACCAAATTACTGACAGGGCCATCCCACACCAGTCAGCAATCTAAGAGTCCTTCATTAAAATATGAAAAGCTATGTATAGATCCTTAAAGAAACCATGCCAGTCTCTCTGTCTCTCACTTAGTCACAACCACATACCCATTTAATTACTGAAACTCAATATACCGTTCTTACAGTATGTTTGTGGATTAGAAGCTCAGAAATTAAGAAAACCCCTTCACACACACACACATACACACAAACACTCCACATAGCCTGTGATTGAATTGTAACCTCACATGTACTTACACACACACACACATATCAAGGAACCAATTTTCGGTCGGCTCATAAGGAGCCACAGTTAAGCAGGCCTTACTACGGTATGTAAATGTTCTCATGTATCTCTTTGAATTTAAGAGTCTTTACATGTCTTCTCCGACTTAACACTCCGGAAGCTGATAGCTGACTTATCCTTCTTGTCATTTATGTTCTCGTATTTCTCCATTTAAACAGCTATAAATAGCGGCCTAACTGGACTCCTACTCTCAGCTGTACTTTCTGTTCATTCATCTGGAAATAGCGGCATTGTGCTTGTGAATTGATTCTCGCATTCCTCCAGTCTCCCGTATTCTACCTGCCTATCTGCAAAGTTTGAATTTGTTATCCACGCTGGCAGACTTGTTATGCTGAAGTTAGGGCAGGACGGTAAAATATATGTTACGGATTGTGCCAGTGTACATGTCTCAAATGAAATGGATCCCATGCACAGATTCAGTAGGGCACACACACCCCAAAGTACATTGTGAGAATAGCTTGCAATTGAAGTACTGCCTATGAAAATAACAGCACTGAGAGTGACCCTAATTCAAAATGTGCTCTAAGAGGAATGATGTAAGGTATTGTTAGCCTAAAATAATATTTATTTGCTTCTTTCTAAGAAAAAAAAAATAACCCTTTATGTGTTTGGTTTTTTTTTTCTTCATTTTCCTCGGTAAAAAATGTTAACTAATGCCCTCAAGTTCTTGCTGCTCTCAAAGTCTACATTCTTATCCATGACTGATTATCTAATCACAATGGCAATTCTGTCTTCCTTGTATTCCAACATTCTGCATTATAATATATATTATTATGATGAAAATAGACAGAAAACATGAAAGAGTTTGAGGACCAGCTGTGGTAACCCTGTTTAACTGACAGTTAAAAAAAAATAAACAGCGCTCAACGATGCAAAAAGGCTTGGAATAAAGTCAGACACACAAGAAAACTTGGGTGAAGGATCGATCAGTTCGCCTCTAGTGATGATCCTTCAATGAGGTCCAACTTCCTGTGGTTGCAGGATTTCTTTACTGCTGTCCCAGAAGGGGCGGGGCTTCATGCAGGAAGTGGAAGCTGGGTCACTCCTCTTCCGACTGGCGACCATTTGAACTACAAATGAAAAACCAGAAGGTGTTATTGAGGGTGCCATCTTTCTGCACAAACTGGTATTACTTTCAATTTTAGAATGTAGAAAATGTCATCTATGCAACGTGTGTGTGTTTTTATACATATGAAATAAATTAATTACCATTTATACTTGTATATAAGTTGGATTTTGAAACCCGAAAATTCAATGATAAAATCAGTCCCCGACTTATACGTCCGTTCAAAAATGCAACACTTCATTTTTTTTTTTATCTTCTTGCCTCCTCCAATCTCGCACCAGTTTCTTAGACACATCGAATTTTGTTGCTGCAGTGCAGTTACCAATTTCTTTCACAACTGACTTTTAATTTAAAACGAGCTTCATATTTTCTTCTGATAAAACGCTCCATCGTAGATAAGGGATGCTCTTACGATAAAGGTGTATGAGGGTGTGAGATACAAAAAACACAAATTGGTGCAAACGTCTCTTCGGAATAGTTTGGGTATCACCGTGT
>JANRMT010062840.1:38269255-38282934 GCA_026402145.1 Polypterus bichir lapradei
GTGAAGCCGCGAAAGTCGAAGCGCGATATAGCGAGGGATTACTGTATTCTCACTTTTTAATTGCTCCTAATTAGCAATAACATGCAAATGACAAAAGAGACCAGCATTTCTCCATTTAGCTTGTTACCATTTACACCGGTGTGCATTTATCACACACTATTGTCTGGTGCTCTTAACAAACTTCTCCAGGATAAAACTGGAAAACTTGTAGTTGGTTGTATAGTTTGACAGGTACTCTACTTTAGACAGCCACTGAGATACTAAAAGAAAATTCGTACTTTAAGTTCTAAAATTTGTGCAGCAGTGTGGCCGTGAATGTGTGAGGTTTCTGCAGTCGCATTACACAGAACTCTTTGCTAGCAGAATGCAGTAGTGCTTATTGGGTTGGTACATAGAATGTCAATAATTGTCGTCTTTATCTCCAGTTTGTATTTATTTGACTATATTTTTATATCTCCCTTCCATTGATAATAGCGTATGCCTACAAAAAGAAGGTGAGCGGTCTGAGGCTAGAGACGGGTTACAGAAGTCCAGTCCAGTAAAAGCAAACATTCAGTTCAAACATGTTCTTGTGTATAGGCATTTATTTCTATAGATTAATTTAACAAGTCTTTAAATGTGTTTGAAATACAATTCCCAAGTATTGTGTGATTTTTGTATTATATATGTACTGCATTTTTGTCAATAGCTACACTTATGTTATGAATGTAATGCAATTAGAAGTACATAATTGAAGCAAAATAAAATAAGAGCTTCAGGAGATTGAAAGAACTGGAGACTGAAAGAGACAGACAACTGATTCCATGAGACAAGCCATTAATTGCTTAAACTGCTGCATATGGATTTTCCTGATTGACAGATAAAAAGCTTTTTTAGGTATCTGTCTTGTCATGTGGTGAAGCAGGAGCCATTCAGCTGAAAATCCTCTTCAACTCCAAACCAAACTCATTCTTGGTAGCAAAATAAGTTTAAAAAGTTCAATGACTGAGTGTGGCAAGTATTCACAGTCACCGTGTAATAAAATAATTATTCATTTCAGTTTTCATGTTTAAGACAGGCGGCACAGTGGCGCAGTGGTAGCGCTGCTACCTCGCAGTTAGGAGACCCGGGTTCACTTCCCAGGTCTTCCCTACGTGGAGTTTGCATGTTCTCCCCGTGTCTGCGTGGGTTTCCCCCCACAGTCCAAAGACATGCAGGTTAGGTGCATTGGCGATCCTACATTGTCTGGCGCCCTGCCCGGTGTTTGTTTCCTGCCTTGCGCCCTGTGTTGGCTGAGATTGGCTCCAGCAGACCCCTGTGACCCTGTAATTAGGATATAGTGGGTTGGATATTTAAGACAGAACATGGACAGTAGTTAAAAATCACATTAATTTATCATTCCTTCCATCTTTGAATCCATCAATCCATCCATTATTGAATTGCCCCAACCCATTACAGGGTCGACTTTTTCATATTGGGTCACTTTAGAGTCACTTGTCACCCTAATATCCATATGTTTAGAATGTGGAATGAAACCCCAAAAAACTCCCATTCACGGAGAGTAAGCGTTAACTGTAAAGAAACAGTGACTGAGCTAAAAATCAAACTAAGAATTGTAGCGCTGTGATATAACAGTATTAGTGATTGTACTACCGTGCCACCCTTAGATATGAATGGAAGTCCATAATTGTCCACACTTTTTTCAAAACTTGATTTGGGTTGGCTGTGCAGCTTTCCATGTGCCAACATGGTGTGTCCGTGGTCACAGTGCTAAAGTTTCGACCTTGATCGTTCAGTTTCTCTTTTTGTTTTCTAGGAGTATACATGGCTACTCCACTCTCCATTTGCACCAAAGAAGAGTAGCAAGCAGCAATCAGCTTTGTACGGGCTGATCATGTACCAGGAGCTGAAGTCTTCATTGGGTCATCAGAATCATGGTATAGACATGGCCAATATTATTGTCATTGGGAGAGGATGTGGATGGGCATCCCACTCCTATGCATTTAACACTTGTCCGACAATTTTTGACACTTCTCAATCCATTCATAAACACTTCTCTGTGTTAAAACGCGGTCTTACTATTGTGCTGAAAGCTCTCTATGGATTTCATCTCCTGATACATCTTCAGGATCTGAAATCATCGTCGGTTTATCAGAATCATTATGCAGACATGGCCAATATTGTCATTGGAAGGGACTTGGACGTGAATCCTGCTCCTCCTTCGTGCTTAAGAAATGTCTGAAAATCTTTGAACTTCTCAATCCATTCATACTCTGAACACTCTACTGTGGTAAAACACTGTCTCCTTATTGCAGAGAAAGCTTTCTATGGATTTCGGCCCCTGGTACGCCTTCAGCCCATAAAAAGTGGATCATTTCTTGCTGATAGTCTTTGTTGCAAACAGAGAGTGGAGTTGCCATGTTTACTCCTAGAAAACAACAAGAGAAACTAACTGATCAAGGGTCGAAACTTGACCATTGTGAACCCAGACACACCATGTTTCTACATGTTAATGGGGAAAGCTCTACAGCCAACTCAATCAAAATTGTCACAAAAGTACAGTCAGTCAGTCATTTTCCAACCTGCTATTTCCTAACTACAGGGTCACGGGGGACTGCTGGAGCCAATCCTAGCCAGAGCAGGGTGCAAGGCAGGAACAACCCTGGGCAGGGCGCCAACCCACCGCAGGGCACAAATACACACCAAGCACACACTAGGGACAATTTAGGATCACCAATGAACCTAACCTGCATGTCTTTGGCCTGTGGGAGGAAACCCGTGCAGACATGGGGAGAACATGCAAACTCCACGGTGGGAGGACCCGGGAAGTACAGGTGTCCTTACTGTGTGGCAGCAGTGCTACCACTGCACCACCGTGCCGCCCACGAAAGTACAGATAACCCAAACTGTACTGTAATTTTAATGGCTTACCCTTGTATAATATAATATGGGGTGCAGCATGAAAATGTAGACCCAAACATGTTAAGGAGTACCGCGATTGTTTTTGTGGTAATAAATGTAGTCCGGTAAAGCTAGAGTGCCATCCCGGTGCACATTTTGTTTTGTTTTATTAGATACCAGCCGTCCCCCGTGGCTTTGCCTTCATAGACGTGAAATAGGACAGCAGGGATTACCGTGCCCAGCTCCCTACTCCTGACGTCATGCTTCAACCGGAATGTTCTAGCAAATTCTAGAAAAAAGCCCAATCTAAATCCGTTAAGTAGTTCTCTCATTCGCTAGCTAAGTGGATATAAGATATGCCCCGAGGCTGGCCCTGCCCCCCTCCACTCGGGCCACTGCGTCTCTCTCGGATCCGCGCAATTAAATCGTTACCTCAAGCAAACTGTGGTACTTAGCGCGATGAGAGAGGTCGCAAAATCAACCCGAATGTTCAAGCAAATTATAGATAAAACCCGATCTAAATCCATTAAGTAGTTCTCTCGTGAAAAGCGGACAGACATACAGACATTGGATTTTATATTTATAGCGATGTGTAAGAGAGAAGATGTGGTATAATATCCTGTTGTGAAATGTTCCTACAAAACACATATTTTGGCATTTCATGAAAAAGTAACATACTAATAGTTTTGGTGTATTTCTTACAGAATCAGGAAACCCTACCTCAGAGATTGCCACTTACATTGAATTGGAAAGAATTCAAAAGCTAATGCAGCAGTTATCACGACCCACAGATATGTCACAATGGTTGTGTGCCCCATGAATAAATATTTTTATTTCCAATGAGCAATGGACGGTAAAACATAGTTGCAAGTTTTCTCCAGTTACAGGGAAAATGTTCAATTTTTAACACG
The DNA here is from genome assembly GCA_026402145.1 of Polypterus bichir lapradei. Taxonomy (NCBI): domain Eukaryota; kingdom Metazoa; phylum Chordata; class Cladistia; order Polypteriformes; family Polypteridae; genus Polypterus; species Polypterus bichir. Next base: position 38,273,047 of record JANRMT010062840.1, read on the forward strand.
TGTCTTTCACCTTATGAGCTCAAGCAGGTTAGGTGACTTACAAAGAGTCACTCCATGAGTTGAGTAGGGGCCTGAACCAGTAGTCTTGGGTTTAAAGTCCTGTGCCTTAGCCATTTGACCATGCTTCTTCCTTGTCAGGAGGCTCATCTGCAGATGGCCCACCTTTTTTATATTTCCTTTTGGGTACAGTAAAGCCCACCGTGGTGAGTCCAAGTCCAGACCCAACAGTTCTTCTAGTATTCTGCTTAAAACACATCACTGCTGTGATGTGAATAAGCCATTTAGCCCACCATAGCTTGTCAGCTCCTTTCAGTTGAATCATATGAGAAGCTAAAAGCAGGAAAAAGAAAATTCTGACCTACAACTTGCTTGAATATGAGGAGGACTGAATCGTGTTTTGTGCAGATGAGTTTTCTTTCATCATTGCAGTGGGACACTGCAACCTTGCAGATGACTGTAATAAACACAAAAAAAAAATAAAGTGCTATTGCAGAATGGTATCTGTCTCATTAAATATGAATGCCCATCAAACTAGAGAAATGGTAAATTGCTGTGTCGTCTCACTTCTGTGTTAGCTTTTCTGGGCCTTGCATGACCCTTGGATATGTAGTGCAGTGATTTAATTTTTATTTTATTTTGCTGCAGGGTTAGGCATAGTTTTATTTGAACAAGCTGAGTGTTGCGTGTCATTTCATGTTGACATGTCTCTTGTATTAACCAAGTACAGGGGTGACAGTATTGCTGGAGGGAATTTGTGATTATGAAGAGGGTGTTTTATCATATTTTTTGTATGGGCATTGTGGTTGGCACTGCTGAGACTTTAGTGTAATTCCAACATTTAAGAAACTGAGGCTCTTGCTTATACTGTTACCCAAATGTACTTAAAGGTGCCCTTTGTAAAACTGGCCCTTTATTGCTAGTTCTTAAAAACCAGTCATGGGAGTCAAGGAGTGGTCTACCTGCATACCTGTGCCCACTGCTTTGTGTTAGAATTACATATCAAAGGATTAGAAGAAGGGCTGGAGAACATAAGAGCCTTACCGGGACAGGCTTCTTGAAGTGTCCACATTTTCTGGTATTGATTCAATATTTTTAGATTGAAGAGGTAAATTTAAACCTCCACTAGTGGTGGACAGTGTAACACTTTGGTTTTTCCAATAGCTGTATATTTCATATTCAATTAAATTCTAGCCTTAGAGAGAATTGAGGAAACCTGGATGTCTCCATCTGTGCTCATCAGTTTGTGCAGGTGCCCAGTGGAGTCCATTTTTGCTGGATTTCCTTACATTCTGGTTTGGTCATCTTCCGCATAGGATCACAAACCATTAGGCAGGGTGGTGTAGTTGGCACAGAATATTATAACTCCATTTTAGTTCAGGACATGTATATCATACCCAGCTTTAGACAAAAAGTGTTATTAACCTCCTTAGCATTATGTTTTCCCCTGGAAAAACGATTCAAAAACATTATTCAATGAGAAAAAAATGTCATTACATGTAACAAAAACATGTAAATACCAAAACGTCATCAGAAACACAGTTAGAAAGGTATGACTAGTGTCCACCACGGTACTGCATCATATTTAGTATATGTGTGTCCTTCATGTGACCAAAGCACAATCCGATGTTACAATCATGACAGTAAACGTTTGTTTAATTGCTCACTTTTCTTATATTTTTTTCAGTTTCTTATGCATTAGAGGGTAGAATGCCAGTGCCCGATCTACATGATCCATGTACCCCTCGTGATATTGTAGGCTACCGCATCACAAGGCTTAGTGACTTGCACATTTCCCCTGACATGAACATTTCTAGTTGGGGCATTGAGAGCAGTGCTTAGGGTGCTAAAGTCTTTCTTCTCCTTCCACTTTATGGAAATCATTTTGCCTTTTTGCTAAGTACATACCGTACCCCTCTGCCACGGTACACGATTGAAGTTACCAGGCATATCATGGAAGTTTGGCTTTAGAGTGCCATATGCATCAATTTCATTATCCATGTCAACGTCTGATGACCAATTCACATTGTCATCACTATCACTTGATCCAACTAATGGTTCAGTATTAGTTTGTTCTAAAACTGGCTTTACAGCTTCTCGTTTATAAGCCAATGTAAGTTTTGGTTGAAAGCTCGGCTCCAGTCATGATTATTGATGAGTTACCATAGACTGGCACAATGCACAGAAATATTCTTTTTTTGGTAGCAGCAGTAGCATAATGTTATTTTATCCTTTAGATGTCAGCAGAATACAAGCATTATTTGGGCTTACAACTATACAATGGATCATAACAGCCCAGCCTGAAAGACATTCGGGCTTAACCATTTTAACATAGTATTCTGAGCCTGAGAGATGCTTGTGTAAAATTCCAAGGAAGTTAAAGACATCATCCATTGTGCACAGTCACTTGGATCTCTCCTTCATTTTACCAAGGACCCTTAGAGCTTGCACCATTAGATTCAAGGCCCGTTTATATCTGCAGGGTGTAAGGCTGCTCAGTAGCCGCTCTGCAATACTACATTTTGTATATATTGTGGAATTAATGCAGACATATTAGAAGGTTGGTGCTCTGGGGGAACCTCATTTAATGTCTGAAGTTGAAAAAAGGACACAGTAGATGGCTCCTAGTATGACTGGGGACCCAAAAATTCCTAGTGTTGTTAAATTAATCGCCCATACTCATTTTGAAATGCAATACCCTAGTCCCAGGGCTTCTCCCATTCTTGTTAATATTTCTTGTACTCCTCTTTTGTTACCGTGTCAAGAGTCTCCCACGTTTTTTCCTAGATTTCATTAACGGTAGCAAATCATCTTCCCTTCCCATCTTCTGTTTTAATTTCAGGATCAAAAAGAGGAAATAGGCAATATCCACTTTGTTTTGGGTCAAAAACACTTTGACTTACGATGTGGTGTGTGCAGGCGTCTTGTCCCGGTGCACAATCCAGTTTTGTGTGCACCACATTTCTAGACTTCTTGTCATGATGCTTTCCCATAGACACCTCAACAGTTTAATGTGATGTTCCCCAATTAACAGTCTGTGGGAATAAAGACTTTATGAACAGATCTGTCAATGTTGACAAATGTATTCATCATTGCCTCTTAAAAATTATCCATGGTGGCTTGGAGAAAAAAAACGAAATCACCCAAGACACTTGCACGATTGTGGAATAAATGCAAGAAATACGTACTCATTTAACTGAGCTGACTACCACTGATTAACCAGCCTGTAGGCACATGATACCTAGAAACATACTTGAGAACTATACCGTAATCCTGTGCTTTTGTCCAAAACCTTTAATTTTTGGGTCCCCTCTCACATGTTCTGGCCACGTCCCAGTATGTGTTGCTCTTTGATGAGTCAAATTTTATACTTCTTTGAGTGCTCTGTCCTCCACAGGTTCAGTTCCCAAATTCAATGCAGATATCCAGTGAGGTGATGGTTTATATGTTCTGGGAACTGGACAAGGCAGGGCTTGTGTCGACAAGGCGCAAGTGATGTCAGACACCTTCCAGGGACTTCCTCCATTCTATGCATGGAAGTGGAAACTGGGTTAAGCAACTGTGCGACATTCTTAACCTTCCTCACATATTTCCACTCGCCCATACTTGAATGGGTGACAATATACTTATTTTCAATATATAATTTATTAACCATCCATTTTTTTGTCTGTTCTTGGTATTTGATTCCTATCACTGGTCGGTGGAAAACACACAAGCAAGATTTCCATTGGACTTTAACTTGAACGTTTAACTTGATTTATAGTTTTCTTAACCTATTGAGTGGCCAACTCTTCATAATTCTCAAAGGTGTTGATAAAGCTGATGCAGCAAATTTCCTTCAATTAACTATCAGATTGCATTCTCAAGAACACCAGTTAAAATGAAGGAAAAGTCAGAAATAAAACTTTTTTTCTTTTTTTACAGTAAGGTCATGGGAATCGGGAGAATATGCCGTCAAGTCATGTTAAAGTGAAGATGACTTTTCTAAAAAAAAAAAAACAAAACAAATATCGGGTTTGGATAGTGGGACAGCTCTGCTATTAGCAAATCAAACAAGCCTAATGGACTGAATGGTCTCCTCTCATTTGTGAAATTCCTTATGTAATTTCATTAAAGGCAATTATTTTCTGATTAAGAACTGAGTTGAAATGAAATGCAGGAACAGCGTCACATCAGAGCACGACTAAAAATGCTTCTTTGCATTTGTTACGATCCCGTAATCAAAGCAATGAGAAGAGTGTGTAATTTCCACATAATTACATACACTAGTTAAGAGTTTACATAAATGTTTAAAATGTCAGATGTTTTTATAAATAACAGTGATGATAAGGCTGTTAACCTATAGTCCTCCCTTAGACAGATAGGTGCTCTTTTCCTCTCTTATTATGCTCTCTTTGTCATCTCTCTGCCTGCCTTTCTAGTGTTAACTCCCATTTGTTCTGTTTTTTAACTAAAACAATATTGTCCTCCTTGTACCTTTTTGGTGGACTCCAAGCAGGTCACGCTGGAGGTGTTTTTGACAGTACTGCAGTATAAGCAAGTCCATTTCCCAGGCTTTGTGGGTGGCCTCCAGGGGCATACGATTGAACGGGGGAGCTGTTATTGTATTACTCGGCATGGATTATAAATCTGTTTATAGTCCTGTAAAAGTCACAAGAGCCCCAAAGTTGCCTAGAAAGTTATTTGTAAAGGTCAGCTACTTTGACAGCTACGAGCCAAGTTTCCACATTCTTTTTTTTTTTTTTTTTTTGCTGTCTGTTATTGTGAATATCCACAGCGTCTGCAGTCTGGCCTGGCTGTCTTAATTACTGTTATTTTGGAATTGAGAGCTCAGGTTTTTTCTAATTTTCTTTGTCCCATATTAGCAATAAAATATATGCCCACAGTTGAAACATCCGGACCTACAGCTGATTAGACTGATTTTCTAGTCTCTGGCTTTAATGTTTCCAGTTGTTTTCCACACGGATTACTTTAGTTCATGGTTTTACTTCTTTTCATTAACCAGTTATTCTTGCTTTATGTAGTAGAAGGGTGGCACAGTGGTTACCTCCGCAGCATATTCGGTCCATTGTTAGAAATTTGATCAAGTTCCACCACACTTCATTATTTTACATGATAATTGGCTTTAAACATTATAGTAATATGTTTTATCTTGTCTTTCAAAAAGCACTTGATGAGGTGCCACATGGGCGGTTTGGCCATCAAACTAAATGAGGTGGGAGTTCAGGGTGATGTTTTTAGATGGATGCAGGATTGGCTCAAACACACAAAGCAGAGGGTGATGGTGTGAGGGACCTTAGCAGAATTGGGTGATGTTAAGAGTGGTGGCCCTCTGGGGTCAGTGCTGGAGTAACTGCTATATATATATGAATACCAGTGAAAACACTTGACTTGAGTGTTCATAGTTTTCATCCTCTTTCTCTGTACGTTTAGCATTCGTTTGCTCAGAGGTTGATGCGCTTGCTGCTTCCTGAGCAGCTCTTCTTTTCTCCACCCTAGCGGCCCGCTTCTTCTCTTCTTCCGTCGGCATCTTTTCGTGTTAAAACTGATTAAGTCTGTGTTTGCATTGCAATTACTTAGTTCGTTTTCCTTAATTTTTCATTGAAGATGGCACTTAAGTCTTCAATCTGCCTCAAGAATGACTTAAGATATGAAGAGGTAGGGGAAGTGACAGTGAAGGTGGTAGGGATGAGAATGGCGCCCATACACATGCGCCACACGGACGCCCTGCTGGCCGCTGCAGAGAGTTGATCCTACAATAAAATAAAAAAAAAGGATATCCTTGGGGGTCAATCATCACTCCGAAAGCAGACAGTAGACGCCACGTAGTATATTTGTTCCAAATTTCAGGTCAATATTTCAAAGGGTTTGTGAGCCTACAGGAGATTAAACATCCTGGACAGACAAACGAACAGCCATGGTAGCATATTATATAAGAAGATATATATATAAATGGTTAGGATAGGAAAATGAGGAACAGTCTACTTAAGTTTGCTGATGATACCAAGCTATATGATGATGATTCATTACAGTAGGACTTGGGCAGCATACAGGCTTGAAATTTAGTGTAAGTAAATGTAAAGAATTATACATAGGAATTAAAAATGTTAAGTTTGAATACACAATGGGAGGTCTGAAAATCAAAAGTCCACCTTATGAGAAGGAGTTAGGAGTCATAGTGGACTCGACACTATCAAGACAGACAGTGTTCAGAAGCCATTTAGAAGGCTAACAGAATATTATGTTATATATCACCTTAGAGCAGAAAGGACAGAGCCGACTATACTTCCTTAGATATCTGGCGTCCTTCAACATCTGCATTAAGATGCTGCAGATGTTCTATCAGACTGTTGTGGTGAGCGCCCTCTTCTATGCGGTGGTGTGCTGGGGAGGCAGCATAAAGAAGAAGGACGCCTCACGCCTGGACAAACTGGTGAGGATGGCAGGCTCTATTGTAGGTATGGAGCTGGACAGTTTGACATTCGTGGCAGAGTGACGGGCGCTGAGCAGGCTCCTGTCAATTATGGAAAATCCACTGCATCCACTGAACAGGATCATCTCCAGACAGAGGAGCAGCTTCAGCGACAGACTGCTGTTCCACCCGGGGGGGTAAATGTTAATATTATACAAAATTATTGTCTGTCTGTTATACCTTCATTGTTATCACTCTTTAATTTAATATTCTTTATCAGTATGCTGCTGCTGGAGTATGTGAATTTCCCCTTGGGATTAATAAAGTATCTATCTATCTATCTATCTATCTATCTATCTATCTATCTATCTATCTATCTATCTATCTATCTATCTATCTATCTATCTATCTATCTATCTATCTATCTATCTATCTATCTATCGTGTTAAGTACAAGTCACAGGAGGTTCTGCTGAAGCTTTATAACACACTGGTGAGGCCTCATCTGGAGTCCTGAGTGCAGTTTTGATCTCCAGGCTACAATAAGGACATAACAGCATTAGAAAAGGTCCAGAGAAGAGCGACTAGGCTGATTCCAGGGCTACAGGGGATGAGTTATGAGGAAAGATTAAAAGAGCTGAGCCTTTACAGTTTAAGCAAAAGAAGATTAAGAGGTGACGTGATTGAAGTGTTTAAAATTATGAAGGGAATTAGTACACTGGACTGAGACTGTTATTTTAAAATGAGTTCATCAAGAACACGGGGGCACATTTTGAAACTAGTTAAGGGTAAAGTTTCACACAAACATCGAGAAGTTTTTCTTTACACAGAGTACCACAGACACATGGACTAATCTACCAAGTAGTGTCATAGACAAGCAGGACTTTAGGGACTTTCAGATCTCAACTTGATGGTTTTTTTAGAAGAATTAATTGGAGAGCACTGGCGTGCTTTGTTGGGCTGAATTGCCTGTTCTCGTGTAGATTGTTGTAATTTTCAATAATGCAGCATACCTGCATGGACAATGGAGTATGATTTGTAGTTCTGTGTTAGATCAGCTAAAGAATTACATAAAATATGCTGCTGGTGGTTTTTTTTGCCCTCATTGTATGAGATTGGCCTGGCAAATTCAGTGTCAGACCCCTCTGTGTCTGCTCCAGCTATGGGCCCTATAATGTCTTTAAGGGGCCTGCAGCTGGAGGTGTGATGTGCAGAGTCTTAGCACAAAGGACTTTTTAAAAATGATAGATGCCTGTCCATCCTTCATAAAGTCTAATATCCCTAGTCACAGTTTCTCACTGTCATGGGACACAAAACACACCTCATAAAATAACAACATGGCATGAGATACATCTCCTCCACACCAACTCCCACCATCATGTAGCATGTTGTGCTCTCTCTCTCTCTGTGATTCACCAATGGCCATCTTCATCTCCTGCATTGGTCTGCTGTTTATTATTTCCTCTTTGTAAACTCTTCCTGTATACTTGAATCTTGTATTGCATATCGAATGCAGTGTGAACCAACCTGAAATTGGCGGAATGTGGCGCTGTCAATCAGACATCCAGCCCCGCCCACCTTCTGTGGAATTGGCTGGCTGCCAGAATAACAATTTTTCTGCAAAAGGATGTCAGAGTCCTTCAGCTGGAACAGCAACAACAGGCTCTGCCATTGTAGGTCTGCATCCAGGGCCTATTAATATTTTTATTGTTGCTATGTTTTATAGCCACATACAGTATATCGAACCTTTCTTGAGCACATATCACAAATATAGTTGCTAAACCTAACAAGGTAAGTTTCGAACTGTATAGATTATTATTGTGTTTTCACACAGTACTGCACATCCCATAGTCTTCTTTTTATTTTATGCTGCTTGCTGGCACAAATGTGACCACTCTGAGAAGCCTTATATTGCATTTTCTTTTGCAGTAATATGCATGTATCACTCCCCTACCCACTGCCACCCCTTTGCCTCAGACATTTATACATAATCATAGGCACACACCCACAAATATTATGATGTGCTAGCATTTTTCCCAATCTGCACTTCAAAAAATTGATTGTTAGGTATGTAGTGATTTATTTCGAGAGTACTTGTGCCTGCTACAAGACGATCAATTTCAGTTTCTCATTATTCCCTTCGTGCTTTGGATTCCCCCCGTTTAAAAAAAAAAATAAAAAAAATAAAAAGAGTGGGCTGCTTATGTCTTGCTGAAAATGGAGAAAAAACTAATTCTAAAGAAGAAGGGCAAAGATGCTAATAAATGTTAGGACAGCTACAGGCTGGGTGCATGCAGCAGACGCGACGGGCCCAAATGAGACATGTCAGTGTACAAATTGAAAATGCCAATTTCACTTACTCCTCTGCCTTGCTCTTCATGCCTAAACCCTGCCACTTATTTCATGTGTAAATTAATGGCCTCCACTTGGTAATTTGGATCTGCCAGCCATCCTCATCCTAGGATGCCTTAAAAGTGGTTTACAGGCAAATATCAAAGGACGAATTACAGGAAAAAAAAGAATAAGTAGGAATGTCCTCTGATTAGGCCCTGCATGGGAAAGTCGTGCACTTCTGACACCTCAACGGTTTTTCGTGATTTATTACTTTTCATAAGTGAAGGATCATCTTAGGGGCAAAAGTGCACTAGGAAAGAGATCCTTTCAAAATCTTATCAGTGTGTGTATCTGCAAGTATCTACTGTATAAATATATTATAAGCTACAGGGGGATTTCATTTTTTTTTTATATTTTGTATAAAAAGAAAATAAGAATTTCTCACATATAATAATACTACCACTACTGCTACAAATATATGAAAGCGATTACAATTTCAATGCCACCACATGCTCAAAATAGAATTAATCATTTGAATATTGTGTTATGAAAGGGTTGGGGAACAACAAAAGTCACTTAAAGAGCTGCAAATATTTATAGTTTTACTTTTTTTAATTAAAGTTAATGTTGTATTAAAATTAGGCCTTTTATGTCTCATAAATCTGGATTATAAGTAGAGTTGATTGGCATAATTCTCCAAAGCATTTTCACAGTGTATTCGCCAATATTTGCTGAAAAAGTTTCTGGAATTTTGCCACGTTGTTGGCTTAGACAAACATTTTTTTTTCCCAGCACCCCATGATGCATTGCATGGCCAGTATGACATCACTGAGCCAATGTTGGATGGGAAAGTGCCCACAAGTATATAATGCTAATCCTAGTATCGGGCTAACAATGAGCAGAAAACTTGCGAATACATTTAAACATAAAAGACACAGAAGAAAACTCTAAATATGTCAGTGTATTCATGTTTTCAAGGTAGTATCTTTTTGAATGGACTGATATGTGACCTGTATGTAATGAGCCTACACCTTTAATAAAATTGCCCAGAGTGCTCTACGATTGATGCAAACAGGAAGGAATGAAGAATCCACATGCTTTGGTGTTGCACTTATTTGGTAGCAGCGGCACTGAACAATTAAAAAC
>JANRMT010062840.1:38294196-38401504 GCA_026402145.1 Polypterus bichir lapradei
TCAAGAGTTTTGAATGCTACGATATATGTACATTAGTTTGGAGAGCAATATTCTGGGGTTCCTCTAGGAGTTTCAATTGTGAAGATACAAGTATTCCTACATTAGATTGGATATCTTGGGGGGGTGTGAGGTCCCCTGAGCTTTGAGCGCTAAAATTTACGTTCACTAGTTTGGAGAGCTGAGTTTGGGGTTTCCCCTAGGAGTTTTGATTTTGGTAGTACAAGTATTCGTACATTAGATCGGAAATCCCGGGTGGTAGGAGATCCCCTCAAGAGTTTTGAATGCAAAGATATACATTCATTAGTTTGGAGAGCAAGGTTCTGGGGTTCCCCTAGGAATTTCAGTTGTCAGGATACAATTATTCATACAGTAGATGTGAAATCTCAGCTGGGGGGTGAGTTCCCCTCCGAGCTTGGATAGCTAAAATTTATTTATATCAGTTTGGAGAGCAGTGTTTGGGGGTTCCTCAATGAGTTTCGATTTTGATAATACAAATATTTGTACATTAGATCAGAAATCCCAGGCGGTCGGAGTTCCCCTCAGAGTTTTGAGCATGAAGATACAGTATGTTAGTTTGGAGAGCATGGTTTGTGGGTTTCCCTGGGAGTTTCAATTTTGATGATACAAATATTTATACAATATTTTTTTTTGTTCTTTATTTTGCCTTATACAATTTCTCGTATTAGGAATTTGTTAGTTTTCGCATACCCCTTGGGGTCAGAGCGCAGGGTCAGCCATTGTACAGCGCTCCTGGAGCAATTGAAGGTTAAGGGCCTTGCTCAAGGGCCCAGCAGAGTAGAATCTCTTTTGGTAGTGATGGGGATTCGAACCGGCAACCTTCGGGATACCAGCACAGATCCTTAGCCTCAGAGCCACCATTCTGCCCATATACAGTACAGGCCAAAAGTTTGGACACACCTCCTCATTCAATGTGTTTTCTTTATTTTCATGACTGAAGGCATCAAAACTATGAATGAACACGTGTGGAGTTACGTACTTAACAAAAAAAGGTGAAATAACTGAAAACCTGTTTTATATTCTAGTTTCTTCAAAATAGCCACCCTTTGCTCTGATTACTGCTTTGCACACTCTTGGCATTCTCTCGATGAGCTTCAACAGGTAGTCACCTGAAATGGTTTTCACTTCACAGGTGGGCCTTATCAGGGTTATTTAGTGGAATTTCTTGCTTTATCAATGGGGTTGGGACCAGCAGTTGTGTTGTGCAGAAGTCAGGTTAGTTGGACGATCATTTATTTTTCAACAGGACAATGACCCCAAACACACCTCCAGGCTGTGTAAGGGCTATTTGACCAAGAAGGAGAGTGATGGAGTGCTGTAAATGGTCATGAAAATAAAGAAAACACATTGAATGAGGAGGTGTGTCCAAACTTGTGGCCTGTACTCTATATATATATATATATATATATATATATATATCGGAAGTCTTGGAAGGAGGTTCCACTCAGAGTTTTGAACGCGAAGATTTATGTACATTAGTTTGGAGAGCAGGGTTTGGAGGTTCCCCCAGGAGTTTCGATCACAATGAGATACATATGCTGGGTTGGAGAGTGGGGGGCTGGTTCCCTTTGGAATTTTAATCGAGATGATATTCTAATTTTACGTCGGACAACAGGAGGGTGCCCAGTACGCTGCAGTGAAAAATGGTAAAACTCTCGGTACTCCTTCAAGTTCTGACTCCAGTGCCCTCAACTGCATGTAGTAAGTGAAATGAGTCAAATCATTTTTCTCCCCTTTGTCAGCACATGTCCTGATCGACACTTGCTCAAGTTGTGCAACTTTGTAGAAATGAACGAGAAGTGCCACTCTTGACTCTTGTTTCGCAGACTAAGCACATTTTATAACACAACTACATTGGCAGCATGATGAATGATGCCAATGGCTGTTTGAATATTACAGATTTCTGAAATTTTAGTCGATCATCTGTTTGGATGAGGAACATCCCTACACTGCTTCTTTCATCTCAAAGAGAGGAATAATCAAACTGTATTTGCATCAGAAATGAACAAAGAGTATTTTGTCAACTAATGGCCACATCAGAGTTCTCGGACTATGTATTATTTTTAAGTAAACTCCGTTCCAGAAAACTCAACACTCCTACCACCTCCCCCCACATCCACCTCCTCTCCAAACTTGACAAACTCCCAGAAAGCCATGAATCATTTATTTCATCTCCTCTGACATGCCTGTCATTTTCTTGCAAGAGCTGTTCAGATTCCTTCTCCAAAGGAGGTCGTTACCTGTCAGTGAAAATTCCGGCTCCTCTCAGTACCGTATTGATCGGCGCCCAGGATGGGTGTTGTGGTGAACCTGCATGTAGAATACTGATGGTTGGTGCCCATGGGGAAAGGGAGACAAGGGTTAAACTCACCTCAGTGGGGAGACTGGAAACTCTTCCTTCCTTAAGGCTTTATTTCCCTTGTTTTTGAGACGTTATATATGGGGTTACAGTTGATATTCAACCAACTTGGAATGTAGATTTTATTGAAGAAAATCTAAACTGTAACTAAGTTCGTTGTATGTCTCTGTGACCTCCAAAAAGAGAAAAATGTGCTTGCCTTTTTTTGTTCCTTTGCACCAAGAACCATTTCCTTCCCACTGGGAATGCAGATGTGAAGAGCTAAGCATTTTATAACCGCATTGTATGTTCTAATAAAGGTCATTTTCTTGAGAAATAATGAAAGTAGAAGCCAAAAATACCCATGTCTCAAGAGAAGCTATACATTTTTCCCTTAAAATGGTGTACAGTTTTGTGCTGGGGAATAGGATAAAAAAGAACCTTGAAGATGCTGATCTGGTGTAACTTAATGCCCCACGTTGAAGGTGATTTTAATTTTTTTTTTGTAACTCTGAAAGCACTTGTTGTGCCAGCCTTGCTAACAGCATTGTGCTGAAAAAGCTTGGATGTAATGGTTACCAGACTTGGCTGAAGACCTGGCGATAATACAAGTGCTGGTCAGTGGCTCTGTGGTTTGCTTTGATGCTGCCGTCTTGGATATTTTTAATGAGGGTTGGAAAGAGACTGCGTCAATGTACACAATGGGTATACCGCATTCAGAAATATTTTTTCCAGTGGAAAATTTCACTTGTATGCCCTTTGAAATCATAAGTCCTAGTTGGATGATGCTACTTGAATTACTATGTTGACATCTTACCTCTCTCGATAAAATAAATTAATATTCATAAGGTCAGCTAGAAATGGCATTTTTGTGGTCCGAACATATTTGGAGTGATGTGATACTCAAAGTGCTGGATTTGAAAAAGTTGAGCTTATCCTAAACTACTTTTCATGTGGTCATATCTTGCTTTTCTCCTAAAATGTTAGGCATAATTCATGTGAACACAGCAAAGTGTGGATGTGAGCAAGGCCATCTTAACAACATTATAGGTCCCCAGGCAAAGCAGTGCACTGAGGCCCCAACCTACACAACCCCTCAGTAAGTCACAACATATATAGATTAGCATGGGGCCCCCAGGCAACTGCCCAGCGTGCCCATCCGTTAAGACAGTCCTGGACGTGATTACATCTTGCCTGAAGAAGTTGCCTGAGTTGCCTCGAAAGCTTGCATTTTCTAATCTTTTTAGTTAGCCAATAAAAGGTGTCATTTTCCTTGACTTCTCACTACATTTATAATGGCTAACGGTATAACACCCTACAGGGTGGTCCAGATTTAATTATGCAGATCCAGATTGTCTTGATGACTTTGATTTATGCAGGGACGATTCCAGTTCGGCGCAAAGACAATTCTTCATGTCGTCAGTTCGCACACTTTTCGATGGTCCGGGATTTTTCTGGTGATTTTCTATGTAATGAACTTAAGTTATAGCGTAATGAAAATTTCATAATTAGATCTGGACCACCCTATAGTGGTAACTCTGGAAATTTCTATAGGCCATTAATGCAGTAATAGAGCAGATTAAGGTGGTCTTGCTATAATCCCCCAAAAAACAAAATCTTCCATCACTTACTTGATCATATCTAACAGGCAATCTTTTTTTTTTTGTATTGCTAATTTGTTTAATTTTGTGATTATTTTTCAGTATTTCTACGAGGGTAACGATATCAGCGATCTTCCCGTTGATTTGTCCGTGGTATGGAATGGGAACTTTGTTATCGACAATCCGAGAAATATTCAAGGTAAGTCTGGCCACAGAGCCTTACTCACTTCTGTGTTCAGTTTGGTGTCAACGTTTGTGTTGGGAGTGCATGAACAGTTTATGATTCTCCAAGGGTCTCATTGTGCCAAGGAATCTAGGGTCGAGGAAACCAGTCTTGCCTTTTTACTTTCTCGTATACAAAGTATAGGGAAAGTATTGTAATCATCCAAAAATTCGATGTCGAAATTTTGATGAATTTTGACATCTTAGACCTCCCTGACTTTTTCGTATATGAAGTTTAGGGAAAGTATTGAAATCCTTGATTCTGAAAATACCATTTTTGGAATTATGTTTGTTTGTGTGTGCGTGTGTGTGTAAACACGATAACTTGAGTACGCTTTCACTTAGATCAACCAAATTTTGCATACAAGTATTATGTACAAAATGTAGATTTCTGTCAACGTTTGAGCTATTTGCGTTAATCAGAAGTGGTACTTTACCTTTTATTTATTCAGCTGCAGAGTCCGATTTATTCAACTTTACTTTTATAATAATTATTCAATATATTATGAATTTGTTTTGATTTGTTGTTGATGGTTCTTTAATGTACATAATATAAAAATATAATCATTGTCTTGCGGTTTGCTCCTCCCTATATCGGAGTATTCGAGAAATTCTAGGGGCGATGACTCCCAGTTTTATGACTAGAGATGGCTCCTTCGTTATATAATCGACCATAGGGGTAAATGAGTCTTAAAAGAAAATGCATTGCTAAATAATATAAGGATATTGAAGCTCCTCCCGAATCATGAGCTGTAAGTTGTGTTGAATATTCTTCTGATAATTTTAGGCTTCAATGAAATATGATATCCCTGTATCGTGTATAAGAGATGACCCATGTACAGTAGCTTTTCTCCTGCATCCATCATCATTTTGTACTGTGCCTTTTATAGTTTGCACTGGCACAAAGTACTTTTCAAAGTTATTCTTATAATAGCACAAATAGCATTGCATGCTCTGGATGGTAACGATAACAAGTACACACCAAGCAGAATGAACATGACAGGACGTCCAAGACAATAAATTACACAACACAAGGGAAAACTAATGTCGCAAACAAATGACATTAATAAGTTTTAGCTACCAAATTCCCTGAAGTGACAAGTTCTAAGTCTTACTCAGAATAGTGGACATGAGGGACCTTCAAGAAAGGACATCCATTCATTCATATTTCAAGGTCACAGAGATGGGACCCAAGGCCATTTATCACTTAACATTCTCAGAAGTACTTTATCTAATTCTGAGTCATGGTGGTAAGAGGCTAACCCAGCAGTCATCCAGCTTGGATGAGATGGCACGCAAATTTAGAGTTCACACTCACTCACTGGCATAGGGCTTATAATTAAACAGTAACATACCATGGCACATGGATAGCGCTGCTGCCTGAGCCTCACAGATCCGGCGTCTTGAGTCCCATACCCAGTCCTTGTCTGTGTGGAGTTTGCACGTTTTCCTCATATCTGTTTGAGTTTTTCTGCAGGTACTCTGACTTTCCACCCACATCCTGGAAGATGTGTATGTTATGTTAGTTAACAATTACAAATTGTCCCCTTGTGAATGTGTCTGTGAGGGTGCATGCAATGGACTGGCACACCATATTGGTTTGATTTTTGCTCCCTGTGACCAATGTCCCCATTCATGTGTGCAACAAGTTCTAAAATCCAACAATTTTGCCACACCAGTATCAGCAATGCATTTCTGTATGTACCACAAAAAATTCACACATTTGGTTATTTACCTTATTACATATTTAAAGAAGAAGAAGATATTTAATGTTAAGTATCAAAAAATTAACTAAACTGATATAACCAAGTTTTTTTGTTTTTTTTAAATAGTTTCTTTTTACTCATAATTTTACTGAGTATTTAAACTTTCTCTTCTGACTGTTTCTGCCTTATATAAGTTATAAATTCTATCAATATAAACAGTTTTTTGAAAAAGTTGAATTCTCACCAAGTTTACTAAATGCTCAGAATCTAAGCGGTTCCTGGATTTTATTTTTACATTGTTCATTAGAAGTTCTCTCTCGTAGTCAGCACTTGAGGCCTAGAATGTGACCCAAATGTGCAAAAGTAAAAAGAACTTCTTGAGGCGATCCTGGTGTTTAGTAAGTGTAACCATATCTGAAAATGTCTTTGCGGTACCAGTTTCTACTTTTTCCTTAATCAGTATCTCGAACGTTGTAACTCTAATAGAACCAAAATTCCTTTTGAAAGAAAATATAACCCTTCATCAGCAGAGCGCAGTATGTAATGGCCTATTCCTCTGCTCAAATCCAAATGAATTTTTTACGGATTAGCGGGTATAGAAAAAACATTCCTTATCAAAGATAAACCAGTCTTTCGATTCAATATACAAGTTTTCAGTCTTCACAGTCGTCTTTACAGTAGATTTCGATTGAGTTTTAAGTTTTATGACTGACTCGAAATGAGATTTCTGGTTCAAATGTTGTTTGAGAGGGTCCACTTTCTAGTCACTCCATGCTTGATCTGAGGTCCATGTGTTAAAAGATCCTGTATACAAGCCAAATTTGCAAATGACACCATTCATCTCCCGAGTGGTTGAAAATTTCTCCTAGAAGCACATGCTGACCCTGGCACTAAGCAATGAGTCTGTTATGACAAAACCTTCCGCCAGCCATTTTTATCATAAATCCCAAACGCTGTTTTTTGGTTCTACTTGAACTCTCTTCAGCTTTCCACTTAGACATGGTTAAAACAACAAAGGAACAACAATGGAACTGACAAACAAACAACAGCATAGACCATTTCATTTAGTGTAATTGTGTTTGAAATTCATTTAAGTTGGGTCTGTGATGGATTTAGATTAATTTTTATAGTTTAATTTTGGTTGAAAGTCACGTCTTTTTGTGAGCAACCCTGTAAAATCGATCGCTCGCACACTCAACTTAGAGGGAACATGACCTGAATTAAAAGTATCAAGAATGTTGTATTAATGACAGTGTCATCTTTTTCTATAAGAACAACTCCCTGATGTGCTTTCTACAGTTAGGTCCATAAATATTTGGACAGAGAACATTTTTTTCTAATTTTGGTTCTCTACATTACCACAGTGAATTTTAAATGAAACAACTCAGATGCAGCTGAAGTGCAAACTTTCAGCTTTAATTCAGTGGGTTGAAGAAAAAGATTGCATAAAAATGTAAGGCAACTAAAGCATTTATTTAACACAATCCCTTCAATTCAGGGGCTCAAAAGTAATTGGACAATACACTCAAAGGCTATTTCATGGGCAGGTGTGTTCAAGTCCGTCGATGTGTCATTATCAATTAAGCAGATAAAAGGCCTGGAGTTGATCTGAGGTGTGGTGCTTGCATGTGGAAGATTTTGCTGTGAACAGACAACATGCGGTCAAAGGAGCTCTCCATGCAGGTGAAAGAAGCCATCCTTAAGCTGCGAAAACAGAAAAAACCCATCCAAGAAATTGCTACAATATTACGAGTGGCAAAATCTACAGTTTGGTACATCCTGAGAAAGAAAGCAAGCACTGGTGAACTCAGCAACGCAAAAAGACCTGGATGTCCACAGAAGACAACAGTGGTGGATGATCGCAGAATCATTTCCATGGTGAAGAGAAACCCCTTCACAACAGCCAATCAAGTGAACAACACTCTTCAGTGGGGTCGGCGTATCGATATCCAGGTCTACCATAATGAGAAGACTGCATGAAAGTAAATACAGAGGGTGCACTGCAAGGTGCCAGCCACTCATAAGCCTCAAGAATAGAAAGGCTAGATTGGACTTTGCTAAAGAACATCTAAAAAAGCCAGCACAGTTCTGGAAAAACATTCTTTGGACAGATGAAACCAAGATCAACCTCTACCAGAATGATGGCAGGAAAAAAGTATGGAAAAGGCGTGGAACAGCTCATTATCCAAAGCATACCACATCATCTGTAAAACACTGTGGAGCCAGGTAGTGTGATGGCTTGGGCGTGCATGGCTGCCAGTGGCACTGGGACACTAGTGTTTATTGATGATGTGACACAGGACAGGAGCAGCCGAATGAATTCTGAGGTGTTCAGAGACATACTGTCTGCTCAAATCCAGCTAAATGCAGTCAAATTGATGGGGCGGCGTTTTATGATACAGATGGACAATGACCCAAAACATACAGCCAAAGCAACCCAGGAGTTTATTAAAGCAAAGAAGTGGAAAATTCTTGAAAGGCCAAGTCAGTCACCTGATCTTAACCCAATTGAGCATGCATTTCACTTGTTGAAGACTAAACTTCAGATAGAAAGGCCCACAAACAAACAGCAACTGAAAGCCGCTGCAGTAAAGGCCTGGCAGAGCATTAAAAAGGAGGAAAGCCAGCATCTGGTGATGTCCAGGAGTTCAAGACTTCAGGCTGTCATTGCCAGCAAAGGGTTTTCAACCAAGTATTAGACATGAACATTTGATTTCCAGTTATTTAATTTGTCCAATTACTTTTGAGCCCCTGAAATAAAGGGATTGTGTTAAAAAATACTTTAGTTGCCTCACATTTTTGTGCAATCTTTTTGTTCAACCCACTGAATTGAAGCTGAAAGTCTGCACTTCAACTGCATCTGAGTTGTTTAATGTAAAACTCATCGTGGTAATGTACAGAACCAAAATTAGAAAAACGTTGTCTCTGTCCAAATATTTATGGACCTAACTGTATATGCTTTAAGGTTTACTCTTTAACTCCTGCAGAATATATGATAAGGAATATAAGCGATGTAATGATAAAAACGTTTTTGCGGTAGACAAATGCTGACGTAGCTGTGAAAGTTCTAACAGCCAACCAAGCTGACTGTTCCTGCAGCATAATCCAAGGCAAAAACTTTAAAGATCGCTGCTCTTGAAAAGTAATGAGAG
Organism: Polypterus bichir lapradei; assembly: GCA_026402145.1. Lineage (NCBI taxonomy): Eukaryota > Metazoa > Chordata > Cladistia > Polypteriformes > Polypteridae > Polypterus > Polypterus bichir. Next base: position 38,303,234 of record JANRMT010062840.1, read on the forward strand.
TTTGTTTTTTGCCCTGGAAATTTCTACCTTAAATTGTATGTAATTTGTCTATTTTTGTACTGCCTTCTAGATAAATTGGCACCAAACACAGATTCTCAAGTCTGGCGATGTTGAGCTTGCAATACTTTTCAAAGATAATAAAAGTGAAAAATTAGACCCCGAAGCCTAGTGTACGTTCCATGCCGCGCACCGAGCTGGCTCTGACTGTGAAGCTGCACACAGTGTGCAGCATCCCAAAATGAAGAAATCCATCAATGCACACTGAGGAGTAGCATTTTCTAGTGTGATTCTTCTAAAGCCAATTAATAGCCATGTTTTTGGAAACAAAAGGTGAAGCAGTGATCCGTGAAACAGAGTCTTAAATATACCATCAAGGTAAAAAATGGCCCTTGGGTTTATTTTCCATCCCCAGTACAAGAGTTCATAAGAGATATGGGCTATAGTGTATTCTTTTAATTTACAACTCTAGGACTTGGCTTCATGTCTCTGTCATGTCACTGTCTGTGGAGAGTTTATTCATTCTCCTCATACCTGCTTGGGTTTTCTTCTGGTTGACCTCTTAGGCAGATGTCACACTATACAACTTCAAGACCCAGAGCAGTTCACACGTAACAACTCTAGTTGGTGGATCTCATTCCCTTACACAAATGGGAACCTCAGGGGGTGATGGATTCAATGACTTACTCAAAATATTCCCGTACAGTTTCACATTTCCACAGCTTTTCAAGGTTTCTGGATTTTGCCAGCTGGGTAATGTTCTGCTAGACAGCCCCAGTGGCTCTACAAATGTTGGGTGATCTATGCAACAATCTTGTTTTTGATGAGCTAGGCCACAGTCACATCTTTTTCCATTTTCCTTTCTGTTAAGTATGTCAGATATAAGACATCAAACAGATAAGCCTCTCTTCTGTTTGTGTGGCCCAAAACACCGGCATTTCTTCAAGATGTTTGTGCTTCAGCTGAATAGTCAGGAGCTAGCCCCTATGACTTGGGACAAAATCAGTTCTGTGCCTTGACTAACCATGACTTCCTAACATTATGTAAATGAAGGTTTCAACTTAAAAACCGCTGGAAAAGTCAGATGTGAAAACAAACTTATGTTAACTACATCCATCCAGTCATCCATACAAGTTAAAATATGGGATAGGCCAGAGCAGTATTAGGCACAGGGCAGGAACCAAGCAAAGAAAGGGTGCCGGTACATCCTAGTGTATTCAGATTTCAAAGATGTTGCTAGAACCACCCAACCTGTTCCAGCCTACTAGACTGTGTAGGAATAACAAAGAGGAAGATAGCCAATTGGGTATGTCCAAGGAGGGAGTCGATGATGGTGATAATGCGAATCAGCCCCTAGGAGTTTTTATCGTCAGTGGGTATAAGCTTATCTTAAAGGAGTCTTTTCTTAAGTACCATCAATATAATTATGTCCGGAGTATGCGCCACTTCAATAGCATAAACTGTGTCTCTTTGCGTATTTACTGCAAACTTTAAGCGTCACATGCCCCTTGGTGTACGAAGTTTGCCCATTTTTACTTTCACAAACGTGGCCCAGAGAGTAATGGTGCCCACTCAGTATCATCAGAGTTTGATGCCTGGAGGGTAGAGGTAGGAATCAGGGGTCCCCTTGTGTTTACTTTCATTAACGGCAGCCACTCATTATCATCATAGTTTGAAGACAGGTTGCTTGGAGCATGAGGGCCTTCATAAACACAAAAGAGGGGTTTGTCTTCTTCAGCGTCCAAAGCATGCGCCCCTCAGATGAGTGTGCCATAGGTGGCCACCTAAGTCACTCAATGGATTGACCGGCTCTGTTTTCAAGAACCATAGTAATGCACTAAATGTTTAACCAACTGCTACCAAGTAGCTATGTCCACAGACAAGAGCCACATGCTAAACATTGATCACTGCAGTGCGGGTTCACCCGATACTGCCGAGAAAGACCCTGTCTTCCCATTACCTTTAAACTGAATAAACCAACTCCCAAAAAATGGATTGAAGAATTTCGTTAGGACAATTCTCTGTTCGCATGAGAATTCCAGAGAATATGGTGGACATCTCACTACCTTGGGATCTACCAACAGGTGAAGCTGAGTGAGCAGACCTTCTGCCATTGCATACCGTGTGATTATGGTGGGACAGACTACACCTTCTCCCTTCATTATGATGGAAATATGTAAAAACCAGCTAGAATATCCTTTCTCTCTAACTCCCTAATGCCTTTACCAACTCTTCCCACCCAGCAGTAAGAGGATTAAGAAGCTAAAGGCCCAGCACTGCTCAACAAAGTCCCACCCCTGTGTAATAAGAAAATGATACAGTAATTAAATGATTCATTTAGTTCAGTTTAATTAGCAGAGGCCTACTTACAGGCTTACCCGTGACAGATTAGATTATGTTTAGCCTTTGCCAGATGAAGATGTTACACATCTCAAGATCTGTAGTGTAATAAACTTGGCAGCACTGAATCTAAATAGTTTAAGTGTAACACTTAACACTTTATCATGTCCAAAGGGCTTTAGCGCTCAAACTACGGGATCATTTTATATTATGTGAAAATGAATACCTGATCTAGTGCTGTCGTGGTTTGGGTTTCTTTTGCAGCATCAGCATCCAGATGACCTAATATCATCGAAGAAACTTTGAAGTCTGCTTTCTATCAGAAAATTCTTTCCAGTTCAATTTAATTTTTTTATAGCACTCATTACTGAGTACAGGCTCAGAGTGGTTGAACAGATTCACAATTATAAAGCAGTAACACCAGATTGCTAAACCTTAAGGTATTAACATACATAATCGCCCATTATCTGTGAGGTTTTCGGGTTTGTTTTTTTTTGAACAGATCACTACTTGATTAGTGAAAAATCCAGAGGTGTCAAGGTAAGATCTAGCCACACTTACCCATCACAGGGCCGGAGAGGAGAGAAGAATATCACTGGATTTTGTATGTGCGACAGTACACTTCAATCTGATTCAATCTAAAGAACCATTTGAACGGAATTAGTTTTACAAGCGGTGCTGGGATAAAGTGATCATTACCGGAGAACTTCTGTAATTTGAGTCAATTCCAAATTGCTGAAATGATTGTATTTCACTGATTTACATGGAACTAGTTGAACCTGAGCTTATTTTTACAGACATTTTATTGAATCAAGAATGTTTATGACCATTTGCATTTTACAGTACATTGGAAATCCCACACGGTTTCATTTAGTCAGAACATTCTATGGACATATAAATCACGTATAAGTTGAACCCGCTGTAAGTAAATAAGCAATAAACAATGAACAATTACTCAGACTATAGGCAGGTCATACAGGAGCCTCTATAAAAAATAGTATTATTACACTTCAATAACTTCACTTGCAAAACAGCCAAATTGCACATATTGTCTGTGAAGAAATATTGTACATGGTGAAAGACAGTTATTGCGTACATTAGATAAAGGCAGTTTAAATAAATCTGTAGACAAATCAAATTTGATGAGGTAAAAATGTTAACAGAGTAGAATTAAATGGCATGCATTCAGGTTGCCATGGAGGCTATGGTGGATATGGACGTGCTATATCTGATGCCATTCTGCACATCATTTGTCAATCAGGTGTACTGTCTTTGATTCTTGTTCCTTTTGGTCATGAGGCTTTCAGGTCTGTGACACCTAAGATTGTACAGTGTCTATTGACAGGTAAATGAACTGTGGCTTGGGTGATTAGGGTCCTTAAGATTAGCGTGGACCTTTCTCCTGCAGTGTGGTATAGCGGGTCCACAGCTCATTTCCTAAAGGCCACTTTTTAAAATAAATAATCGCCGCAGTGTGTGTGTGGCCGAGCAGTTCCCGGGGAATTCGTGATGCAGGCGGTTCTCACTTAAGTGCACAGGTGAGGAGTCGTCCGCATCCGTAATTATTCCCAGGAGCTGCTGATTGCCACAGCTGATCCACGTCCCCGTGATAAATAGAAGCGTGAGGTGGCTAGCAGGGGAAAAAAAAAAAAAAAGAGGGAAAACAAGAAAAAAACGGACGGAGGTTGCAAGGGAGGAAGGCGGATGGAAGCAGGTAGAGGAAAGCTAGTGCAGGAGAGAAGGAGAGGGAGCAAGCGCAGGCTCTCGCTGTATGCAGGCAGCTGGAAGAGGCGGGCCTGAGTGGGGTGTTTGGCCGATACCCGAGGGCCGACGATAGTGGTCGCTCCTGTTGAGCGGTTCTTGGGAGCAGAAGTGACCAGGAGCAGGTTGGCTCGCTGTAGCGAAGGCAGCGGGAGTCGGAGATTTGGAGTAGAATCCCCAGTGTGAGCATCCTGGCCATTGGGAGAAGCCAAGTCTCGGTCTGGCAGGGGCTAAACGAAGTCAGGGATCAGGAGGCCACCAGACCAGTTGTATTTTTGAGACACTGCACTTTACTTTCATTTGGACACTTTGGTTTCGATACTGTTGGTTTTAATAAAAGCACTTTTGCACTTTTTGCACCATCCCCTTGCTTTGTTGTGCCTCACTGACTAGCTCGTCGGTGACATTACCGACAGTGTAGGGTTCGAGGGCTCCCAGAATCAAGAGGGGAGCTTGGAGCGAATCCACATCGTCACATGCGATAACTAATTTCAAGGAGTTCATTTGGTGGTAAGGTAAAAGGGGCCTTAAGATTAGCGTGGACCTTTGTCCTATAGCAACTGATTTTAGGAGGTTCAATTGATGGTAAGGTAAAGGGCAATCTCTGAATGTGCAGTCTCTTAAAAGTTACTGACACGAGAAATTGGGAAGAGACTAAAGCTACAGCACCACGTCCTGGTGCAAAACTAATCCCATCTGAAAATGGCTTAAGACAGTACTATTGTTAAAGTAGACATGCTCATTTTGAATAGTGCAATATTAAGCAAAGACCTCTTGACTTGGATGGCATTTCTTGTGTTGCTTCCGGGGCCGTTTCTGGGCAAGCATCTAGGGCACCCGCTAGTGGTCACGTCACATTACTGCAGCCCTATGTAGAGATTCCTATTTTTATTTTGTTTAGAAAAGTTTATCTGGACAGGACCGGAACACAAATAAATGTTTACGTTGTGTGCCTGCACTGGCTGCACTATGCACAACACAATCTGTTGCCCAGAAATGGCCCTGGATGACGCAACTTTTTTTTTTTTTAAACAATGCATTCCTACAAACACTCGGACTCAAAGCAAATGTCCGATTATATTGTTTTGTATTATTTTTCCTTACTAGTGATGTTTGGTCTTAATGTCTGACAGCGTACATAGTCCAACAATAACACAAACAGCAACAATGATGATGATGATGCCAATAATAATCCTCAAATTGTAGCATAGAAGAGACATACATGGCGAAATAAAATTAAACCATCAAAACGGGAACAGGACTGTAGCTCTTGAGTGAATTGCTTGTTTAAACCAAAGTATGATCGTCTCCCAAATGGACATACTGTACAATAAAACTTGTGTTAAAACTTAACAAATTCCATCCTCTGTTGCTCACTAGCATTTGCGAGATTCACTCTGGGCATTCTAAAGCAGTTGTGGCTTTTTTTGGATAGACAGATTGCATTATTTGCATACACAAGCATATGGTAAATAGGAATTGTGGGTAAAGATTCCTATTTAAAGATAATACATTATCAATTTGATATAAGACTACGTTTTCAATTTATTCTATTTATTTAAATGACATGTATGTGTTACAGTAATGTCTTAGTTTAAAAAAAAAATTATATGTAGAACGTCAAGTCAAGTCAAGTTGGGGAGCACGAACTGGTACAGTACGAAACAGCTCGGGATCCCGGTTGGCAACCACCCAGGCAGACACACTGGTCCAGTCCCACCCTCCGGAAATGACGCTCTATATGCTGAAGCCAGGTTTTACATGGGCGACCCCTTGGCCTGGTCCAGCCACTCGGGTCCCCAACCAAACGTCACCATCATCAAAAGGCACACATTTAGCTAGTGATCTAAATAGATACTGTTTTTACTGGTGTACTACACGCCCTCGTGTAAGACGCGCATCCTAATTTTTTACAAATAAAATCGCAAAAATCGTTTTGCCCCGTGTACAACGCGTGTTGTGATTGTATAGGAAGCATTTAGAGAGAGAGAGAGAGAGAGCGCGAGCTAGAGAGAGAGCAAGAGAGTGAGAGAGCGCAAGCGAGAGAGCGGGAGAGCCCAAGCAGAAGAAGTAAACATTACAGAATTACATTTCCTCGTGTAAGACGCGCACCTGATTTTCCAATTCTAATTTTGGGGAAAAAATGTGTGCGTGGTACATACGTAAATATGGTAACTATAGAAATTTAACTCTAGTTTTAACAATAACTCAAGTGTTTCTTTTTGGATTTTCTTTAGAGAAATGTTAAAAGCGGTAAATGAAAGCTACTAATACAGCACGATTCCTACTTATTTTCTGAAATGCCACTCCTCAACAGTGTATTTTCCGGAGACAGTCTTGTAAACAGAGGTTGCTATAACTCCACATTCTCAAATTGTGAATTTGAGGTCCTAAATACTTCGCTGTCCCCAGTCCTGTCTCCAGGTCTGGCAGTGATGAATCCTCTCAAAGCACAAGGTGTGGCGGGGGTGACATTTACAACTTTAACTTGGGCAGCAAATTTCCTAGAATCGGCTCTGTTTGCTTCATAATCTTTCTTGAAATGCTTATGAAATTTTCTTGCTTCACATTAGCTTGAATTGTATCCATTCCAGAAAAATCTTTCTTCCCACTATGACTCGATTCATTTATACAGTATGTGTGAGTCTAGAGGGGTGTGCTGCTACAACTCAGTGTTCCTAAGGTGACTTGTCCATTAACCTTCTTCTCAATATTTTTCTTTCAGCCCACCTGTACAAGTGCAGTGCCCTGCGGGAGAGTTGTGGCATGTGCTTGAAGGCTGATCCACGCTTTGAATGTGGTTGGTGCATTCAAGAGAAGAAGTGTTCCTTACGGCAGCACTGCTTACCCCCTGAAAATAGCTGGATGCATGCCAGTGCTGGAAATAGCAGGTGCACTGATCCCAAAATTCTGAAGGTAAGTTGAAAAAGTGACTGGAGAAAGACTGAAAAGGTCTGAGGATGGCATAGTGTAGCTTACATAACATTGTTAAGCTCAGTTTAGAGTTACTGGGAATAAGGGATTGGGAGCCATGGCTTTGTAGGGCCCACTCAGACACACTCACACAGGGACTCATCCTGAGTTGGCAGTTAGTCTGACCTGCATGTCTTTGGGGTTACGGTGAGAAAACAGTCAATCGAAGGACAGTGTGAGGTTTCTCTAGATGACCACTTCATCAGGGGTCTGAATCCTAGCTGCTGCTTACTGAGACAGGGGATTTCCTTTCAGCATTGTGGGGGTAAAGAGATAGGGGTTGCAGTAGTTAGCTCAGTGTCACGTAGATGCAATGTGCGTCACTTCCAGCAGAGGCCCTCACATTCCCACTTCCTCCGACACCTTAAAAATAGAATGGTGGGCACAAAGATGAATATTTGATGCTGGTCATCATTTAGGAAAAGCATACTAGACTCTGCTGCTGGGTTACAGTGAGAAAACCAAAGGACAGTGAAGAAAACATCCAAACTACATATGGAGGATGACTGGGCATGGGATTTGAACCTGGGTTTACTTGATAGACATGGCATCAACTCTTATTCACCACCATGCCAAACATGGGGTCACTGTGTAGATTATAAGTATAATTTTTTTGATTTTAGTGGGTTTTTAAGCATGGCCTGACTGCTTAACCATAATGAGTTAGCGGCTCACGTGTGAACACGTGCATTTGTTTAATGTAGTTGATTACTAGGTAAGTGGCGTGGTACTTAACTGGCACCAAGCTAGTATAAATAGGAAGGAGTAAGTGGTAAAGAGGAACAGTAATGGAGATGAAACGAAAGCAAACCAGAGAATCAAAAGAGAAATTGATCAAGAGAAGAACTCAAGAAAGTGTCAGGACTGATGTCTGTCGTAAGAGTTCCATGGCATCTTAATTTCCGAGAAAGCAGAAGAGAATGGAGAGTTGTTTCAAAAAAGAGGAAACTTTAGATCCAGAGCGTGGCAGCATCAATGCTGAGATGGCACGGCTGTATGAGGTTGTTGGGGTCTTCATAAGGAGCAGTGATGTAATAATCTTATTCTGCCAAGTGATCTGCAGGTACCAATAGGGGTGACGGATCGGGATGTGACTGGCTGAGCAGGAGGGATTTGTTCCAGAGTCCTAACAGTGAAAAATAAAATACATCGTAGATATGTTTTCTTTGGATTTTAAAAGTATTTATTTCTTTTGCTTTTTTATTCATCTCCTGATGACTTTGGTTCTATGGGCACAAAGAAAGATGTTTTTTTATTTATTGAATGACTTGGTATCCACTGTGACACTTTAATTCTTTTGATATTTAATAAATGCTAAACTTTTGCACATAATGTTTGATTTACCTTCTGACTTGCTACTAGCCCTTCACGTTCATGAACTACTAGATGGCCCAACAGTGTTGGTGCCCAAGGCTGCGGGCACTGGGCAATTATAATTTTATAATCTTTTTTATAACATGCCTTGGTCCTCATCAGGGCAGAGTGGTGGCTTTGTGGCTAAGGATCCATGCTGGTATCTGGAAGGTTGCCAGTTCAACACCCATTACTGCCAGAAGGGTGCCGTACAATGGCTGACCATGCGCTCTGATCCCCTCAGGGATTAATAAACTATATCAAATCAAATAAAAAAATAAATACATTCTGAGTCGGAAGTGAATGTGACATATGGGAGGAATACCTGGAGAAAATCCTCAAAGATCCAAAGAGACTCCACATAGAAAGTGAGCCCAGCACCTTCAGTCTTGGCACCACCCTGCACTAAGCTGTGCACCACCTAGCCCCTCCACCTCCCCCCCAACTCTAAAGTTTTTGTACTATTGGAGCATCCACTGGTGAGGTGACTTAATGAAATTTGCACAGTGCGTCAGTGAAAGGCTTTTAGTGGCTGCCTGGTGCTTTACACTTTAGCCATACTGCCACTCAGAGTCACCGTCCCTCAGTACTCAACTGTCCATATAAAGAGGAGCTCCCAACAAACATGTCTAAGTGAGACATAAAAAAAGCTGTGCCATATTCAGGATGCAGACATGTCACTAACCAGGAAGAGACCCAAGTGCAGCAGGCCACCTGTCTTACCATTGAATGAGAGAAACATTTTAGAATAAGGGAAGAGCTTGCCAGCCTTCCTTCCGCAGAAACCATTTCTTGACACTAACTGGTACCCAAATTCCAGCCAACGCTAGGAGGCACTAATGCCACCCAGCACAAAACAGTTTCACTTCCCCAGCACTTTATAATAGCTGATTGTCGTAATCATTTACAAGAGTAAATGAAGTAATTGTGAATAAAGTGGGGAGCTTGAGACAGGCGCTGCAGCTCTCTGATGTGATTTCATTAGCGGGCTGACCTCAAAAAAAGGCCAAACTGTTTGTGGCTGACATCAGAGAATGTCGGTTCAAGTTCACAGCTAGGGCAGTGGCTGAAGTGAGGCGGAAATTTAAAATGCTATCATGGCAAACATTTACAAGACATTAAGGAGGGAAAACAAAGACTTGGGGGAGTTTCTAATTGCTTGTCTTTGTTTATTTTCTTTGGCCGGTCACATAGTATCTTATTTTTGGACAGTTTAGGGAGTTACTCTTCTCTTTTTTTTTATCAGAATTGCATGTAACTACCCCCATCTTTTTGTGTGTGTGTTTTCTTAAGGAAAGCCTTCTTAATTTTTTTCTTTTTTTGTGCCAATAAAAAGTATTCACCGTTTTGGTAGGTTTCACAGGACTCAGCTAGAGTTTGCCAGGAGGCACAATGGGGGACTCTGAAGACAACTGGAAGAAGCTTCTGTGGTTTGATGAGATCACAGTCGAGATTTTTGGTCTTCAGACTAAACGCGATACTTAAATATTGCACGTTATTAAAAATGCACAATCCCCACCGTGAAGTATGGTGGTCGCAGCATCATGCTGTAGGAATGCTTCTGTGCAGCAGACCCTGAAAGGCTTGTGAAGGTAAAAAGAATTCAGAAAAACCTGATGCAAGAAATCTGTTCCTCAGCAGAAGGTTGTTATCCAGCAAGACAACAACTCCAAGCATAAAGCTAAAGCTACACAGGAATGGCTTTAAAAGCAACAACGTTAATGTCCGGAGTCAGAGTCCAGATCTCCATTCAGAATTTGTGGCTGGACTTGATAAACGCTGTTCACTCACAATCCCCATGACATCAGACAAAGCTTGAGTAGTTTTGAAATGAAAAATGGGGAAACATGGCGATGCCCAGATGTGCAAAGCTAATAGAGACCTATGCATATGGGCACCGTTCTCATTCCCTACCACCTTCAAGGTCACTTCCCCTACCTCTTCATATCTTAAATCATTCTTGAGGCAGATTGAAGACTTAAGTGCCGGCTTAAGTGAAAAATTAAAGAAACCGTACTATGTAATTGCAGCATAAAAACTAACTTAATCAAATTTAACGTGAAAAGATGCCGACGAAAGAAGAGAAGCAGCGGGCCGCTAGGGTGGAGAAAAGAAGAGCTGCTCAGGAAGCAGCAAGCAAATCAACCTCTGAGCAAATGAATGATGAACGTACAGAGAAAGAGGATGAAAACTAGGAATGCTCAAGGCAAGTGTATTCACTGCACGTTATCGTGCAGTACGCCGTTACTGGTGTTACATAAAAAATTTTTGGGTTGAGACGTGATCATCTTGGAGAGATACTTTGAAGTCCTGTGAGACTAACAATTTCTCGGAGACATTTTAACGTCCCGGGAGACAAGAAAGTAAGACAAAAGGACAGCTGCTGTACAGGCTTTTAAATGATCGATGCACAGCGCGATATGCAGATTATGCAGCACAGCAGCTGATCTGTCTTTAGCATGTGTTCAGCCCCCCCCCCCCCCCCCACACATAATATATATGTGTGTGTGTATATATATGTATATATATATATATATCCTCTGTCTGTCTATTCGCTTTTCACGAGAGAACTACTTAACGGATTTAGATCGGGGCTTTTTTCTATAGTTTCCTTAAACATTCCAGTTGATTTTGTGACTGCTGTCATTGTGCTAAGTATCATAGTTCACTTCTGGCAGTGATTTATTCGCTCGAATCTGAGAGAGCGGCTGCGGGGTGAGGGGAAGAGGGTGGGGCCCTCCTCACTCACACACCAGCCTCTGTTCGAGTTAGTCTACGTCTCGTCACGTGCTGGAGCGCACCTTGCCTCCACTTAGGTAGCAATAACTGTTTGTTCAACAGACATTATCATCTACAGATTGTTAAGGAGTAACATTTGACATTTTTGAGAGAGAGACATTGACGTTGGAGCGTAACTACTTTCCGCTTGGCCAGAATTACATTTTTGTTTTTGTTCTTCCCTGTTTCACTACTACGTGAGCGGAGCCATGGGGGACAGCTAGTATGTAATATACAGTGTATGTATGTGTGTGTATTATATATATTATGGAACGAGCCCCAGACACAGACAGGCGGACAACGTTTTGTCACCCAACACACACATCTTTATTTACACTATTTACAGTTTTACTTTACTGCACAACCCAGTGCCTCTGCACCGAACCCCAAAGTCCAGGCCTCTCCTTCCAGTGCCTGCCTTCTTCAGGCCGCCTCCACTCTTCTCCAGCAAGACTTTGTTCACTCCTTGCCCGACTCCAGTCCTTTTATATAAGCCCGGATGGGCTCCAGGTGCTTCCCGACACTCCTCCGCGGACACTCCCCTGTGTGGTGGAAGTGCCGGCTGCGTACCCGGAAGCCCTCCGGGTGTCCCCAGTCTTTTTTCCCCCAGAACTTCCTGGTGTGGTGGAAGTGCTGAGGTCCAGGGCTCTCCAGGCACCCGGACGCCCCCTAGTGGTGACCACGGGCCCCCGCAGGGTTGAGCTTCCAAGCTCTGCACCCGTGGTCCCCAGTTTAACCAGCGCAGTCACCCCCTCGTGGTCTGGAGGAGGCGCAAGCCCTCCTCCGGTCCTCCTGGGCATCCCAGGTGGGGAACCTCCCCCAGCCGTCTGCCACAATATATATATATATATATATATATATATATATATATATAGTATAAGAGAGAGAGATACTACATGCTTTAGAGGCATGATCTTCTGCCTGGCCTGGAGGCCATAATGGAAGGACTGGGTTATTGTACATGCCAGGAGCATTTCCACTCACAACAGGTGGCAGTGTTTCTCAGCGCTGATCCTGATCAGGACACTTACAGGGTGCTATGGGATTTGGAGTTCAGAAATGCAGCTCTGTAAGGGTCTTTATGTACTGATACAGGGCACTGCCTGGGGAGGACTGTCCTGATTTTCACATGACCCAGATGACTCGAGTATTTAGTATTTGTGTATTGTGGCTGGTGCTTGTATAGAAAAGTGTTGGTAGCGAATGTAAATCTTTTATTTGAACTCAGAATTGTGTTGGGTGATATTGTGTCTGTGTTTTTGAGGCTCAGTGGCACCCCCTTGTGTTTTCAATATATATATATATATATATATATATATATTTTTTTTTTTAAACTTTGAGAAGTTCCAAACACATTTGCAGAGTGAGTTTGCACGTAAGCCAGAGTGTGCCCTGCAATGGTGTCTCATCGACAGTTGAGTTCCACCCTGTACCCAATGTGGTTAGGAATTGCACCATCCCTACTACAACCCTGACCTGGATAAATGGGTTATGAAATAAATGGATGAACCTTTCACACCTAGCAGGTAATTAACTTGAACTTTAGCAGACAGTATTGTTTCATTATTATTCCCCCTTTCGGCCATTGATTTATCCATTTTACATTTTGTTTTTATTATTTTAAATTGTGTCATGGGGGGGAGGAGGGGCAAATCTTGCCTCAGCAATAAGGATGACAAGACTGGATCCCAACTTGCATGGGATGCCATTCCATCATAGAGGCACACAAGCTTGTATGCCACATTGCTCACATCACAATTTAAGAGTTCATAATTAAAAGAGCATTTATGCTCAAACCCAGAGTATGAAGTTTAGTGAAATGAGTCAATGAGATTCAAAAGATTGGGTTTTAGTTTCTGCCTGTAACTGACTGTGCAGCCTGCCAGTGCTTGAACAGTAAAAAAAAAAAACACTAAACTGATGAAACATGTTCCATAAATCACACTTGATAAAAGGTACAGCTTGATATATACAGTATAATCATAATAATAATCGTGACAATTTTGAAGGAAGTCAGAGTAAATCAATGTACTGTAGGTAATGTGACAGATGGCTTGGTGGTACAGGAGATTAGCACTGCTGATTCACGGCTACACACTTCAGGGTCCAAATCCCGTGTCCCGGCGCAGCCTGTGCAGAGTTTGCTGATCTCGCTCCATCCGTGTCTCACATTTCCTACCATTCCTCCACTGTTTTTTAAGCATCCCACAGAAAGTCTAGTTAGGTAACTAGGCAAATGTAAAATGCTTCTTAATATTGTATGTGTGTGTTCTCATTTGAGAGTGTGCCCTGTGATGGACTAGACTGATCCCTGGTTTGTGCCACAGTTGTTCGGTAGGAACCAACTTACCATGACGCTAAACTGGTTAAACTAAGAAGGAACAAATGAGAAATTTGCGAACCTCATACAAGCACCAGCCCGGCTGTGAAAGAGCAGCTCTAACCACCATTCCTCCAAGACTGCTAAGTTTTAAATTTTGAAATTAAGCTAAGGCTGCAAGGCACGTTACCCATATGACTGATCTGTATTTTATATAGCATTTTTCGCACAGAGCATCACTCCACGACCTTTCTCACTCCCTGCTAGATGCTCCCCATAAATAGTCAAGCTATTTTAAGTGTGAGATAAATAACCGGGGGACGTTCAGACAGAGAACTGATCCATCAAATGCTTTAGAATATGAAGCCGTTCAGGTGATTGTATAGTAGAAAGCAGCAGAGTCTAGTATGCTTTTCCTAAAGGAGGGCCGGCATCAAATATTCATCTTTGTGCCCACCATTCTATTTTCAAGGTGTGGGAGGAAGTGGGAATGCGAGGACCTCTACTGGAAATGATGCACATTGCATCTGCGTGACACTGAGCTAAGTACTGTAACCCCAATCTCTTTACCCCCACAATGCTGAAAGGAAATCCGCTGTCTCAGTAAGCAGCAGCAGCAGCTTGGATTCAGACCCCATGATGGAGTGGTCACCTAGAGAAACCTCACGCTGTCCCTCGATTGACTGTTTTTAAGTGGGATCTAAATTGCAAAACTCTGTAATCAATAAATGCTTTACTTGTTTATACGTTTCGCTCTCTGCAGGGATGCTATGTTATGTTTGAAAATACCCCTATGAAACCAATTAAGTCAAGGTTGTTTTTGACACTGCAATTATCATCCTGGTCTATTGGCTTTAATGCCAACCCCAGCTTCCCAAGAGTCTTGTTTAGATGTGAGCTATCCAGCTAGCAGGCCATTAAGCTAAGCAAGCTTCCCTTGGCTGAAGCGGATTTCAATTCGCTCATCCAGTGAGAAAGTGAGTTTCTTTTGGATATTTTTGGTCTCAGTCTGGGGTCTTTTTTTTTTTTTTTTGTTATGTTTTGTTCTAACCAGTTTCTTAATTAGAAGGCAATTTCACCCTTTAAAGTCACTAATTGGATGGCTTGTTCCTGCTCTCAGTCTAACACCTCTCACTCCTACCCCTGTGTATTTCATTTTTCTAAGAAAAGTAAAAAATCGTTGTTGAGTGCTGAAATAGATTGGCACCCCTCAATCCTCGCCTATTTTCCTTCTCTGTTTCTTGTAGTGTATCTCCTTTATTAGCCTTCTGCTGCCTTTTATGCCCCACATTGTTAGGTCATCTGAGAAGAGGTGAAAATAGTCTTAAAGATTTAGAACTGTTATTAGCCAAAAGAGGATATATGAGTAGAGACTCAACTAACTGAAAGCTATCACAGCAATACGCATTGCTCTGAATTTTATACAAACGATCTGTCAGCAGGGTCTTTGGACAACCAGGAGGGCGTTATCCCAAGAATTGTGGGATAGGGGTCAATCTCTGCAATATCCCCCACACAAGAGTGAGCTTCGTAATCAGGGCCATGTATGACACCATCCTAAGTGCAGCCAATGTGCCTCGGTGGTTCAGCATGGAAGAGAAGTGTTACCGATGTGACACAGCTCAGGCAAACCTGCATCACATCCCGAGGGGCTGTAAGGTCGACTTGGCTAAGGGCCGATACAGTTTGTGACATGACTTGGTTTTAAGCAAGAGAATATGAGAGCTTAAGCAAACAAAGAGATGTGCAGCTTCGCCCAGTGAGGGATATAACATCAGTCTGGGCCCCAGGGAACAATTGGGCTATGAGAGCAGACCTAGACAAGCAATGAGGGTGATCACCACAACTTCTGTAAGACCTGACATCATTGTGTGGTCAGTAACTGAGAAGCTTGTCTTGCTGGTTGAACTGAGAGTTCCCTGGGAGGAAGGCATCTTGGACGCCAGGAAAAGGAAGAAAGAGCAGTATGCCAAGCTAGTGGTAGAGTGTAGAAGGAAGGGTTGGAGAGTCAACCTGGTCAGTTGAAGTAGGCTACCTGGGTTTTCAACAGAATGCTGCCTGAAGGACATTAGGATTACCTGATCCCAGCTAAAAAAAAGGTGCTGAAGGATCTTGTAGAGGAAGCAAGCAAAAGAGGTATCTGGCTATGGCTGCGAAGGAAAGAATAAGGGCTGTAGGATTTGGGATGCCAAATTCCAAACCAGAAGCATGGAGATGCTCCTCATTGCTACCCTATTATCCTGGGTATTAAAAGGGCAAAGGATGTTAGAAGATTGGCTGGGATTCTGGCACCAGCAGAGGTGTGAACGGCAGCAATGCTTTGCAGGTTCCAACACCTCTGTTAATTAATCTTGTTATGCTCTTGATCCCAAAACGTTTTAAAAGAAAATGATCACATTGCAGGATCTAAATTCATTAACACAGCTCACAACAGAGGATGGGGATCGTTGTTTATTCCATTGTTCACAAAACAGAGCTACCAGTTACCAGATAGACACACTCCTCTAAGCACGGCAGCCTAATGGATTACACTATTATTCACACATAGAGTATTTCTGAATAAAAGCTTTTTCAACTTGTACACTTCTTTAATCACAGATGGAGAGCTACAACAGCCATCTTTTGAAATTATATTTTCACTTAACAGCACCTCCAAGAATCAGGCTTAGATTCCTGATCCATTTATATCAACTCTGTGGCCACACAGATTGTTTTTAATATTCTGATTTCTTTAATCTATACAAAAAAATTACATTTTACAAGTTGACTGGCAACTTCAGTATAAGTATGCATGTTGGTTCTGTGATGAACTAGTGTCTCATTAAATGTTTTTTTTCTGCATTGCATCGAGGTGTGTATGCTTTCCGTTTGTTTATGTGACCCAATTCTTTGGGTTCCTACATTTTTCCAAAGGTATGAATGTTATCAGTTGATTGGCAATTCTATGCCAATCTGCTATTAGTAAGTGTCATGATGTCCTGGCATCATTTTTGTGGTCAGTTCCTGTCTTTTGACAGCTCTTCGTTGTGCCCATTTATTTCAGTGAGTTTTCTCCAGGTACTCTGGCTTGTTTCCTCTTCCCAAAGAAGCATAGTAAAGGTCGATTGGCATTAGTGAGCCTGAGTAGATTCCCTCATACTGAAACTATTTAGAGTTGGTGCCTGTCTTGTGGTTAATTTTGCATGTTCCCACCTTGTTCTTATGAGTTTTCTAAAAAGTCTTCGGTTTCCTCCTTCTTCCAAAAGACATGCATTTTAGTTTAAATAACAGGTCTAAATTGGCCTGCTTGAACTGAATGTAAACGTGTGCCCACGCACATCTATCTTGCTTAACTCTTTGAGGGCTGAATATTTTTTTCCAAAAAACAATGGTTTCACTCAGAAATCAACATAAAACATCTGTTGCTGCATGCTGTGGTTGCCAGTTTGCCAAGAATGTGCAGCAGGCTTGCTTGCCAGGCTGTCCTTGCACGGCTGGGACAGCAGCAGCGGTCACGGTCACAGTGCATTACAATCTGGCTTCTACCTCTTATCATTGTTACGTGGCAGTCCTCCCTGGCGAACACTGTCAGTACCACGATTAGCTGGGGACCGATCAGCTTAAGCTGGAACCTCACATTCGTTTTTGATCACTTGTATCAAAAACTGAGTCCGGCAGGTCATAGTTCAGTTGAGATATAATAGGCAAAATGTTGTCCATGGAGTATTTTGCTTTACGCATTCGCTTTGATCTCTCGCCAGATGTCAGTGCCATTTTTGCCGTTGTGTATACCTTGCTACTCACGAGAGCACAGGGAATCTCACTCATACCAATGAATCTAACTTTCCTTCTACCAACAAGTGTCCAAATGAAACGTAAAAGTTGGTTTTGTCACAGTTTACAGTCTATTACCATCGTCAACTCCTCCTTTTGACAAAAGTCGACATCAGCCCTGAAAGAGTTAAAATTGTCCAAAATGTTTCCAGGGCAAGATCCAACCTGTGAACATTGCAATCGAGCTCCAGCCTCACTGGGCCACATTTTTATGTCCTGCACCAAATTAACATCATTTTGGGCCAAAATCTTTAAATGCCTATCAGACAGCCTTGGAGTCACAATCCCTCCTAATCCACTAACAGCTGTTTTTGGTGGGCTCATGGGTGGGTGTAAAATGGAGAAGGACAAACAAACTGTAATTGCCTTTACTTCACTATTGGCACACAGGCTTATCTTGCTCAAGAAGAATCCATCCATCCATCCATTTTCCAACCCGCTGAATCTGAACACAGGGTCACGGGGGTCTGCTGGAGCCAATCCCAGCCAACACAGGGCACAAGGCAGGGACCAATCCTGGGCAGGGTGCCAACCCACCGCAGAAGAAGAATCCTAACTCTCCTATTCTAAATCAGTGGTTAACTGATGTTATACGAGCGTATACTATTTGAAATTGGAAAAAATCAAATTCGCCCTTAGAGTATCTGTTCAAAACTTTTTCAGAACCTGGCAGGATCTGATCAATAACATTTTAGAATAAGCATTTAAATTGGGGAAGCAGATTCTCTCCCCTCCTTTTATGTATTTACTTATTTTTTACTAGCTTAAAGTTTTACTCTGCTGGCCTAACTCTCTTTCTCAGGGGTTGGGGGTTGATTTGTTTCAAACCTATTTTTGTAAAACTTTATTTATTTGTATGGAATGTTATTTGATTTTAATAAAATCAATACAAAAAAAAAGTGTGCCCCCAGAATAAACAGGCACTCCATTGAAGGCTGGCTCTTGCCCTGTGCTCATGTTCAAGTGATTTTTTTTCCCCAGATACTTTGGTTTTCTCCAACTTCCCAAAGATACATATTTAAGTCTGACTCGTCACTTAACCCACCGTTCAACTGTTTACATACTGTATATTTTGCATTTTATATATTTTAGCACAAGAGTGAATGCAGTTTAAGTTATTGGTCAGAGGAGAGACTTGAACTGGCATCCTTGTAGTTTAGGGCACAGTTCGCGGTCCATTATGTAATTTTGAGACAGTGTCCTATGTTAGAAAGCCTGACGCTTTTACGATTGGCTTGTCTAGTTCAACTGTATAAGCTGGGCCATGATTGGTAGGCACGTGGAGTTTGAATCTGCTAACCTGTAAGTTGGCAAACAGAGGAAATGTTATTTCTGTCATCCAGAGACACACAAGATCACACTGACGTAAACCTGGAAATGTATTACTCTCCATTCACTCTATTTATTTTCTAACCAATTACTTTCTGGGAACATTCTGAAGAGAGGTGCAGTAAGTGGGCAATTTCCATCGACCAGCTGCAGGTTAGGATTGTAAGAGGAGCACAATGACATGTGCATCTGGCCCTTTGCATCTTCAGATATCATCTGCAGCTTCAGTCTGCAGAGAGTGAATTTGGTCCTGTGGATTTCACCAATTTAATGCAATCATAAACAAAATAGTCTTGGAAAAGAAAATAAAAGCTGTCTGGTGCTTTTCAATGGGAAACTAAAGAATTGGGTGCGTTAGGTGAGCAGCTTACTTACTCGCACAAATGATTCCCTTATGGCAACAATAAGGCCCAGCAGCAACATAAGGCCCAGACATAGTCATCCTTTACATGTGTACCATTACCCAATATGTGGGCATACTGGATATCCCACCCCACCCCTACATCAACCCACCCAGATAATTTAGAATTACTATCTGCAATGGCCGATTCGGAATGATCTCCTAATTAGTCAAGCATAAGTGGCTCTGCTGAAAACCTCTGTCTTATTTAACATTATCGGTTAGATATGTCGCCTTTCTTTCTCTAAGAAGTAAATTATTATCCACAAGAGCTTCAAATGCGTGCTACTTGCATGCACAAATCAAGTTAATATGCTAGCCTGCGGGATGTTATACGTCTGGATGAAGTCAGAGAATTGAGAGCTTGTCTGTGTTATATCTTTAAAGAACTGGTAGCTAAGGATGGGTCGGTGAAACATGCCATCGAAATGGCAAATGTCTCGCATGGTGGATGATACAGGAAAAAGCGACTGAACAAATAAATACGTGAAGTCCCATGGCAAAGAGACATCTCATTTGTAGTGTCAAAGGGAACACCATCTAGAGCAGTGATTCTTAACCATTTTTGAGTCACGGACCCCTTTAAGAATCTGATGAAAGTTATGAGGACTCTCTTCCCCGAAAATATTCACATAAACACAACTTTGCATGCAATGAATATAATGAACTTTTTTTATCGAGATTTGATTGTCTAATTCATATATGACATACACAAAGTATTACTAAACTTTAAACCCTAATTTTATGCAAAAAGTAATGGCCACTCATTATAATTATGAAATACAATCCTCTTGTGCAAATTAAAACAGATCTACTACTACTGCTATGTTTTCTGTTACCATTAGTACTACTACATCTACTCTAAAGCAACAGTACCGGGCTGTATAGTAAATAAAAATGTTAATTTTTATCTGACCCTCATGGACCACCTGAAACCCCATCCATGGACCTCCTAGGGGTCCATGGACCTCAGGTTATCCTGATCTTAAGGTTTGCTCCAGTCTGTGTGCAAAAGAATGCTGGGAATGGTTAGAAGGTGCTGCTCTGTGCTATATTGTTATAGTAAACAAAAATGACCATCCATTAAGAAATCCACGTACAGTAATCCCTCCTCGATCGCGGGGGTTGCGTTCCAGAACCCCCCCGCGATAGGTGAAAATCCGCGAAGTAGAAACCATATGTTTGTATGGTTATTTTTATGTATTTTAAGCCCTTAGAAACTCTCCCACACTGTTTATAAATATTCTCCGCACAGTTATACAGTAAACCCTCGTTTATCGCGGTTAATCCGCTCCAGACAGATAAATGAATTTCCACGAAGTAGGATTCTTTATTTATAAATCTAATATTTTCGCAGTTAGAGCATTGAAAACCTGTTTATGACCTTCTAAATGCATTTTTTAACATTATTAGAGCCTTCTAGACATGAAATAACACCCTTTAGTCAAAAGTTTAAACTGTGCTCCATGACAAGACAGATGACAGTTCCGTTTCAAAATTAAAAGAATGCAAACTTATCTTCCTCTTCAATGGAGTGCCGTCAGGAGCAGAGAATGTCAGATAGAGAGAGTAAAGTAAACAATCAAAAATCAATAGGGCTGTTGGGCTTTTATGTATGTGAAGCTCCGTGATAAAGCAGCCGCAATGAAGGGATCAATGTGAAGGTAGTCTTTCAGCATTTTCTACAGGAGCGTCCGTATCTTCTAAGCAAACAGCCTCTGTGCAAACAGCTCCTCTGCTCACACACCCTCGTCAGGAGCAGAGAATGTCAGAGAGAGTGAGAGAGACAGAGAAAGTAAACAATCAAAAACCAATAGGTGCTGTTAGAGCTTTTAAGTTTGCGAAGCGCCGCACGGGAAGCATATCGTATATCATTGAGGAGTTTTATTTAATATGTAATACGTGCTCTGATTGGATAGCTTCTCAGCCATCCACCAATAGCATCCCTTGTATGAAATCAACTGGGCAAACAAACTGAGGAAGCATGTACCATAAATTAAAAGACCCATTGTCCGCAGAAATCCGCGAACCAGTGAAAAATCCGTGATATATATTTAGATATGCTTACATTTCAAATCCGCGATGGAGTGAAGCCGCGAAAGTCGAAGTGCGATATAGCGAGGGATCACTGTAATCTATCTGAGGAGCGGTGGCTGGAGCCTGTCCCAGTAACACAAACCAGTGTGTTTCTTTGTGCCAGTCCCAAGCCCGGATAAATGGGGAGGGTTACGTCAGGGAGGGCATCCGGTGTAAAATTTTGCCAGATCAAATACAAATTTCCATACTGGATCGGTCAAGGCTCGGTTTAACAATGGCCGTCACAAGTACTGTTAGCCAATAGGGTGCTGGCGGAAATTGGGCTACTGTTGGCCGAAGACAGGAAGATTTGGAAAAACATGATCTGCTGTGGCAACCTCTAACAGGAGCAACCGAAAGAAGAAGAAGGGCGGTGGCTGGATCCTATCCCAGTAACACTGAGGGTAAAGAAGGGACCAGCCCTGTCTGCTGTGTACCCAACAAACATTTGAGGCCAGCATAGAGGTCTCATTTAAAGGCACATTCACACCTCAGTGTTTTTCGAGCATTTTAACGCTAGACCCGAATGCTCCGAAACTGCTAATGAAGTTATTTGACATTGTTTTCAATGACAATGTTCACATCTAAGCGTTTTAGCGGCAAGTGGTTTAGAAAACTCCTGCATGCATCAGTTTTCGAGTGGTTTTAGTCAAACCCTTGTTCCACTGAAATACATTTTAATGCTTGTAAAATGCTGGTAAAAGAAACAAAGAGCAGTTTTGCAGCATTTCTTTTCTTGTAGGAATGAAGCAGCTCATCGAAACAAGTAAAAAACCTCTAGTGTGGCCGTGCACAGTTTTCTAGTGACGACTACTGACAGAGATTAAGTACGTGTGTAGCTTGCAATCAAGTGACAAGAACTGAACACATTATAGGTGTACAAATAGATTTAATAAGTTTACTACAGATGTTTTAAGATAAGCAGAGGGCAGAGCTGTCCTTCCTGCCTCACAACACCAACTGTACGGGGTTCGCATGTTCTGCCCATACATTTCTGGATCGATTGATATTAGTGAGTGTGTGTAACTGTGGATGACAACCACTTTTAGCACTGAATACTAGAAACTCATCTGCAGTCCTTCTCAATTAAGAACTATGTTTAGTCCTTCATGTGCTGTCATGTACAGTACAGGCCAAAAGTTTGGACACACCTCCTCATTCAATGTGTTTTCTTTATTTTCATGACTGAAGGCATCAAAACTATGAATGAACACATGTGGAGTTATGTACTTAACAAAAAAAGGTGAAATAACTGAAAACATGTTTTATATTCTAGTTTCTTCAAAATAGCCACCCTTTGCTCTGATTACTGCTTTGCTTTGCACACTCTTGGCATTCTCTCGATGAGCTTCAACAGGTAGTCACCTGAAATGGTTTTCACTTCACAGGTGTGCCTTATCAGGGTTATTTAGTGGAATTTCTTGCTTTATCAATGGGGTTGGGACCAGCAGTTGTGTTGTGCAGAAGTCAGGTTAGTTGGCCGATCATTTATTTTTCAACAGGACAATGACCCCAAACACACCTCCAGGCTGTGTAAGGGCTATTTGACCAAGAAGGAGAGTGATGGAGTGCTGTAAATGGTCATGACAATAAAGAAAACACATTGAATGAGGAGGTGTGTCCAAACTTTTGGCCTGTACTGTATATAACATTCATCTCCTCTTTCCTTCCCCAACACAAGTGCCAGGTATGAACAATGACTGTTGCTCCACCAGATTACATTGTTTCAAAATAGACATTGTCACACACGTGCAAGTAGGAGCCAACTAAAGGGCCTGAATAATGGCAATTTCACATCTGACCAGGGGGCGGCGGGGTGCACTAATGGTCTTTCTCAATCCCTTGCAGACCATTCTCAGGAAATCCTGCAGGGTTCTGGCACCTTTGATGACATCACTTCCGGTGTCGGCGCCTTCAGTTATGTCACTTCCTGTCCCGGCCCTAATGACATCACTTCCAGTTCTGCCTCTGATGATGTCACTTCCACTTCTGGCTTCTGATAGGGTTGCCAGACGTCCCTTATAGACGGGACATGTCCCATAATTGATAATTTTGTCCCCAGTTCCGTACTGACCTTTCAGGGACACCCAAATGTCCCGTATTTAGTTCATTTTCAAATTTCGTAATAAAAATATATTTTTACTAACTTCTTACGGTACTTAGCTGTAACTTTATAAGTAATTATACTTTCTTTTCTCAGATTCTCTTGATGAAAATAACCCAAACGTAACGAGAAACTAGTGTTTGCTGCCTGTTTGCAACTTGTTCAATTGGTATGGTTGGCTGTGGACAGCGACACTCATTCCGTTTAGCTCTTCAGCCGCGCTGCTGTGTAGTTCTGGATCAGCATTGCAATATACAGCTTCAACAAAGTGTGTTGTTACTACTTGCCATGGCCCACTTTTTTTCTAACTGCCTGTATTAAATAATAATATTATTTTTCTGTCTGTATTAAATAAATATTTTCAAATGATTTCACTTTTACAGAATTTTTTTTAGTTTGTATTAAATAATTTTCAAATGATTTTACTTTTGTAAAAAAAAAAAAAAACATTAAAATCCTTGCTTTTATGTAATATATTGGTCTGGGTGTGTAGGGGGCAAGTATAAATTTATATATATAGTAACATAGAGAGAGATTTTAAGAGTGTCCCGTATTTCTAATTTTCTAACCATACGTCCTGATGACATCACTTCCTACACTAGTATTTAAAGCCGCCATCTTGATTCAATACCGCAGTTCTGTTTTTGGACTCAGTCTTGTGAACAACTCACAATCTTTAACTACCTTTTTGCATCCAAGGCACATTATACGGGTGGCTGCCCCAAACAATTATCATATCTATTTGTTGTTCTTGTGACAACATACTAAATAAATGAACACCCAATGCTGCTGCCATAATCACTGGCTCCCTGTGACCCTAAACTGGGCAGATTAAATTTACTTTTCTTCAGCACATGCAGGATTAAATGATTATTAATATAACGTCTGTTCATTTCTTTTCACTTGGTGACATGCTAGGTACATGCTTAACGTATTCTACCTGTCACTAAGTGACGTCAATGCGTTGCATGGACAAGACAAGGCGATTGCTGCACAATGATTGGTATATATTATCACAAGAATGAGACATACTCAGATAAAGGTTTGGGGCAGCCACCCGTAGAATCTGGTATCCTGGCTGCAGAGTCGTTTTTATAGAAATACAGAGCACTGAAGTGCATACAACTGAGTCCAAAACAAGACTGAGGGAAAAGGGAAAAAGGGCAGGCTTTTAAAGGGGAAGACAGGAAGTGAGGTCATAAGGATCGGGCACGTGTTCATCACTCATTTGATCAAGCCCGGACGTGACATCAGAGGGGCCGGAGCTGGTAAGGTCTGTTTCCATTGGTTCGGTCCCGGAAGTGATGTCAAGAGAGCCAGGTGAAATCTCCCAGGAATGGTCTACAGGGAAGGGAGAAAAAGAGTCAGTGCACTCTGCCACATCCCGGCATGCCTCAGAACTACCTTCACTCAAGCCCTTTAGCTGCCTCCCATGCGCACGTGTGTGACAATATATTTTTTGAGTCGTGGGAATAAGCCTCCATAGATATCATAACGACCCTATTAAATATCGCGATCATCGACACCCATGTGTAATCCTAGGATTTTCCAGAATCGTTCCCTAAGATTGCCTTCGCTGTAGAACGGGGTGAACTCTTCAGTACTCCGAATGCCAGGAAAGCACTAAAGTTATAGAAGACATTCTGGAGACTCGACAATCGCCTCATAACCCACAAAATTGTAAAATGAAATGATCCCTACTATATATTTCCTCCAAAATGCTTGCAAAATGAAATTTAAAGGCTTGAAAAACACAGAAGAAATGCTGGAAATTCACAACGCTCAAAAATGTATTCATTGTTAGAATATTGGAGGAAAAAAACTACAGAAGAAAACGAATGTGTGAACTCTATACAGGCCACCGGACGAGGTGTGCGACAGATGCATTAACCACTGTTTTGTCTTCTCCTCATATTTTAGATCTTTTACTAAAGATTTCATTGGAAAGGAACAAAATATCAGAAGTGTAACATTTTTTCTGGCTCCTGCTAAGCTTTACACTGTCTTGGTGCCAGGAGTCATTACGTGAGCCCCACCTGTGAAATCTTTTGAAATGGAGCTTTGCTCCTAGACCATGAATATGTATGGCAGCCTAAGACACACTTTGCGATTTTTAGCCTTTCGATGGTATATTCCCTTTCAGCATAAGAACATAGTGGGACAGAAGAAAATAAATAGCCCTACTCTGAAATTACATATAATTATATCATTATTGTTATTACATGGCCTGCTTCACGCCATGCATCAGTCACGATATTTGTTTTGTCATGCTGCACCTGTCTACTTTATTAGAAATAATTCCACAGAATAAATCACATTATCCTGCTGCAGCATGGGTGCTGAATGAATAGGAGTAATGCCAGAGAGAAAGTAATGAGTTTAGATTAAGGCTGATGGGGGTAGTGGGGCTGTTCTCTCTAGAAGTCGGGTCATTTTTCTTGATTTCAACAGGGGTGATTTGATCAGCAATGCATTAAAATGATAACCATTTTGTCCACCAGCTAGCGGAGTCAATGAGCGTCCTTCTGCTGTGGTGTCGCTGAGGTGGTTGTGTGATAACCAAGTCGCATTTACAAAGCTGTTGTTTCCAGTCATTTCCCCAGAGAATATACATCCCAGTAACTTTTAATATTTAGTCACTCTGTCAGATTTGTTTCCATTTATTTATTTGATACATTTCTCATGATGTTTTTCTTACTCGTCAGTGTGCCTACCGGCCCATGTTGAACTTCCTGAACATAGTAAAGTCACTAAACCCCTTTCTTTATTTCTGTGTTCTAGCTGTCACCAGAAACTGGGCCTCTGCAAGGCGGCACCAAACTTACCATCACTGGCGAGAATCTGGGCCTCACCTATCAAGACATTAAGTATGGAGGCGTACGGGTGGGAAAGGTGCAATGCACTCCCATTTTGGAGGAATATGTCAGTGCTGAACGGTGAGTGCCACTTCATTCTCTCTGCCTTATGGATCTAAGCCAGTCCAGTTTTATTTATCCTAAAATAACAGTATATTGAAACATATATTTGGATAAGTTTTTTTGTTTTGATGCTAGTCTGTATAAAGTTGTACCTGGGTTTTCCTTCTGCATCCTCAAAGATGTTCTGGTCATGTTAACTTGCAAATTTCAGTTGGCTGTTATGGACGTGTGTGTAAGTGGGCCCTGCTATGGACTGGCACCTTAAGCAGTGCTGGTTCCTGCCTAATGCCCTTTATTGCTGTTATAAGCTGTGGGCCTGTGATGCCCTGAGTGCCCTCCGCCTTGGCATCTTCAATTTCCTGGGACATCGATAGTCATGTACCAAGGGTGAACAAGTGCGATGAGGACACAAACATCAACTTGGACAGGTATTGTCCAATAAATAGCAAAGTGCAGTCAAATCTCGATAAATGTATTGTAATTCCAAATATATACAGGTATATTCCATGATAAAATTCAGAATAAAACCAGAGGGTTAAAATAAGGTTACTTTTCTTCTCTATCCTCCTGCGAGGCTCAGTACATTTCCCTGTCTTGTTTCCCACACTTAACCATTATTTTTTCACAGCAGAGCCAAGACACTGGTGAGTATGGTCAACCATTAATCAGCTTTGGTCCTAGCCACCTTGGTTGGTATCGGCTGGGCCGTCCAATGCCCGGCTCCATGATCTCACCACCTCCTCTCGGTATCTGTTGCGTGATTTTTGAAGTCCACAGTCGTCTCCTTTTCCATCACTGCTCAACAGGAGCAACCCACCCCCAGCCATGTCTTCCGTCAACCACACCGGGTCACTCTCTTAGTCCTCCTTTTAGTTCTTTCATATCATTTTCTTGATTCTCTACTAACCATAGTTCATTCTTCTCTCGCTTTATTTCTTGCTTTTTACCCTCGGTGTCTCTCTACTCGAGTCATCTTGTACTTTTGTTGGTATAGGTGCTTTTGCTGAACGACCTGTGTAGTGTTAAAGATTAACAATTGAGCCAATCACGTTTGTACGTGAGCAGTCAATCGGTCAAACTTCCCATTGCACATCCTGTGGATGCACAGCTTCTTACTGGACGCACCCACACCCACAAGCCTGAGCCGCACTGTTTTAAAAAAACAATCACACACTGCGCACTTTATGACAGGACCCCCTAAACCATGATTTAGATTAAGTGGGCTTCAGAATTATTAGGGTACCGCCCTGAATTTCGAAATTACCAACAACTCGGTTGTTTTTTGACTGCGCCTTTTGTAACCAACACCATTTCAAGACCCGTTCTATAGTCACTACTGACCAACTTTCAAAATGTATCATGTTATTATGGCTGAAGTTCAGGGCAATGCAATAGTTTGCTTTGTAAAAATAGAATAGTAATTTAATCTTCAGCCATTGAGGACCAGATCTTTCTCAGTGGACTCAGCTTCTGGCCTACAGTTTTTCTGGGCTAAAAGTAGCAGGCAATCAGAGGCTTTGCCTTCTTAACACATACTGACATACAGTGCATACAGCAGAATAATGAGTTGGGCGCATTATGACCCACTTGAAATTAACACTGCATGATTAAATCTCCATGTGAACACTTGAAGGACTGTACGATGGCATCCCAATACAAATTTTCGCCTGAAAAGAATGTTTTTTTCTTCCGCGACACATGGCATATTATCAGATTGTTTATTCTGTCATGTCGTTCCAGCAGTGAGTCTGGATTAGACTCAAGTTCCACCAGATTGAGGAATATGATTAAAATTGTACTTGCCATTCAATTATAAATTAAAAAAAAGCAACAAATATGATTGCTTGGTCACTGCCGAACTGTCTTTGAGTGGAAGAGTTGTATGCCACCTGCTATTTTGCAACAATGTTGAGCACGTAGAACATTTTTAATAACTGAAAATAATAAATCAATATAATGAATGAGGGTCATCTGAGCTATTTCATGAGTTATGATAGTGTTACTTTCATAAAGCTGTTCACTTTCAACCGAAAGAGTAGGACATTTACTTTAATCTGTATCTTCTCCCCCTACATTTTCCTTTATTATCTTGTGTTAATTAGGCATTGATTGAGCAAAAACTAAAAAGAATAAGAATTAATACTATATATATAATGAAGTGGAGTGAATACAATTTCGTTATACAGTCATCCTGTGATGGGACAGGTCTATTGCAGTACACAAGATTTAAATAAATAAATAAATTGTACGGCTCTAACTCAGTGGAAATTTGTGCAGTTCCAGGATGTTGTGATAAGGTGATTTGGGCTGATGGCGTTGCCTATTCCAATCACCTCATTAACTTCCCACGGATTATAATTGAGACGCTACACCCATGGACTGATATAAAAAAAGGTGAAGAGAGAGGAACAAGAGACGGAAAGAGAGACGGATGTTAAAGGGAGAGGAAGGTCAATGGGCAGTCTTCTAAAGTTCACAATGATTAATACGGTGGGATGTCATACGCTTTAGTCACAAAGCTTCAAGGCTAAAATATCATCTGCCTGCTTGTGTAAAATATGTCTGGCTAAAGACTCGACACTTTAGTCTGCCATACTCTAAATTAGAGTTACAGATTAGCCACGTTTCTGTTATGTTAGTCATTTCCACAAAAATGTCAGTGTTACAATAATTAAGAGCAGTTACTCTATTCTGTTCCTCTTGTTGGTGCCCCGCTGTGCCACCACTGTACTGCCTAGCTGTTCTCTTAAGAACATAAAAATTCTGACAAATGAGGGGAGACCATTGAGTCCATCAAGCCCATTTGTTTAGCTAACAGCTAAGCCATCCCAATATCTCATCAAGATTCTTCTTAAAGGTTGTCACCTTGCTTCGACTACAGGTGTCAATAGTTTGTTCCAGACTCCCAAATCTCTTTGCATAAAGCAGTGCTTCCTGGCTTCAGCCTTAAATATACGTCCCCTTAATTTGCACTGGCATCCTCGAGTACGTGATTCACCCTTAAGCTGAAAGAAGGTTGCTGGATCTACTTTATCGATGCCTTTGAGGATTTTAAATACCTGGTTTAGGTCCCTACCCAGTCTCCTCTGCTCTGGCCATAAGAGAGACCCCAGAGACTTTGGGAGCCTTGTGATGAGTGATGGGAGATGGAAGGGTTCATTTTCTTTATTATTTATTTTATTTTTTATTTTTTTTGAAGGATACTGCTGATTAGAGCTTTTGTTTTCCTCTCCTCCATTTGTAAAATTTGTATTTTACTGTGAACCTGTTACGGTGTACTAAGCTCGCACTTATACTGAAGACCATTATGTGAAAACAAGCTGTGTAAACCTGTGCTGTATAAAGTCCGGGGTCCTAGTAACTATTGAAATCATCAGAAAAAAAGATGAAATGTAGAGATGTCCAGTAATTGAAAGGAACTGTTCTGGGCATCTCTCTGCTAGGAGGTTTCATTTGCCAACGTGCTCGTGACGCTTGTGTATTAGCAACGGGAGGAAAAGTAAAAGAGATACCGTTTTGGCGACGTTAGCAGCTAAGCGACTCTATCTTTCTTCAGAGGTTTCGTTTTGACGATATGCTCGCCTCGCTTGTGGATTAGCAGCTAAGTTAGTGTCTCTTTCTTCGGAGGATTTGCTTTGCTGATGTGCTCGCCTCGCTTGTGTATTAGCCGCAGGAGGAAAAGTAAAAGGGATACCGTTTTGCTGATGTTAGCGACTAAGCGACTTTGTCTTTCTTTAGAGGTTTCGTCTTGCTGACGTGCTTACACATCGCTTGTGCATTAGTGGCTGAGCAAGTGTCTCTTTCTTCGGAGGATTCGTTTTGCCAACGTGCTTGCCTCGCTTGTGTATTAGTGGCAGAAGGAAAAGTAAAAGGGATATCATTTTGCCGATGTTAGCAGCTAAACAACTTTGTCTTTTTTCTGAGGTTTTGTTTTGCCGACATGTTGGCCTCGCCTGTGTATCCACGGAGGAGGAGCCCTTACCCCGACTCCACCTCTCACTTCCAGGCCGGACAGACACACACACTTCCACGAGTAGACGTTTATATATAAGATGCTCTGTACTATGCATCTGAGCACCTGTATACTTTAATTCATTTTTTAATAAGATTACTCACCCTTCCCTCCCTACCCACATTTGGTGATTCATCCACAACCAGTCCGCATTTTTGACCGTCTCACTCCTCTTTCTTTCATTTCCAAACTTTGAAAGCCTAACCGTGTTTTTTTTTTTTTTTTTGCTTATTTTAAAAAAGAATGTTGTTGTGCAGACAACAACCATTTTTAAATTAACTTGAACACCGGCCAGTGAAAATGTTAAGCTGTTTTCCATCTGGATAGATGCATCAGATGCACTTAATATGGAAATAGACTATACATGCAGTTATCTTGTTTAAAAGTGAAAAAAAAAAAAATCCTATCCAAAGCATAAGGAAAAAAAATCATTTCAAATATTATAACGGTATGCACTTTCCAGGTCTCAGTGGGAATAGGAATCTGCTGTTGAATGGCTGAGTAACTGTGATTGCATTAAGTTTGATTTGCACTGCCCTAAATTGAGCCTTTCTGTGTGTGATGCCAGGGCACTCTCCTTCAAATGTGGCAGTTATATTCTGATAAATGCCGGGTCACATTAATTCCAGATAGGAATAATTTGAAATGCCTGTGTGAAAAGTGCAGTTTTCTTCCCCTTCCCCCATCAGTGACAATATTTATTGATCACAAGCTGAAGAACTGTGTCGTGACCTTTTTGCTGGCACTCATCAAAGTGATCTTATTGCTTCATGATCTCATGGTGTCTCTGTTATTGGCTGCCTTGAAAACTTCAGGAAAATAATACGGTGCCCCAGCTTGTAAAGTGTTGTGTGTGAGGTTGTGTTGCTTTTAGCCGTAGAATGAAACACATGGGGACAGGGCTGGGGACTCACATAATTATGGTCATCTGCCACTAAACAGTGAGGGGAGTTCACTTTATTGTTGTTTGTGTACATTTTGTCATGATTGCATATTGGGAAATGGATGTTAAGGATAGAGCTGCCAGGCAAGAGGAAAAGAGGAAGGCCTAAGAGAAGGTTTATGGATGTGGTGACAGAGGACATGCAGGTGATGGGTGTAACAGAGCAAGATGGAGAGGACAGGAAGACATGGAAGAAGATGATCCGCTGTGGCAACCCCTAATGGGAGCAGCCGAAAGAAGAAAAAGTAGTCATTCAAAAACATTTGAAATCCATACATTTTATAAATATTATATATAACGGATCTATAGTATTTTTTTTTTACTTTCTTTTGCCATTGTTACTGTGAAACACTTTGAGCTGCTTTCTTGTATGAAAGTGGGCTGTATGAGCTAGATGTGTTACTCAGCCTTGCCTGTGTAATTTCCTCGATTATAATGCTATTATTTCATTGGATGTATAAGAAGTGCTCTATTTTTATGTGTACATTTGTAGTTTTATTTATTTATTTATTTATTTATTCTTTACCAAGAGTTAATATTGATTGTGCTCTGGAGCTGCTTACTCTTGAGCTTGCTACATACACTTGCCCACGAGTAAGGCAGTTCTGCTTTTCCTAGTCATAGATGTCGAATTACGGACTTCACGTTGTAGGGTATGTCAAACTTGGCCACTGCTTTTGCTATTGTCGTTGCCAGACAAATCGCAAGGCCTGTCAAATTTACCAACTACGTGATGACTTTCCTGCACCGTTGAACTTGGCCGTTTTCTGACAATGAGTAGTGTGCAACCTGATGGAGCCAGTGTTAAAAAGTATGGAGAGTTCAGCCACAATCTGGGCCATTTTCTATTTGTTTCCATCCTGTCGTGGTGTATAAGAGCTGAGATATCAGACAGGCAAGCTTCTCGTCTGTTTTAGAGGTCCAATACACTTGTGTTCCGTATTCCTCATTGTTGCATTATATGCATTGTATTTATGGGCGAGCATTCTTTGGTTGTCTTACCCTGCAACTGAAGACAAAAATCAAACCTGTGTATATGTACTGGAGTGAGGCACTGACTAGATGGTGTGAGTTTCTGGGTATGTCAGACTAGACAGCTAGCCTTCACGGAAAACTCTGGGACTGAAAATCACTGGAAAAGTCGTCTAATGTGAGGTGGCCTCTCTTTTTGAGCACTTCTAAATGTCCCAGCACACATTTCTTGGATTAAACATTAGACCAACACCCGAATGAAGAATAGAGATGGTCATCCTTTACTGTGAATGCATCCCAACAACCTTCAGTTGGCAAAAAACACTCAAGTGCTCCATAGTGCTGTGGTGTGCCAAAGAATTGTGGTATGCAATGTCATTTGATTCCATAACATTGAGTAACTGGATGTATCCCAGCATCGTCCTCTCCCAAAACACAATAGAGGACAGTGGTCTTAGTGACCCCCAAATGTCTCTCCCACCACTTTAAACTTGGCAAAGGTGATCAGTTTCCACAAAGCTATGGCTGTATGCTTTCAAGTTGGAATATTGGGCTAATGGTCTGACAGGTGGTCTGTGGCATTTCTAAAATTTTTCATTAAAGTCATCCTCAACTATAACTTCCCACAACTTTCTGATGTGTGGTCTTTCCCATACATTTGATTTGCAGCTCATTAAAATGGCAGTTTCTTGTAGGTATATCATGAGCAAATACTTCTTTTTGTTTGTGTTTTTTTTTATCTTTTATTGAATTTATTAAAAGCATATAACATTCCATACAATCAAGTCAAACTTAACAAAACTAAATTCAAATCTATACCCACCCATGAGAAAGAGTGAAAGGCCAACAGCCAGAGCAAAACTCTTGACAATAGCAAAGAGAGAAAGGAGTTTTTTCCCCCCCAATATAAATGCTTATTCTAAAATGTTATTAATAAGTTCCTGCCAGGTTTTAATAAAGTTTTGTACAGATCCTCTAAGTGAGAATTAGATTTCTTCCAATTTCAAATAGTATATAACATCAGTTACCAACTGACTTAGAATAGGAGAGTTAGGATTCTTCCAGTTGAGCAAGACAAGCCTACATGCTAATAGTGAAGTAAACGCCATTACAGTTTGTTTGTCCTTCTCCAATTTAAACCCATCTGGGAGTCCACAATTCCTTCTTTTTGGTTGTGTCGTCTTTACATGTTATTAACTGTAGTGCTTAGTTGAGACTACAAATCAGTAAAAATTAGCCAACAATAATCAGTTGCCTGTATATCCTGTCCATCTAGTTTTTGTCCCCTTTCTCAGTAGAATATGAGAAGTCAAATGTACATTAAATTTAGGGTGGAAACACACTGAACAACCCTAGTAAAATGTGAATGATGTCACTACATAAATTAGTTTTATCGCTAAACATGAGAGAGATGGAAACAAGTTGCCAAGAGCAAAATTAATCGAGAGTTAAAGATGCGCATTTGGTCGATGGAAAAATAGTATTAGATACATGGACTAAATAAATAGTGGTACCTTGGGAATCTTCAGATCACGACTTCATAAAAGTTAGGGTTAGGTGTATAAAGATTGATGAGTTGTGTTGGACTAAATGTCTTTTTCTTATCAGCATTATTCTCATTTTCTTACGCTGCTGTAAATTTTGTTGTAAGTGAATAGAAATAAAATACCTGAATGCACATTAACAAAAAAAACTTAATAGTATGAATTTTGTAAAGAACCTCAAACTGTGCCTGCCTCTTAACTAAGACATTCTGTAACATTTACCAAGGGAACAATACGATAATGATAAATTAATACTTTTTATTTTGCCCTCTGTAAGAATTTACATATCAGAAGTCGTATTCAATGAACTTGATTTTTTGCCACAGACTTTCAATCTGTTTTACTATTTTGAGACTTTTAATTTAATTCACAAGTGTGTTATAAGGATATACTGTACCATTTATCTGTATTATGATTGGTGGAAACAGAAATGCTTCTTGACTGCATTATGTAATTGAACCCAATTACTTACCTCCATTACTTTGTCATGCTGGTCGAGTGCACGGAGCAGTGTGTGTGGTGGGCTCCATCAGGCTTGATGGTAATTAAGGATGTCCACCTTGAATTCATTCTTAATGGTGACTCACGAGTATTTTTCCCTAACAGCTCCTTCACACAGTTCACATTCAATGGATGATCGTGATCAGACTAAACGAATGTGACTGACCTCTAAAGGCCTCCCTTTGTTCATTTTTCAGGATTGTGTGTATAATCGAAGATGCCACTGGATACAGGATTCAGGACGCCCATGTCGAAGTGTGTGTGCGTGACTGCAGTATGGACTACCGTGCTGTTTCTCAAAAGACCTTTACTTTTGTGGTGAGTCTCGTGATTAATGAGTTGAATGAATTGACTTGAAATTCAATGAAATTTCAGGTCAACTGCAGGAGGCATTGAGAGTTGGGGACTGAACCTTCTTTGTGAGGCTGAAGGAGAAACACACCTTCTGGGTTTATTTTATGTATTTCTTTAATTCTTTTAACCATTTTCAGTGTTAAGCAGTAGGGCCTCTTCATACCAGCTGATATTGTAATGTTCATCTGTACCATTGAGAATTTTATGAAAAGAACTCTACTCTAATATCATTCAGGGTCGGTCATTCTTAGCAGGCCAATTCCCCTTCCAGGCACAAGGTCTCCTGCCTAGACATGCAATGTGGCTTTAATTACGGGAACAGCAATGACTTACGACATTGAGGCACTAATGTGACTAATGTTCATTGGTCTCTCTTGACCTTTTGAGAGGTGCCTTGTGATTTATTAACATTTCATACATGGCAATAATACTGTGTCTTTCCTGCGTCCTCTGCGTGTAATGTATTTTAGCGAGGACAAACATTTGGTGGGCTCTGTTTTTACAATAGGTGCCATTGTGTTACATTGTGAATCACAAATCTCTAGAATTGATAAAGAAGGCAAAGAAAGTGGAATGCATCGCCTCAAGTGAAAGTGATAATTTTTGTGCTTAAACAACTTGCCCATGGTGCAGATATCAGCTGACCAATGTCCCATGGGAAGATTGCTGTGTCATTATTTATTTATTTTTTTTTACATTTTTTAAATTATTATTTTTTTGGTACTTCTTTTTATGGTGGCACAGTTAAAGGGAATAAAAACACATGTCTTTGAACCCTTCAAAGAAAGAGTCATTTTACCGCCCGGGAACTTAAGATATATTTTAGAAAGCATGACAGGGCTTAAGAGGAAGGGTCAAAAGATCTAAAATCGGTACATTTTTGCAATTTTGTCGAATAGCTTGTAGTCTATATTAAGAGGTACATTCTCAAATACAGCAAATCTAAGAGTTGATGAGAATTGTTTAGTTGAGGTATGAATGGATCAGACTACGAGAGTTCACTTGCACCGTTTCCTACTCTGACGCAGCCTTTGACTTCCTTGCGAGGCGGAGGTGGAGTTAGAACTTCTTGGTTTTCTGTTTAATTCTCAACTTGGTTATTAAGTAAATATTTATTATTCACTAATGGAAATGTATAACAGGAAAAACTATAGATAAACACAGTTGCATGCAAGTAGCATTCTCTATCATTTGACTCACTGGTTGATCCATGGACCATGCTCCAGTCCTTAAACTGGTTGCTGGGTTATTTGGTAGATTTCAATTCACAGCCCAAAGACACATTTAAATAATTATTGACAACTCCAAATAAACCTGTTTGGTGTAAATATGACCCCAAAAGTCAATGTCGCATTGCAAAACTTCTAGTCTTTAGGTATATCAGACTTGCCGGCTGCAGTTGCTGATCTTGTCATCAGTTCACCTGATTGAAAATCACTGGACATGTCACATTTGGCGATTGCGTACTGACCGTCCAGGCAGTTGTACTCGCTCCTTTTTGTGACAGCCAATAAGATGCTGCCCAACAGCCAATGCTATAAAGGTACACCGAGTTCACTTACAATCTTGGCCCTTTTTTTTCCTTTATTCCATTCTATTGTGGTATGTAAAACACTAGACAATACCACTAGACATCAGACAGACTCGCATCTCTTCTCATTGTGAGGTCCAAAACACCCACTTTTCCTTATTCTTCATTACTACATTCTATGCATTGTACGTACAACTGAGCATTCATTGGTTGTCGGCTCTCATGCACACAGATCGTTAATTGCATTATCCTTTTACTTTTTTATAACTGATGGTGTTAAAGTTTCTGCTTGAGAGGTACAGCATATATTGTGACACCAAGCTGGGCATAAGTTGGGTTAAATTAAGGAATGGACAGAAAATTATATCTGCCTGAAATGTTCATAGTCATGTAATCTCTACATATAAAGATTTAAAGTCTAACCGATCTCTTCCACAGACTCCAAACTTCTTCCGGGTAAACCCACCTAGAGGCCCCTTATCTGGAGGGACGCGCATCACAATTGAGGGGAACCATCTTAGTGCCGGCAGTGCAGTGACCGTCAATATTGGTCTGAACCCCTGTAGATTTATCAGGTAAGATAAACTGATTTGTGTAAATTAATAGATACGTAGAATGAATTGCATGGATGGAGTTCAATGGTATGGTTATATGGAGGAATATTTTGGACAAAATAATATAATTTTGTTTAAAAAAAAATGTATTTTTTTTATTTTAAAGAGCATTACAGTAGCATTCTACTCAATCAGACATTTAATAATACAAGTTGCGCAAGTTCGGTATTTTTCAAGTCAACGTTATTTTTCCACAAACATGGTATATATGCATTTGCCACATAATATTGTGTTCCAAAGTCCAGCGATTTCTATTATATCTTGCCTGAACTGGTGTTTTATATTAGAGTTAATGGGACACAAGTATGGCAGGACAACAAAAGCCTTAAAACTTACCAAATACGTCAATTTTTCAAGTCGGGACAGTTGCTGAGTATTGATCCGTGTTTCGTGATTAAACACACATAGTAAAATATCTATTTTTTTGAACAGAAAACACCAATATTATGATATTCAACCATTTTAAAAGAAAACCAGCTGTGTGCACTACCTTAGCACTCGTAATCTTCAGCAATAACCTTTCAAGGGGGGAGTGGTTTCCTCCAAATCACAGTAAAGTCTTTTGTTTTCTTTTGATTTACTTCCACTTTTATGCGCAAGCTCAGAGAAGCAAGTAGAAATATATCCTTACCTCGAGAGAAACAGTACCAGGAATAAACGACAAAATGATTATTTCCTGATCCCTTTTGTTGTCACAATTGCATATCGGAAACACAGAAGGCATGTTTTCTTTTATCAAAGAGGACGATATTCGATAAGTTTTTTAGGCTTTTGTTTTCCAATGATACTTCATGCTCCATTGCCTCCATTGTAAAGCGCAAGCACAGGCAAGATATTTTTAAACATTTATGTCTTCTTTTACAAGTATTTAGAAGACTTTATTCTTTTATTATGATTTTACCCTGAAGGGCACTCTATAGAATGAATGCTATAGTTTGTAAAGTTCAGATGTCTGTAACGCGAAACCATCCTCATCACAAATAAATTAGAAACAAAGGTTTGCGTGCTTTTGGATTCACTGTTTGGATTTTTCTAACATTTGGTCACCGCCTAATTCACTTTGCAAGCAGCGGGGCTGGATTGCCAAGCAAAACTAAAATGCAGAGTCAGATGGATGTGGTCTGCAGCCTGAAACATGGTGGGAGCTGCTCCGGCACCTTGGGCCTGTTTATTGATTTGTGCTAATTATTACTTGAGTTCAAATGTGTGCGTTTGTAATTTTTTTTTTATTAATCTTAACTGTTTCCAAGCTCCAGTCAGGCAGACGAAGACTCCAGCTGCTCTGAGGAACTGCCGTAATTGTTCAGTCATGATAAATATTTAGTATAAGGGCCAGATTGGTAGTCAGCGCCATTACTAACACTGTTGTGCGCTTTCAATTGCTTTTTAAATCGAGGTGGAAGGCACTCCACAATAATGTCTTGCTGTTGTTAACAATCTGTGTTTAAATTGTTGGCACAGTTTGGCTTTTCAGTCACCCTGAAGTGACAGCACAACACTCATACCAAGCAGACGTCACCTTTGGTATAACTGCTCAGATTTCCACAAAGGGAGCTCATGTGTGATCATTTGGAGGGTAGTGAGGGGAGAACTGAGGTTCATTGCTCCTTGCTTATTACCCAATACTAGTCTGAAAGTGAATTCCCATGATATCTAAAAATTCTGTTTTATGGGGCGAGGCTTCAGCACACACCATTGGATTGTGAGGAATGCTACACATTGATAGGACAGAAAGAGAGCCCAAAAGGTGATAGTGTGTTCTTTTGAGAATGTCCAGTCTGTTGACAGGAAGAAAGGTCTTAAATAGTCAATAATGAATGTTCCGTCTCAGCAAGATAAGAAGGGATTTTATGAAAAAGATCAGGAGTTAGAGACATGGTCAAATACAAGTTCAAAAACACAACGCAGAAAGAAAAGTAATAGTATGAGAAAAGATTTGCATTATCCAATCTTGGGTAAAGCAGGTTTGTACGGGCAGTTAACACTAGAATTAACAAAACCTACGAAAAAACTCGTAATCCCGGCCCGCCTTAAATCTGATTGCACCTCTCCATCAGCGTCTTTTGTGTTGTAAATGTGTCGGTAAGCACAAACAGCAAGCAGCCTGCTATCCCAAAACCACCAGCAGTTGAATTAGCAAGGAAGGTTCTCAGTGCTCAGTGTTTATCTTGGAGTGAAGTACCTGGAGCTGTATAGGGTAAATAATACATCATCATTTGGAATACATACATTTCATGTATGTTCTGTGTCTACAACAATATATGTGAACACATCATTAAAACAGAAACTTTTTCATGTTTTAGTAATAATTGACAACATGTAGACATGAAGTGAATAATGTGTGAAGCCTGAAGTCCAAATATCAAATAAACACTTTCACAAAAGTAACAAGTATAATGAAACAATCATACCTTATGATGTCAGCAGTGGTGCTCATCCAGAGGTTCAAGGCAGAATCGGAATAGCAGAGGGATGAACTCAGAACATGGTGATGCCTATGTAAAAACAAAATGGCATAACAATCCAACAAAATTAAAAAAACTAAAAATTGAGAAGTAAAAAAATAGATATATATCAGAAATGAATTTCACAAGAAAGAAAGAACCCTGTGAAGCATATGAATAATGTCTCTAAAGACTCCAGAAAAGTAATAATGAATCGTAAATCATGAAATAGAAGCATTTTTTTGTCTTGAAAGCATAGTGGGATTCTCCATCCCACCAGGTTTAACTATCCAGGTTGTTTAAGTAATAAGCACTGTGATGGACAGCCGGGTCCCATGCCCGGCCGGGACGCCTCTGCTGCATACATCCCGGGGGAGCCACCATGGACAGTGCAATGCCTCCCCCGGGGCGTCTGGGGGCAGCCTCCCTGGCTGTGGGTCCTTCCTCAGTCTCCCCCGTGGCTCCATGGGACATGGAGTCCACCACAGCCCAGTTGGGAGATGGGGTGGCCGCTAGGGGGTGCTGCGGAGAGCCAGCCGCCACATTGGACGACTTACCAGCCCCACCCGGAGGTGCAATTAAGACCAGCAGGTCAGGCACCTGGAGCACTTCCGGGTGGGCTATAAAACGGGCCAACCTCCCTTCATTCTTGGCCAGAATCGGGAGGAAGAGGACGAGGTTGCCTGGGAGGAGTGGTGGTGCCAGAGAGGGAAGAGTATGGTTTGTGCTTTGGGACTGTGTATTGCCTTTTGTTCACAGGGAAGACGTGCGCCCACGGGTGAAGAAAAGAATAATGCCTGTGTGTTTTGTAGACGTGCCTCTGCGTGGTCTGTGCCGGGTCGGGCGCTATATAGCGCCTTTTACAGCACCTATAATCCTGCACCTAATTCTAGACATGTAAATGCAACTGCAACATCTTCCCTTTCTTGCGAAGTGAATCTCTCAGTCCCTTCTCTCACATTTGACATGGTTTTTTTTGTGCTTTCTCATGTGCAACCCTATAATTCTTCATGTACCACCAGTGATACGCATTTCACAGGATGAGAGCCACCTGAGTTCTTCCAGAGTTTTGAACGGCTTGATTTATTGACATTAGATCAGAGATAGGGGTGGTTCCCTCATTGAGTTTCGAGTGACTCGATTTATTAACCTTAAACGTTATTGTTAATTAATTAACATTAACAGTAAAGCAGGTTGTGCTTT
Organism: Polypterus bichir lapradei; assembly: GCA_026402145.1. Taxonomy (NCBI): domain Eukaryota; kingdom Metazoa; phylum Chordata; class Cladistia; order Polypteriformes; family Polypteridae; genus Polypterus; species Polypterus bichir. Next base: position 38,343,514 of record JANRMT010062840.1, read on the forward strand.
CAAGTTTTGAGCCTCTGGATTTATCCAATAGAGAACACCATGGACTGACAACATTTCTAGCCCGCTTTTCCGGAATGGAAGTTGCGAATTACTGGAGTAATATACTTGCCTTGCCTGATTTTCATGGACCAGCAAAAAATTTTTACAGGCTGGTGCCGATCTGGTTGATAAGCACTGGCCTAGATCATAAGTAAGATAGAATGGAGTGATGAGGCAATCGGAAGATGTGTTTGAGCACCCAGACTTTGGATCCCTCCAGAATACTTTCAGTTATACCTTGTCTTTTTCAACAATAAGAAGCTGGAAACCAAATTTGTTAACAACTCACTGAAAAGCTAACGTCAGCTATATCATTGTATGATCTGTAATGGGTTAGTTTCATTCTAATAGATAATCATGTAACAACATTTATAACAATAGTCTCTTGTTTCTTAAATCAGTTATCTCAATAACATAACAGAAACATCAAACTCCACCAAGCATGTAAAGCACGATGAGTTCAAGCTGACAGCTTGGACAGTTGGCAGTTCTCACGAACAAAGGGAAAGGTGATCAAGTTGAATTTTTTTTGTCATTTATTCACTCATTCATTCGTTTGTTAATTCTTCTCTCTTTAATTAGCCTGGTATGCTAAATAGCTTTAGAAGTGCCTCATTTAGACCTGCAGGATTACCTGTATTAAATGTGGCATACTGAGTCCATAATGGAAGTTGTTGTATTTTTAAGTGTATGTGGCAAATGATGAAATGGAAGCAAACAACAAATATTTTAAAAATGTGGAATTAGAGGAGGAGATTGACAAATAACTGTTTTCACCCCCTGTTGTGTGTGTTTGTGGAATCTGTTGCTCAGCATGCAGAGCATTAGTTGCTAAACTATGCAGGCGCATGGAAGTAGTCTTTATGCCTGGGGGAAAACTCAGCCCTTTTGGGAACAGAGACCTGCAAAATTTTTAGACAGTTCTAATTTTTTTTCAAGTAAATCACTGCATTCATTTCTTGTATTTCCTTTACATATGTGAATTTCATTGTATGGACATTCATTGTTAGCTTCTATCCAGATATAAAATCGCCCACTTTTTACTGATGATGGGAAGGGAAATTTTATTCAATTTTCATTCATTCTGTGATTAATTGTCTGGATGCCTCAAAAATGCCTCTTTGGCATAAAAGCAGCATATTTTTTTATATATATTCTGCAGAATTAGAGCTTTGCTGCAAGTAAAGGGCAGCTGATATGAAATAAACCAGCCTGCCTACTACTTATGAGCAGCTCTGCAATGCCATGCAGGTGTAAAGCGGAGAATTTAGCCTCCTGGCATCTTTTTGTGCTGAGGACTGTTGTTCACGGCTCATTTCTCCTTCTGTTTGTCATCAGTCATATTTCACTTAATTATTTATCTAACACGTTTATCCAAATCAACTTACAACTCGCACGTGGACACTACCGTACATCTGTCCCCATAGTGTTTAAGTTGGAGGCCTGATATTAAATTTCGGTGTTACTGTGTGTTTAACTTAATGTGGGCAATTATGTAAGAGTGTGTTATGTGAACTACCTCTTTATTATTATCATATTATAGTGGTAAATGTTTGGAAGTGCTTTGAGCCTGTCTTAGTGAAGAGTGTGATTATAAAAGTAAACTGAATCAAACTGACGAGCTTAATGTTTAACTGACAGCCAGGTGGTTTAAAGTCCAGCTCCTGGGCCACTAAGCCACACTACCTGTTTTTGGGGTCTCTGTGATGAGGCGTGTTATGGGTCCATGGCAATGTGCTGTGTTTTAATTTAAAGCAGTTTGACTCAGGGTTTGTGGGTGCTGGTGTGGCTGAGGAGCTGTGTTTTTACGGGGTGTTTGGTGTAGAGATGCGCTGTTGTTGAATTGGTCAGCTGATGCACATCAGCGTTCTGTAGATTTTAATTAGTGTGCCACACCAACAGAAGGATAAAACGCAGTACAGTAAGGACAAAAAGAAATCAGAACACAAAAGGGGACAAAGAAAGAGTGAGAGAATAGGATCATGGCAGAGTAGGTGCTCATGGGGTGGTCCCAGGTGGTCGGGAATGTGGCCTGGGATGAGTGAGCAGACAGCACTCATGGGGCAAGGTCATCCAGTGAGTAGGACTGACCAGTTGCTCCACGTGGGCTCGCTCTGTAGGCCAAGGGAATGGCAGCTAGAGAAAGGAGCAGGGCATGTGGGATCTCTACTGAAGAGTGAGTGATGGCAGAGAGGGACATGCGCCAGTTATAAAGGCTGACTATGTCTGTTGGGGGACCACTCATTTCGCTGAGGAGACCATAAATGGGTGAGCAGAGGAGACATGAGTTGCAGAAGGAGGCAATGTGACTCGTGTTGGTTTTAAAAGAGAAGACCCAGACTGTTTTAAACCTTGATTGTAATTGTTTGTTTGTATTATTTATTTATTGACAATTTTAACATTGTTTTGATGGATTATTTATTGAACAATTACACTGCACTGCAGACATGCTTCACTTTTGCTTTGGTTTGTTTTAATAAAGCATTGAGAACTTTTTGCACCTACTCTTGTTTGTTTGAGTCCTCATTGCACTGGCTCATATTCGATACACGACTCACGTGCAATGGAAAGACCTAGTTACTGCCATTTTTTTCTAAATTGAGTTTTTTTTAGTGTTTGGAGCCACTAAGTCTTTCCTGATGTTATAAGGTAGTGGTGATGGACAACTATGTCTTCATTCCGGTCATCGCATGATGGAAAAAGCTCGTATTTACACAGTATTTTACATACTGCAAGACAAAAACTGACCAATGAGGAAAGACCGCCTACCAATGAAAACATCGGATTACAATCACGTGATCTAAATGCTGCAGCTACGTGATTTAAATGGCAGGTGGTGTTGATTTGTGAAAAAAACAAGATTGTGTACGTGAAGCTCAGGAAACAAGAAATCTAGAGATCGTTAATTATAGGGGCAACATCATTTTCTCATTTTTGACGAAAACTTGAAAGGTGTGACATACAAGGTTTTTCCATAGTTGAGGAGATGACTATCAATGCTTCAGGTTCAAGGGAAGAATTCGAACTGCAGTCAATCCGGACATCAGTCTCCCTTAAATGAAAATACTAGACAAATGTGAGACAGAAAGAGGTTAAGTCTTTCAGGAGTGTGAAGAAATGAGAAGATCAAGGCAGCCTAAAAAATGTAAAGAATTTTTTTTTATTTTCTGGGTGAATTACTAAATACAAACCTGGTACACATTTAAATGCAGATTTTTTTTAAACACATAGAGATCAAGATAGAAACTGATTAAACATAAATGGATACCAGCAATATCTTTCCATTAATAAATTGATGAACTATGGCCAGTTGACAACAGTGGAGAATAAAATAGTAATAAAGAAAGTCAAACATAAAATCACAGTCGTGTAGACCATGGCCAACTGGCCACCTACCCACTTCTGGGTTTTCTCTAGTGAAGTCTACGCTGACCATCCAGTCTGGTGACAGAATCTTTTCTTCCCAAGATTCTGATGCTACCTTCATCTGAGAAGGCTGTTCCATACGCAGGAGAGCAGCCTGGCAGTAAAGCAGTGGCAACACGTGGCGTAACCAGATACCAAGAAAAGAAACAGAAAAGAGCAAGGTTAGGAACGGTTTAAAGTTATTGTGATACTTTTATTTCTGTGCAAATGACTAACAAACAGAAATGCAGTATGCACAGCCCATCAGCAGCTCTAGTCAGGGTATGCTAGACTAAAGTTGTGAGTCTTCCGCCTGGATTTAAAAACTGAGACTAAAGAGGCGTCTCTTATATTAGCAAGTAGATTATTCCACAGCTTCGGGGCCCTGTAACTTAAAGCTTAACCTCCCACTGTTATTTTATTAATCCATGAAATCCTAAGTAGGCCGGCATCTTGAGATCTCAATGTGCTCTCTGGTTTGTAAGTCATGATAAGCTCAAAAAGGAATGCAGCAGGGCCCTTGCCTTTTTAAAGCTTTAAAGCAGGATTTTCAAATCAGCTCTCAGGTTGACTATGATTAATCTTAATTCATTAAGATTTAAGTCCTGATTAATTGCATCCTAATTAAAAGAATGAAACTACGTTTAAATGAAACTGGAAGCAAATTTAATTCACTTGAAACAATGTTTAATAGCATTGCCTCAACCAATCATTAACGAAATGCCAATTATAAAGGCCTGTATCACAGATTATTACTCTTTTTTTTATTACCACATACCAAAAATACACAGAGCAGGTTGACTAGCAACACTGAAGTGCTTTGTTTAAGTGAATGGCCAAACACATGTGCATGGGACCAATCGGGATGGATCCTGCCATGTGCTCAATGTAGATCTGGATTAAACTCGTTTAGTAAGGCATGGACGAATGTATACCAATGCCAATGCTTTCATTACTTCAGGAGAAAGCTCAGGGAATATTAAGATTTCACACACATGAAATCAGTTACCTTCCCTTGAAAACCTGAAAAAACGTCTTTAGTAAGTTAATGGTAGTGACATTATGTTTCATTATATTTCCCTATTCAGTCCATTTAATAATAAAATTAATAGAAAAGCTTCTCTGGCACTGTCTATGCCAAACAAAATCTGATTGTGACATTAATTCTATAAACATTTTTTTTTTGGCTATTGAAGAAATTGTTTTTCATGGTGTCATTTGTTAATGTACAGTAGGCACAAAGTGGAAAAATAAGCTACTGTTAAGATTTTGAGATTTACAGGCATGCATTTTCTTTAGTATCACAGAGGATTCAGAATGGTATTCAGACCCTTCGCTCTCTGAGCACTTGATTGTTTTGTAGATTTAATTGGAAATGGATACATTTGCCCTGTTTGCCCATCCATCTACACACAATAACCCATAATGACAAAGTGAAAACATGTTTTCAGAAAGGGTTGCAAATTTATCAAAAATCAAAACACCAACAAATCTTATTTTAATATAAGTATTCAGACTGTAAGTGCCATACTGGATGGACAGACATCCCAACCAGGAGAGGGTAAGGTTCCTTGCCCGGACAGGAGACCCTAAGCAGATAGACAGGAGTCCCAACTGAGAGAGAGAAAAGTTCCTTACCCAGATGGGAGGCCCCAGGTGGATGGACGGACATCCCGGTCAAGAGAGAAGAAGGTTCTTTCCCTGGGAGGGAAGCCCCAGGCAGATGAACAGGCATCCAGATGGGACAATACCTGTCCTGGCCGGGGTGAAAGTGAAGGACAGTGAATAACTGCCTCAAATGGCTGTTTATTCCCCCAGGAAGCTAGATGACAGCATCCCTGGATGTCGATGCCCGTTTTTACACCGGCAGAGAATGCTGGAAATTGTAGTCCGGTACCACAGCCCTGCTAGGGTCCACAAGTGCCACAAGAGGGCACTGAAGGGAGTTACTTCCCTGTTAATTGGGACTTCAATACGACCCAGAAGAACTGGATGTACTCCCAGGTCCTGAATAAAAGGCACTGCACTGCCTTCTCCAGGCAAGTCGTAGCTGGAAGTAAGGAAGGCAGCACTCAACTGGAGGAGAAGTGTGGTGGAGAGGGGAGAGAGGAGGAGAAAGAGAGGAAAGACAACTTGTTATTGTGCTTGTGTATACGAGGTCATTGTAGTAATCACCCTCTATTTGAATCCGGGACTGTGTTGGTGTGTTTGTGTTTTGGGGTTTGGGCTCACTGGCGCCCCCTAGGTTTCACAAGACCCTTTACTGTGGCATTCAGATTGCTGTCAGCGGTATCCTGTTTGGTTTAGTTATCCATGAGGTGTGTCTAAAAGTTGGAGCCCAATTTGTGGCAAGTTGAATTGACGTGTATACCTGTGTATGTGTGAATGGCCGAATGTTTTAGGATTCAGTGTTTGAAAGTGTTTCGAGGAGACGGCCCATAGTCGCTCATGACTCAGCCTGCTGTAAGCTATCCAAACTCTTGACATGCTCGGTTACATCAAAGCAGATGTCAGACTGGAGCTGATCACAATGAAGACCATTCCCTGGATGGCTTATCTGCACTGTGTGTCTTTTCTCTATGACTCCGTGGTTAATTCCTCATTAGTATGTTTGTTATCTAAAGAAACGTTATCAGTATAGTGAGCTGGTGACAGGTACATGGCATAAGGCACAGCTGCACGGTGGTTTGACTGTCACTTTGCTACTTGGCCAACAAACTGGCATTCAAAAGTGTGTGTGAGTTACATGGTTTGTGCGCGTGAGGGGGCATCAGGACGTGGATTCTGTTATAAATGTGTTGTGTTATTTACTATGTTGGAAATATTCAATAAAAACTGAACAGAAACCAAATAAGTTTAACTATATGTTAGTGGAAAAAAGCTGAAAAAAATATATGGCCTCCGAGAGAATGAGAACAAGCCTGCTCTGCAAAGAGGGTCCTCTCCTCCAAAAGTAAAGTTCAGGCCCTAAGGGTCCGGAAGCAGCACTAATTGCTGCTGCTGTGCTGCATATTAATGTTAATGTCATGAGGGAAAACGGCACTGCAGTGGGGGGCCCGGGCAGGTGCTATAGCTTCCCAGCTCTAAAATTCTCATTTACCTTTGATCCTTGTGGTTCTGATTCCCAGTTCTGTTGTTCACATCTTGGGCTTCATTGTCCTTGCTGTCAATTATGATAGCCTGCACCAAAAACTGGTTACTCGTTACGGAAGGATTGAGGGCGAAATGGAAATGCGTGCTCTGTCGCTGGCACTTCTTCTTCTTCCTACAGCTTCTCCTCTTTCTGTATAACACAGCCTGATTAGACAGCAACAATGAGGCAGCCAGCAGTATAACAGGATTGCTGTAGACACATTTTTTTCCCCCAAGTGCAGCTGCTTGTTAAGACACCTAGTAATACCAGATGGGACTGAGAAAGCCTAAATTGTATGCTTGTGCATAGACAATCAATCAGAATATAAAGTATTAATCAGGAATTTAACCTAATGGGATGTAGAACTTCAGCGAGGGCAGAAAGACCCACACAGACACTGGAAGAGCATGTAAATTCCACACCAACAGCCTTTACCACCCTAAATTGGATTAAATGGGGTTCAGAATGTCATATTCTTTATATATTACCTTTCATAATGAGCACTATGGCAAATTAATTCACAATGTAGTACGAAATAAATCAAGCACTGCATTGAATCAACTTGAGAGTTAAGATCACTGTTGTGTTCAGTTGTAGTTTCTGCCAGAACGCTAGGGGGAGTATTTAAAAATGTGTTACGTGTTGAAAGGATAGAAAATGAGTCTTGAGTAAAAGAATGTTGTTGTTTTATTGAACATCAGTGTGTGCCTGCCATAAAATAAAGAATTCAACGTTCTGAGTTACTCATGGCTGGCTAATTATGTTACTCTGCCCCAGTCGCAACAAACTTCCTCCACTGAGTCAGCACCTTAATGTGCAGAGTGGTAGGTGTGATCAATGATACCCTGAACGATGCCACCAGGAGTCATGTAGCCCTGGTGGGGTAACCCATGGTGGCAAGTTCAGAGGTGAGGTCTTGACCAAGACTGACTCAACCACCCTAACCGTCCCACTATGGGTCCATCCAAAATGATGCAACTTCCCGCCTCCCCTTGTTATCCCGCACACAACTTGCCACGTCAAGTCCAGACAGGTAATGAAGTGGTGTGATTGGGGATTGAGCACCCTCACTACCACCATGTCTTAGAGATGTACAAATGGCTGGTCGGTGTCATCGTCGGATCGATGAACAGCCTTGACTGGCTGAAAAGAAAACTGTCGACTGCAATCTTAACAATACTGCTTCTGTTTTTTGGCTCTTTATGGTTCATTACTGGGTTGTGTGGTTCTTCATTGAACTATTGCTTGACAGAGCACTATTTAATCTTAGATGTGTTATTCCCAGAGTCGTGTTTAGTCTGTCATCCACACCATGGCTACTCTGTGGCGTGTACCAAGAAAGGAGGCAGAACATTGACATCTTACTCATGAGTAAGGCGGAAGAGTTTGACTGGATTATTGGACTGCAGATGATGATCATCAGAGATGAGCTGACCAGAGAAAATCAAGTACATCTACAAATTTAGGCACTGCCTGAAACTACACATCTAGTACTATCAGTTTGCAAAGCCACATACTCTTTGCTTTTTGTTCATGGCATGTGTTATATTTAAATATTAAAACTAGATATCAATAATATGTGAATAATTGTGCAGCCTTCCCTTCTTCTTGTTCTGGTGCTGTATCTCATTCGGAAGTTACCGATGTAAAAGGAAGGAGAATGGCTGAACAACAGTCCCAGAGAGTATGGTAAGAGTAAGGGATTTGAGGCCTTCCTGTAAGGCTTACAAATTTAAGAGTATGCAAGGAGAATAGTTTCACCCTAGGACTATACCACAAGAAGAGGAAGCACCCCAGAATTTCAAACGTTATAACCTTTCAGCCGCCTTGCTCACACCACAGGTGTGCTTTACCCATCCATCCATCCATCCATTATCCAACCCGCTGAATCCAAACACAGGGTCACGGGGCCCTGCTGGAGCCAATCCCAGCCAACACAGGGCACAAGGCAGGTACCAATCCCGGGCAGGGTGCCAACCCACCGCAGGACAGTGCTTTACCCTGAACTGTTTTGTGTGTTCATCAGATGTGCAAGTAAGAACTTTACTGTACTGTACTTATGTGACTGAAATTCTACTACGAGTACCCATGCTACAAGCCTATGGCGTGACTCCTTCAAAAGCAATTTATTGTTCGTCAAACAAATGTTTTACATTTGCCCTAAGATATTGGAGATGTTTTTTTATTTCCATATTGAAATTAAGTTTTGAAATGTGAGAGTTGAAAGTTCACGTCGCTGATTAAAATGATTCAATTCTTGGTAATGAGAGTGGCTCTCAGAATATGAAGTTAAATAGTTCAAGCTTAAGCCTGAGGTGTACTGAGGAACCCAAAAACAGGAACCTGCCCTTAATGGAATGAGCTGGAGAGCCGCTTAGCTCCGATTTAGCTACACCCTGACACGCCTTTTCTAGTGACCATGGCTCCCAGTAGGTTTATTGTTTCAGGTTTAATTGTAGATTGGAGTTTTGCTTTCATCACTTTTGTTATCAGCTTCCTTCAACTTAATACACTTTATATTGCCATTTAATTATATTAAGTCAATACACATGGAGCCATGTGTGACAAAGTAAATACGTCCTTAGTGTTTTACATATCATCTGAGAGGGTCATTTAGAGCTGGTCGCTGCTACTCAAGTGCACTTTATTTCTTGATGGTCCAGATGTGCTTCTTTATGCAGTTACCTTTCCACATTACTATATGTCTATTGTAAAACAAATAGGTAGTGACATAATAAAGGCTTGTGGGTAGTAAAATCCCATTTATTGCTAAATTGATATTGGTAGAGCCTCAACACTTGATGGTGATAAATATTGCCCAGTCAAGATCTGCTTCCATCCAATTGGTAGACATGTTGGATCAGGGGATCTTTTATGCATGGTGGACTTTGCAGAAGGCAAGGAGGTGGCTTCAGTCAGGTTATTTTTCTTTGTCCAGTTCATCGTCTTCAAGACTCAATTAAACAGACAGACACGTGAATTCTCTGGTCCCCCCTACAACCTTCTCTTGTCTTCTTGTCTTCATTTTGGTTCCCACAGACCTGGCTGACTGGTCACACTACGCTTTGTAATTTTTTTTACTGAACATTAGCTTTTTATGGGATGTATGTTGAATTATTGTAAAACGTTGGAGGCTTTAACACTGAATATGTAAACCAGTGGTAAACTTGCATCCTCGAGTGGGCTTCAGGACAGACACTTCTCATGAATTATGTTCTCTCTTTGTAACTGTTTCCTCTTTTTCTTCTTTCTTGCAGGAGATCACCTCGAGAAATTGTATGTATAACTCCTGCTGGTCAAAATCCTGGAGGAGCCCCAGTGATGGTCAATATTAACTGGGCAGAGCTGCGGAACCCTGAGGTCAAGTACAACTATACTGACGATCCAACCATCTTGAGAATTGAACCAGAATGCAGCATTGCCAGGTAAGCTTTGGTCGAAATGAACTAAGTACCCACCAAACATATCGATGAAAGCCTGCTTATTGTTAATTAATTATACAGAGAAAGAATACACAGAAGATCAAATACAACAAGTACAATAAATATAATTAAGGAAAGAAAATGTAATTATGAAGGTTTTTATACGATTAGCAATAAGTATCTCAAATATAATATAAATTATGAATGAGATAGGCAACTCAAAGGATCACATCAGTGAAAATTATAATAAAAAAAGAATTAATAAACAGGAACAAGTATGTATTATATTTCCAATTATTTATACAGAAAAAAGCACTAGTAAGGACATGAACATATGCAAAACAAATGAAAAATAAGCCAAGATTTGGACCCAGTGAATGTAAAATATGTAGAGAAGTATTAAATCAATAAGCAAAATAATATCAAAAAAATGAATTAACTAACAGTATAGTGGACTCATCATAGTCAAATTCTAGAAGCCATTAAGAAGGTTATATAGCACCCTGAGGTATGGAGTCCAAGGAGGTTCTGCTCCAGCTGTGTAACACACTGGTGAGCCCTCATCTTGAGTTCTGTGTGCAGTTTTTGTCTCCAGACTACAAAAAGGACATAGCAGCGCTAGAAAAGATCCAGAGAAGAGCGACTAGGCTGATTCCAGGGCTACAGGGGTTGAATTATGAGGAAAGATTAAAAGAGCCGAGCCTTTACAGTTTAAGCAAAAGAAGATTAAGAGGTGACATGACTGAAGTGTTTAAAATTATGAAGGGAATTAGTCCAATGGATCGAGACTGTGACTTTAAATGAGTTTAACAAGAACAAAAGGACACAGTTGGAAAGTTGTTATGGGTAAATTTTGTACAAACATTTGAAAATGTTCCTTCAACTGCAGAGAACCACAGCCACATGGAATGAGCTACCAAGTAGTGTGGTAGACAGTAGCACTTTAGGGTCCTTCAGAACTAGACTTGATGTTGTTTTAAAGAAATTAAGTAGATATGATTGGGGATAAGCTTTGTTAGACTCTAATTAAGAATTTTCTAATGTTCTTATGTTCTAATAAAAAAATAGTAACCAAAATTAGTTTGTAAACAATAGAGTGGTACAAAACGTTTCAAAAGTGAAGTTTTCTGATTTTTAGTAACTTTTAATGAGTACAACAATTTTGTATTTTGCCCTACCAGATACAGTATATAAGATCTCACAAAATAAGCTAATGCATACCTTTTCTTGTTTATTATCATTATTTCATCATTATCTTCATTGCTGTGATCTTTTGCGTTGTAAATGTGTTTTTTATAATACTGTATATACTAGCCATCCCCTGCAGGTCAAACTTTAAAAATCAATAAACAAAAAGGTATCGCTAGCTAATCAGAGGCAAGTTACGCTCCAAAATGTAATGGTAGACCGACTGCCCAGTCCTAACGTCTCGCTTCTCCCTCCCCTCGGCCCGCAGCCTCGTCTCGGATTAGCACAAATATATTGCTTCTGCAAGCGAATTATAATTCTTAGTGCAGTGAGAAAAGTCACAAAATCAACCAAAATGTTCAAGCACATTCTAAAAAAACACATCCTAAATTCGTTAAGTAGTTCTCTCGTTCGCTAGCTAAGCGGATGTAAGATACGCCCCAAGGCTGGCACGTGAGTGCAGAAGGCCCTGACTCTCCTCTGCTCAGCCCACTGCGTCTCACTCAGATTTGCGCAAATAAATCAGTACCACAAGCAAACTATGATACTTAGCGCGATGAGAGAAGTCACAAAATCAACCGAATGTTAAAGCAATCTGATCTAAAGCAATCTAAATCAGTTAAGTAGTTCTCTTGTGAAAAGCGGACAGACGTACAGGCAGGCAGACAGACATTGGATTTTATATATAAAGAGATTAATGATACTTAATGTTAATCATGCAAAAAAAATCTTCATTATTACATTTTGTTTTGCTCTGTTAAAAAAATCAATTATGCTTACTGTATTTTTTTTATTTGATCCCCTGATCATTTTACCCAAACCAGTGGACACACAGACAGAGGTTCTGCTGTCCATTTAAAACGTATTTGGACGTTCATTTTTTTAAAGTCACATTTTCTTCCTAACTGTAAACCCAGAATACCTTTTATGGATGAAATGGAGAAAATGTGTCAATTAAACTTGAAGGCCTTCAAGAAGCAGCCATTAGGCTAAGTGAAGCATACCAGTGAATGACACTTGAAAGCTTTGAACTGCGGTTTGAAAATCTGTTGCTGCTTCACTTTTCACTCTATTTGTAGAAAACATACAGCCCTTCTCTGCCTAAAACAATGCAAAAATGTTTAGGGGAGACAAAGGTGGAAAATAAGAGCTCTTGCACCTGTAACATGCCCAGTTAGGGGTGTGCAGAATTGAGTGTTCTTGCAAGCCAGCTGCAGACTCTCCTATAGACTGTAAGTCACAAAAATGCACCGGGATTAAGCCTGTCAATATCATGAGCTATGATACTTATTAGATTTGGAAACAGAATTTTCTACATTTTGGCTTTAGCGTGGTTTGTCTTTCCACCGCAAGAAGGTGTGGAGAAGTTCAGTTAGGAAGCGCAGGTAAATCATTAAAAACTGATTTCATTTTCTCCACAACCCCCCAACCAGTCCCTCTGCGCTGGCTGTCAACATTCACTAAACCTTCCAACTAAGCCTGATAGAAAGTGAAAGTAATTGCCTCTGGTAAGCCCTGTTGATGAGCAGCTCTGCATTTATAAAAGATTGGAGATGTATTTTTTGGCATATCAAGGCCAATCTGAGCCATTCTCCGAACAGCAGTTCATGGCCATACCAGCATTTCAAGCCACCCAAGGAGACAGTTCTGATCCTCCCTTGCCTTTCAAGTCTCATATTGCTAGAAAATCCTAATAGCTGAATCCCAATACTAATTCATTTTTCAGTCTGGTTGTACATTTGCTTTTGTTTTAGGGGCACGGTGTGTCTGAATTAATCAGTCAGTAGATATTTTATATTCTATGGTGTGTGTATTTATACACATATTAGTGCTTTATTGCCGTTCATAGATGCTTTATAGTTCCGTATAGTCTCTGTTGAGTTTACACGTTCATCCCGTCTGTATGTGGGCTTTTCTCTAGCTGTTCTAGTCATCCTTCATCATCCCATGTTGGCTTTTGTTGTCTGAGTTAATCTGGGAATGTCCAATAATGGACTAATGGCCAACCATGGATGGTTCCTGCTGGTTTTGTAACCTATTCTGATAATTAATCAAAAAAAGAGTGTGGGAGTGGACGTGGGTGTGTGTGTCTGGTTTACATTGTGGAAGACAGCGGGTGCTACCGAGCCCCAGACATGACTGGCACGCACACAGTCATGAGTTTAATACAGTATACAATGGATTTTATTTCTCCAAATACCTTATATATAACACAGTATGTAAATACATGATGAATCCTTCCTTTTTTTATTCTCTTCTCTCTACTCCTCTTCCTCTTGCAAGTGTTGTCCTCTGCCTCCCAACTCGTTAAGCCAAGGCAGTGTGGCTCTCTTTAAACAGGATCCCTGGAGTACTTCAAAGTCCTTCAGAAGCAGTACTGGGTCAGAAAGCAGTTTTTATAATGCTGGGATAGTTCCCCCTTGCAGCTCCACCTAGTGGCAATCATGGCACCCAACAGGGCTGCACCACAGGAGTACACCTCCCAGTATGCCCATGGGTTTCAAAAAGGGAGCCACAACACATGAGAATGCTGCCCTCTAGTGTATTGGGGAAGTGCAATCTCAGGGAAAACTAACTTCCCTGGTCCTTTCATCATTCTGGCCTCCCTCGATGGCAAGAGATCAGTCCTCAACCTGGTTAGGATGCCAATCCATCATTGTCCTTCCATTCCAACCTCCCCTCTTGGCAAGTGGGCTAACCTTTCCCCCTGGACAGGATGCCTGTTTCTATGCAAGTTCGATATGACTGCCTGCTTCTGATGGATCTTTGGGTTAAGTGGGTCCCGGGTGAAATTGACAGGACATCCGGAGGATGAGCAGAAGTGACATCAGCAGTTCTTCATCCTGTGGCCTTCAAATATGAGGACACAACAGCAAAGAATGTGAATAACTGGTCCATCCCGTGGTTTGGAGTGGAATTACAAGAAGACCTGAAGACACCCCCATGAACATGAGTATATTGTGATAGATGTAATAGATGGGCTGGAATCCTGACTGGGATGGAGTACGTTTCATCACTTGGCCGAGAGGTGGCAATGGTAGAATGGCATGGATGGATGCAAACCTTGGCCAATTCCCTTTATCAGTTGGGGTGGAGAAATAATAGAAGGGCTGGGTGATTCTCCTAAGAACAGCATTCCTCCTTGTCAATAGGTGGCAGTGCTTCTCTAGCATGGCTCTAGTATGGGCACCTGTCAGGTTGCATGGGACTTGTGGCTCAGGAGGGCAGCCCTGTTAGGATCCCTGGGTGGCGTCAGAGGGCTCTGTTGGTAAAGGACTCCTCCCTTGTTTTATCTCAGTTTTGGCCTGACCAAGAAGTTCTTCCCTGGGTGCAGTATTGTGGCACTGGAAGCTACTGTACCTCACTTCACCCTGTGAGTCACAGAGTTAGGAGTGGAGTTAGGCAAAGCCCACCTGGGAGTTGTGGAAGGGAAAGAGAAGACGGAAAGAATGTATTCATTAATCAATTAAAATAAAACACTCATTTGGACATGGAACTTTTGTCTGTGAGGTTGTGTCTGAGGTTTGGGGTTCTTTTGTGCCCCCCTACATGTGACTATACATTTATACGTATGTCTGTAAGTGATGGTCTTGGTAAAGTTTGTATATTAAAACAACCCACCTTAGTGGAAAGATGACCCATCCATAAGCCAGTGTCGAGAAACAGGAGATTCATCTTAGGCAGAGACAGAGAACCCAAAAGGTTATTACTACAGGCCAACAAAGGAGTCTTTTGGCAACCCCAGGTTAAGAGAATAATTTATGTGGGGACCTAGAATGGCTTCAACTCTATCCTCTCTAAACTTTACATGACGTTAAGGAGACATAGGAAAAAAAAACTAGACAGTTGTTTATAAAGGTGGAAGGCTTTAAGCCCAGAATCAGTAATCCATATTGGGCCTATCAGTATAACCTGGGGCTTATGGGTGTACAGTATAAAAGCTGGGGGTTATTGCAGAACAGTCCTCTGTGATGGCCCACGGACTTTAAAAGACATCTACTGATCCTTAAAGCTATTCTGTGATTGTGCCATAGGTGAATGTCATGACAGGAATTACAAAATTACAAATAGCTTCATTTTTTTCTGATCTATCCTTAAAAAGAGATTACATTTTCTGATGATGCCCATAAAATTTTAATATAACGTTTTAGCTGTGTATTGTCTGGGTATAAGGTGAATAGATTAGAAATCTGGTGCTATAGTCTTAAAAAGGCAGCTATAATGAAAATCCCAGGGATACGCTTTAATGCTCTTTGAATTGAAACTTTTTTTTTTTTATCCATTGTTAACTTGGACGGTTTCCTTTTTACTCTAACAGTGGTGGAACACCTCTGACCATAACCGGAACCAATTTAGGCACCATCAAGGATCCCAAGATCAGAGCCAAATATGGCATAGCAGAAAGCATCAATGTAAGTGTTACCTGCCTTTGTTAAGTGAGATGGTCGTGTTTCTTCTCTGATTTTTTTTTTTTTTCTTTATTCTTTTTCTCAAGACTTCTAGTTGCCTTCTGGCAGCTTAACCTTTTGAACATCAATGGACAGTTTAATGGAAATGGCAGCTCTTTCATTCTGTCTGAGTTTGCATAACCTTTTGTTAAATCCTACCTGAAGAGGGGGGAAACGTGCCATCTGCCACGGTTTCCTTGCTTTCGGAAAATATTCGTTTTGATCAATCTTTTGTGATTTAAGCCAAAAATGCAGTGAGGGGAATATGAAATTATTTTGTTCTGACTTTGACTAACAGTTGGAAGCAGAGCTATAAAACATAAAGATGGGAAGTTCCAGTAGAAGAACAAAAGTGCAAATTGTTTTCTCACTTTTTATTTATGAAAAAGTTTCTCTAGGTAGATAACAATGGTCAGAATTACCCATAATATTGCAAATCATGTTGACAAGTTCTTGTTTCTTCAGAACTGCACCGTCTTCAATGACAGCACCATGGTTTGCTTGGCTCCTTCTGTCAATCGTACCGACAAGATCATCTCAGAGAATGGAGACCGGCCTGATGAGATCGGCTTCATCATGGACAACGTGCAGTCCTTACTTGTCATCAATTCAACATCCTTCGTTTTTTACCCTGATCCAGACTTTGATGAGCTTAGCCAGTCTGGAGTTTTGGAGCTCAAACCAAGCTCACCTCTTATTCTCAAGGTAGGTTGGGGTATTTAGACACCCACGATCTTGCTGGGAAAAGTTGCCTTCTACTGCATATATATATATATATATATATATATATATATATATATAGTTGTGAATTTCATATTAAATATTCTAAAATGGATTTATCTTACAAGTTTACATGAAATTTGATATTATCTTGGAATCTCTGGGGGGGGGGGGGAGGACCCTGAGCAGAATGCCAGTCTATCATAGGGCCTAATTATTCCCACACCACAGGCCAGTTTAGAATTACCAGCTGAGATAAAGTGGACTTCTTTAGGATGTGGCATCTTGGACAGTAATAAACCAGGGCCTTGCAATTAGGATAAAGCAATTTTGTCACCCATGTTGAATGTTTTAAATTGAAATATCAAAAATATGATGAATGTATCTGCCTTTGCATTATCATTTTGGCCTAAGCTTTGCCCCTACTTTCTGTCTTGTGTCCTTTCATTTCCAACTAGGTTTGAAAAGACACATAGTCCTGTATAACTATAGATGTTGACAAGCCGCACATGTACAGATCAGACGTTTCATTGTACCATATCACTCCTGTAAATGAGATACTTTAGAATACACTTGAAAGACATGAGAACACGTTCTGTCAAGCAGCAGTCATTCTGTTGATGAGGCTTCAGTGAAAAGGTTTCTCTAGTTGGTAAAGTCAATGACTTGTACGGTTTGATTTGGTGACATTGTATGAATGTGCTATGTCTGCATATTTTAATAAAACACATGTGGAATGAAATTTTTTTGTTTTAACTTAAATATTGGTACTGTATGTATCATTTGGGATTGGCCCCTGTACTTCATACTGCTGCAACCCTAAGGTGTATTGAAAGGTTTTAGAATGTATAGATATCTAGTGTTAATAGGCCTCATGGAGGGCTCTCTCCTTTATTGCACCTCATGTGTCAGAGACAGGCCTTCTCTATTCAGAAAGTGGATGAGTGAATTGAGGCAAAGATGAATAACATGTCTAAAGGTGCATTGGTTAATAAAGATGTGTCGTCTTCATGATTCCAGAGACTAGGGTTGTGTTCCTCACCTGTCTGCTACATATGAGGAGTTTTTACAACTGTCCCCATGTTGTCGTGGGTGTTTGACAGTTTTTCGCAATTTCTCCTACACATTTAATTCAATTTAATTCAAAGCAAAAATTGATTAACATAAATGCAAACCAACAACATCTGTTTATTTATTACTGTATATACTCGTGGATAAGTTCTCCGACAGGTAAGTCGAGACTTGATTTTACAGTCGTCTTCTTCTTTCAAGCTGCTCTAGTTAGGGGTTGCCTTAGCGGATCATCTTCTTCCATATCTTTCTGTCCTCTGCATCTTGTTCTGTTCATCCATCACCTGCATGTCCTCTCTCGCCACATCCATCCACTCCCTTTACTCCTCCTCTCCTCCTGCCTTCGGACACATCTCCCTCCTGTTCTTCTCCTTCTTCTTTTTCTTTGGCCAACAGTAGCCCAATTTCCGCCAGTACCCTGTTGGCTTACAGTGCTGGTGACGGTCGTTAAACCGGGGCTCGACCAATCCGGTATGGAAATTTGTATTGTTGTCCGCATATTTTTTGCCAAAATTTTACACCGGATTCCCTTCCTGACGTAACCCTCCCCATTTATCCGGGCTTGGGACTGGCACGAAGAAACTAACTGGTTTGTGCATCTCCTGTGGTTGGGTTACTTGATTTTACAGTCTAATTTCTGGTATTTTATAATGTCAGTCATATAAGTCGAATGCAGAAAACTCACGCTATTGGCACAAGGGATTATGATATGCTAACGCCCACCTGAGAGAGTAACCACAGCGCACACTGCCGTTTTTTTCTATGTGGGTGTGGCAATGCACTGTATCAGCATGTGCTCCTAACCTCTCTCTCTCTATTGTGCCTACATGACCACACGGTAATACCCAAACTATTCCGAAGCAACATTTGCACTGATTTCTGTTTTTTGTATCTCGCACCCTCACATACCTTTATCGTAAGAGCATCCTTTAGTTACGATGGAGCGTTCAATCAAAAGAAAATATGAAGCTGGTTTTAAATTAAACGTCGTTGAAGTGGCGAAAGAAATTGGTAATTGCACTGCTGCAACAAAATTCAATGCGTCTGAGAAACTGATGTGAGATTGGAGGAGGCAAGAAGATGTAAAAAAATAAATAAATAAATAAGTGTCGCATTTTTCAATGGGCCTATAAGTCAGGGTCTGAGTTTCTGATCAATTTTTCGGGTTTCAAGACCCGACTTATACATGAGTATATATGGTAATTGTTGAACTTTTGTACGTCGGCGCTGTAAAGAAGTGCATGCCACAGTAATTGCTGACTTAAAGTTTGGCTTCACAGAAATGAATGTGTCATAAAATAAGAGCACAAAACAGAAAGAAGGGTTGTGAATCCAACGTCCATGTGAAAACATTCCAAAAAATAATTTCAAAAGAGAATACATCAGCAGTGACGTGGTTAGGCTCTTCCTTTGACAATCTATAGTTTCTTTGTGGACTTCCATTCCAGTAAGAAGCACGTGGAGATTGGAGATGTCATTTGCTTTATCGAGCATTGGAAGTGTAAGGTGCGGAGCGTTGGTTGTTCAGAGAGGAAGTGATGTCGGCATTTTTTAGTTTATTTTTTATTTTATTTTTTTCTCCAGCCGTCTGAAGTTTTTTTTCTGTTTTTTTCTGTCCACCCTGGCCATCGGACCTTACTCCTTTTCTATGTTAACTAATGTTGTCTTATTTTAATTTCTTATTTTGTCTTTTATTTTTCTTTTCTTCATTATGTAAAGCACTTTGAGCTACTTTTTGTATGAGAATGTGCTATAGAAATAAATGTTGTTGTTTCTCCAGAAAGTTCTCCTCCACGCTAAAGCAGACAGAAATTGAGTTTATGGTGGTGTTGCATCAAAATCCTTTATATTTAAAGACACATCTAAGCCTGTAAGACATGACAGAGACTTGCATGTGTGAGAGTGTGTTGTTACTGTATGTGCTGTAATAGACTAGCATCTCATCCATTTACTTAACGATTAAGGCCTTTATCCAAGGTGACTTACAACATTTGAGAAGCATACAGTTCCAATTGGATGACAATACTTGCTCCTGGTTACACAGTGCCAGTAGTGGGATTTCAACCCCACTACCTCAGGGTTTGAAGTCCAAAGCCTTAACCACGAGGACTGGTCACTGCCTTGAACTGAATGCAGCCATGCTAGGCTCTGCTTTACCGTGATCTTGTACTGGAATAAGGGAGTTCAGACCATGGGTAGATCATAGGTGACTTAGCATATATTATTATCACTGCCCAAGTCTGATTTCAGGTTGTGCTTTTAGTTTCCTCTGCTCACCACAATCTGAAAGCTCTTCAGGATGCATACCCTATAATATACCTGGACAGAATGCTGTCTTCTTCCTTAGGTTTCCAGGAATAAGATCAATTTCAGTTTCAAGGTCAGATCTTCAGTGTCTGCACCATAAAGCCAAACTTCTTTCACTTCCAGGCTGCTTGTTTTGTTGACTTTGTTTTTTTTTTTTTTGTTATTATTATTATTTTGCACATATTTTTGTTCTTGACATTCATTTTAGTTGAATAAACAATATACTTTTTCCTTTTAGGGTCGGAACCTGATACCACCTGCTCCCAGCAACTTTCGACTCAATTACACAGTGTTCATTGGTGACACACCCTGCGTGCCAACGACGTCAGAGACTCAGCTGCTCTGTGAGTGGCCAAACCTCACTGGTCAGCATAAAGTCACAGTAAGTTTCCCTTTCATTTAAAGAAACAATCTTGTAGCGGCTTGTGCATTGATGGAAATTTTATACATTTCTTTAGTGTTGTAGTTTCCACCTCATTAATGTCTCGGTACAGCAGCTCAGTTCTGAAGACTGAAACATAAGACGGAGAAAGGGAAGAATATAGGAAAGCTGGAGCAAGCTAGTCTCTCTCTAATAGTGCCCAATATCTTCCATTTTTCAGGGGGAAATGGCCAGTCAGTTTTATGCTGATTTACAACTTAGCTTATTAGAGTGCAAATATGAACTGCCCGGTTTAGTTTTAAGTGCTGTGTATTATTATAACTTTCACACACATCTATATTCCATCAGGGCCAATCTGGAAGTATGGATTGACCTATGTAGTACATTTTTGGGAGATGTGGAGGAAGTAATGTACATCCATCAATAATTATGTTTGCCCCTTAAAAAATGAGCCAAAAACATTGAATTTTTATCAACCACAGAAAAATGTAGTTGTGTATAAATGAAACATGTAAATTTCACAACATCACCATAACTACAGTAGGAAAAGTATGTCTTGTGTCTACTGCTGTACCAATGCAGATTTAGTAAACGTTTTAGGACAATCACCAACGCACAGTCTGATGTTGCATTCTGGGCAGTAGAAGTGTGTTTCATTGCACATTTTTCTTGTCATATTTTTTCTGTTGCTTGCGCATGAGAGGGCAGTTTGTCAGTGCCTGACCCACACAAGCGACCTGCCCGTTGACAGTGCTTAACGTCTTTGTTGTCCTTGACCACAGTCATTTTGCCTTTTTTACCATAAATGTACTTGCACCACTGTGATTTTTTTTTTTTTTTATGGGACCAAATTCATCAGACATGTCACGCCAGTTATTCATGCAGTATCGTATGCATCAATTTCACTATCCGTGTCAACGTCTGATGACCAATTCACGTGGTCATCACTATCACTTAATTCAACTAATGGTGCAGTTTCAGTTTGTTTAAAAACCGGATTTACATCTTTTTGTTCATTTTTTTTTAAGGCTCTGTGTCATTCATGAATACTGATAAGTTACCATAAAGTGTAGGAATGCATAAAAAAAAAATTCAGATTTTTTTGCAGTATTGGTTATTTCATCTACAAGATGGCAACAGCTACTATCCTGAGTGTTATTAAGGTTTTAACACTCCATAGCTCATCAAAATCCGTTAACCTGAGTAGTACTCAGGATTAACACTATTTACATAGAATTCAGAGCCCAAGAAACTCTTAAGGTAAAACTGAGGTTAAGAAGATTAATTGAGCTGCTAAGAATAAACAAATACTTTTGACACATGTAGCTCAATATCAATTGTCATGAATCTGTATGTACATAATAAACACATAATAAGCAAAATAAAAAATCTTAACTAGTACATTATGTTTCATATGACAAATTACAACCATTTGGGCACAAAGTAGTTAAGATTCAATTCAATGACCCAAGTCCATATCAACAGTCCCAAAGGAGTCACAGATCCAATGGTGTATAGTCATAATGTGACAAAAGGCCATGACACCATAATCCACAGGGAAACCTTGTCGGCTTTTTTTCAGACAATGTAAGTCATTTTTCAGGGCTGTAAAATACTCTGTAATCCTGTTCAAGATACAACTACTGTACATGTATTCAACATAAATACAGTATGTACATATTTTTTATATGACATTTTATAGATTTAAGTGATAAAAGTAGTACTCATGACTTTGAACAATTTCAAAATATAGAATTGACCAGCCAAGGTAGGGCCAACAAGACTGGTTCATGTAGATCACAGCTTTAAAAATAAATAAATAAATACATAAAAGTCACAATACAAGACACATCTGATAAAGTGGAGAATGCCCAACACTACTGAGTAACTCACCTACACATACAGGATCAGACAAAAGAAGACAGTAATAAAAGTTATGAAGTAGTAATGGAGGATCACAAGAGTGGAGTCTTATCGTGCCTACGTTCAAAGGTAACATCTCAGTTGAAAGAGTTCATTGAGCCCCCTGGAGTAACCGTTCTCGATTTGTAAATCCATTGAGCCTCTCTCCCTAATAGGAGAATTTTGTAATCTCCGCCTCTGGGGTGTGGTTTGTCAGTTTATATAACTGCATACATAGTTGTGCTTCTGTGTGCATTTTATCATTAAAGTGTCAGTGCATGATTTTAGAGTGAGTTCGTATTTTGCTTTTGCATTCTAAGATTCTACTGCATATATAATATTGCGTTTTTCCCTATCTCTCTATTATAATAAACAAAACTTAGGAGACGAGATTTTTTATCCTGCGATGAGACATGATCTTTTGAATAGAGAGACACTTTCATGTCCCGCGAGACGAGACTTTGTGCCTAGAGATTTACCTACGACCGGGACGGGAAATAAAAGACAAAGAGTAGATAACAAAGTAAAACATTGTAAAGAATTCAAAAACGTTGGCACGATACACTTGCAGAGCAGGTTAGAGATAATGGAAGTACGAAAATTCGGAAGTCAAAAAAAAAAAAAAAGACAGTAAACATCGCATTAGCACAAACAAATGGAAATTATTACTCGGTCAAATAAGAGAACAGCAAAAATAGATTGAATATATTGTTCGGATTTAAACTTTAAGTCAGAGACTTGTAGATCATCTAATTCGTGTTGCATTCAGGGAAAAGTATTGTTTTTTCCCAATGAAGAGACGTATCCGCGAGAATTAAGTTTTGTTATTTGCGAGCGGCAGACATGCGAAATTGCTGGCGCATAGCGCAGGCAGGGGGGTTGGCAAGCGAAGTGAGCAGAGGGCGAAGCCCCCTACAGTAGTTTTAAAAATATAGGAAATAGCAAAGTAAAATGTAAATAACCCTTTCCGTTCGAACATTGTGTTGATTTATACCTTTGACATTTAGGCTTTTACCTTTGAGAATGTTCCTGCAGTAACTGTAGCTTAGACATGGAAAGTGTCCAGGTTTGATCTGTGCTTGATATTTAATGGGCTGTCTCTCACAATTCATGTTGGACGGTTTGACGTTTCAATCCTGTATATTTTTGTTACGGCAAAAAGCAAATGGGGGAGTTCCTGACAGCCTGGCATTAATTACAAAACACTTCTCTTATTCCTGTTTGCCAGGTGTGGGTAAGTGATAGTGCATGCCAACCTGTGATAATTGCTCTTAGGAAAGGACTATAAAACTAGATCTTTATGTAGATGTAGAGCTCTTTTATAATCTGCGTTTACACATTTGACTGATGGTTTCTGTGGATGAAAATCCATGCAGGCATAGCAGAAAAAAATGCAAACTGCACAGAGGGACGCAGGGTTTGAAACTTGGATGCTAAATCTGTGAGGCAGCAGCACTAAGCACTGCACCAATGTGCTGCCCCTCTGTTCTCAGTGTAGTGTAAAAATAAAAAAACAAATTCCTTGACATAGACGGCCCTTATTTTAATTAACATATTTTAAAGTCAGGAGCTACCATGTATTTATTGAAGAAACAAATGAACCTCTTCTATGCTTTAGCACTTTGTAAAGTAAACTTCTAATCCAACATCTTTCCATTTGCTCCGAGTCCCAGTGGAGAATGCAGCAGTGAGCCTCTCGCCGTCAAGGTGCTATCGCGTATTAGCCGAGTATGGAGTTGAGAATGCCAGACAGTCTCGTGGTGGACTGATCTGCAGTGTTCATTACACACTCAGTAGTTTAACGTGAAGGAGCTCAGCTCTGTGATTTGCACGTTCTCTAAGTTACTGAGTTGCCTTGAATAAGAAAACACACTTTACACAGATGATTAGCTGCTCTTAAAATGTGCTAATCAAGTAATGTATTCATTGTTAAATGCACATTTTAATTTCCAAAAAAAGGTAAGTGGCTTCTAAGTTAAAGACTTACCCAATGGTTTCTTTTCTTTTTTTTTTCTTTTTATTGGTTTAATAAATTACATTACATTGAATGAATTACAAGTCGGTCAGATGTAAAGCGGTAAATCCTGTTCAAATGTGACATTTCAGAGATTGGATGGATTCCCTTTGTATATAAAACATGTCAGTCACATAATGTTTAGCTTTCATGTGCAATTCTGTTGCAGTCTGAAATACGAGTCATTTTACGGAGGGTTGGATTGGGTACGTTGTACACAGAAAAAATGATTCAGTGACGTTTAACCTTTTATCTTGCTTTGTTTTCAATATGGCTGTGTAAGCATTGATTTTGGACTTTTCTACATATGTCTATGCTGCTTTTGATTTTCCATACGTTGTGAATTTCAGTTTTGGACTCTGTCCCTTGTGAAATCATTTTTTGGGTGTCCTCACTAGAGTCTTAAATATGTGCCACTTGAATGTCATGGTTAATGCATTATAATTAAAGTTTGTCCTATGATATAAACACCCTTTAATAATATTTAATTATAAGAGGTTGCTGACAAATAAAGAAAACGGTAATGGAAATCATCTTAATAGGGCATTGGCCACAACACGCCATCAAAATGGCTTTGCTGGGTGCTCCTTGAGTTGATTTTACAAATTCCTGGAAGTGTGTTATAGGTATTCAATACCATTCTTCCATTATATTCAATTTTTGCTAAGTTTATTTTTGTGATGGTGAAATCCTTCCACATTTAGTATCATTTCAGAATCCCTTAAAGTCCAAAATTGTATCTGGAGCAGCCATGTCATATTGTTCCAACTATTCACTGACATCCCCTGTGGTCTGGGGACATTGTGATCACTCAGAATTGCTTTGTGCTTCTTGGTGCGTCTCTTGCACTCTATGGGAATTACTGGGGTCCAAACCATAGCAGGCAAAGTGTATCCGAATCTTTAGACCCCTTCAAAATGGGAGGAATGCCTTCAGGCACAAAGATTCTTTTTGAGAACAACATGAGCTATGATGTCTGAACCAAAACAGATGTTCCCACCCACTGCCTAGTAGACCACTGCTTGAGATTTTGCCCCACTATAGCTACAAAGTAGATGTAATTAGGGGTTAAAAATTCTAAACCCAACCAAGGTACCCCATCTAGGAAGTTTTTCATGGATGAATCTTATTGCGTTTGCCATTTATTTTTAATTTGTTGTCAAATTATGTAATATTAATTATCAAGGTCAAGGAGTTGCTGACATCCTCCATATTATTTTAGCCACTGTTTCTATTGAAACAACAGCATTCTGAACAGACTTCATCACTGCCGTGCCTCCTAAACATCGGCCATCAATCATTTCTCTCTCAGTTGTTGGAATGTGTTCTTCAAGTCATTGTAGCCAGAATAATGAGCAGCTTCATCTTCGTATGTTTGTTTAACTTGATCTTAAAAATGATAGGAAGCCTAAATGATCTTAATTATCTAAATGATTTGCTTAGACGCTCTTTATTTATATATATTATAAATATACAAGATGATTTGTATCACTCAATTCCTTTATCTATCTATCTATCTATCTATCTATCTATCTATCTATCTATCTATCAAGACTCACCATTTCAATCAATACAAAGCACTGGATATTTTGCAATATGGACAAATGAATATTGTGAGATACTGCGTATTGATTTCTCCCTTTGGGACAAGTAAAGTTTGTTATACGTGTCTGTCTGTCTGTCTGTCTGTCTGTCTGTCTGTCTATAACTCACCAATGCCTTGCCCACAGCATTCAAAGTTTGTAGCTTATGGTGGATCAGTCTGAAGGCAAACATAATTTGGATCCGGCACGCATGCTGGCCTGTCCAGAGTTCTCAGTTTTTAGAATTCATTCTGAGTAAAGGAGAGCTTTCCTAATCCTTTTAGTGGATTCTTCGACATGCTCATGTGCTTTTATTTGTATTTTATTTGTCATTTTTTTACCGTTTCAAGTAAAATAGCAGTGGCCTGAAATGGATTAAATGAACTCTGTGGTATCAGTGTATTGTATCTGTCATTTTGCCTTTCCCTGTTTGGTATTCCACTATGCTTTTTTTGTTTTATTTGAAATTTTCTCCCCTTCAGCTTGATGCGTTTATGGGTTGTGTTAACATAACGTAAGTCTCCTTTTCTTTTTCCCTCTCTTATCTTCGCCAATTACCAAATGTAGAATGTGTGATTGAAGTTTGCTCTGTCTCAGCTAAAAGCAATTACCATTTGTATAGGTGAGCACAGAGATTATTTTTTGTGATTTGCAAGGAAACGCGTCTTGAGCATAGAGCGCTCACTTATAAGACGTGATAGTTTAACACTCGGCACACACACCGATCTAATTAAAATTGGGTGTTTTGTCACAGACGTAAAGTGAAAAAAGCATCTGAAACTGTCTCTTTTCTCTGGACCAACCTTCCTTGGCATATTTTCATTGTTATTTTTAATTTTGGCGATGCAAGTAACACACCAAACTTGCATTTAGTAGGTTTGTTAGCTGCTCTTTGCGGCATTCAACAGCTGGTCTGGTGTGCCTGCCGGTATCCAGCGGAGACCATCTAATTGCCCATTATCACACTGCGACTGTCCAAGGGTGGTGACCTTGTCTGTCAACACGAAGATGTGAGTGGGAACTGAGGCAGGCACACAAAGGAGATAAATCACATGCCCAAAGACAGATTGAAGAAGCCGGTGCAGAGGAGGTTCGCAATCCGTTACTCTGTCTGCGAGCTGATAACAAAACTCTTTTAGTTAAAAAGCACTGTCTTCCAATGTGATACTCGTAGGTTTTAGTTTTTCCCTCCAATAATTTAGACTTAATCGGAACAATACTTTCAGAATATCTATATTTGTAAAGTTCTTTTTAAATACCTGTTTTGAATTAAATGATGGAATTTCCTTCTTTATGAAAGTCGCGGCTTGTTTTACAGAAAATGGAGGGTGGATAGTTTAATGTAACGGTTTCTGGCAGTTCTCACCATGGTGCTGTAGGCCAGGAGGCAGAAATGTTACAGCCAGTTAGCTCTCAAATTTACCTAATAAAAGCGCAGGTTGCTTTTGTTGTTTGACTGATGTACAACTGTTTATTGTGCCATGTCTACAATACAGAGAGGACAATACTCTGATTGAGTCTTTGCTGTTTGTATAACTCCAGCGTGTAGCAGCCCCCCCAAAATCAAGACAGTCATTTCTCACTCACCATTAGCCAATGTCCAAATTGAAAGCCATTTCTGGTTAGTGTTACCGTGTCAGAAGACGTATTGGCAGCTGACCACTGATGCTACTTAGTTAACAGATAAAGGAGCAGTTCTGACTTACTGTCTTTCTGGGATTTGCTTGTCTCCCATTGCCTGAAATTGAGCTTCTGCCATCATGGCTTTCATGTACTGTATTGTCGCCACTATACTATGAGGAGTGCAATGGCACATTGGATTGACCGCACCAGGTGCATCCACTAGCTCGGAAATTAATTTGTTTTAACTAGTAGTTAAGTTGAAATGCCATCCTCCTGCCTCGGAGTGTAAATGAAAGTAAAAGGCTATGAAGACATTCCCTTAGCGTATTTAATGGCGGTAGTTTACACTCTTAACTGACAAGAACAATGGGGAAAAAAGAATGTCTTTGTATTCGTAAGCACAAGACATTTAATACTTTTGCCATTGTTAGTCCTCTAAACTTCTTCAGGATTTATTTTACACCAAGTAAAGACCATACAGTCCGTCTATTCAATACCCTACCTCTGTAAACCTTCGCTCATTTTCAGTAACACCAACCAAGTCAGTACACAACATTGAGATGATGATAAACGATGACCAACTGGCCTTCAATGATCATAATACAATCTGTCAAATGCTCAAGTGAATTCGCTCTGTACAACATTCACAAATACAGCTCAATTTCTGGTTCAGGCATTGGTCCTCTCCTGACTGGCAGGAATATCTGCCTAAGTATGTAAGAAATTTAACAAATGAGAGGAAACCATTCAGTCCACCAAGCTTCTTTGTTTAGCTGTCTCAGTGTTTCATCCAGATACTCAAAGGTTCTCAAGGTTTCTGCTTCAACTACATGTCTTGGTAGTTTGCTCCAGATTTTCACTACGCTTTACAGAGAGAAGTGCTTCCTGACTTCAGCCCTAAATGCTCCTTTCCTTAATTTCCAAGGATGTGCTACCAAGCCCCTACAGTGCAGTGGCACATGCTGTATTCAAGTCGCCAAACCAGGAGCATCATTTTGCCATTTTTAGCGGTTAAAGCATAGAATTGAATCTGCTAGTTGAAATATATTTGTGTATTAATGAAACATTATTTAAGAAATATACTTGAGGGGATTTTTTTTAATGAATCAATATATGCTACTGAGTATATTTCAATTTCCTGGTACAATAGCATCACAGGCTTTAGTCTATGACTTTATGCAGATTAAAAAATAATGTCTTGTCTATGACACTATATAGAGTACATACTCTATAATCTATATATATAGGGTGGTCCAGATCTAATTATGCAATTTTCATTATGCTATAACTTAAGTTTATTACATAGAGATTCACAAAAAATTATTTTTGTTGCTGATAGATGGCAGCGAAATCAGTGAATTTATTCAATGTAAGTCCATTTTTGTTTATTACAAGATATTTCGAACAATTCTTTTGTCTTGTATTGTTTTCCTGCATTGCATTAAAAGTTGCATAATTAGATCTGGACCACCCTGTATATATGAGGGGGGACCCAAAAATAACCGGAAATATTTTTAAAACATGTTTAATTTAATTTTCTGTACAAACTACAATTAGTCTCCATCAAAGTACTCTCCATTGGCGGAAATACACTTATCTAACCGTTTGTTCCATTGTTCGAAACATTTTTTAAATTCGTCTGAAGTAATGCCCATTAATGCTCTGGTCGTTTCTTGTTTTACCTCTTCGACGTCAGCAAAACGCCTTCCTTTCAAGTCTTTTTTCATCCGAGGAAACAAAAAGAAATCACACGGAGCTAAATCCGGTGAGTAGGGTGGATGGTTCAGGGTTGTCATACCGTTTCAATAACAATAGTTTCTGCAACACTTTTTTCAAGAAGAAAACAAAATTTCACTGCCGCGCGTTGCTCAAGATAATCGGCCATCGTAAAAAAAACGACGCTTGCACAAAACTACTTTTACAAAATTCACTGAACCCAAGCACAACCTTCAAGACTGATGGCACTTTGCAGAATGACTTGTGAGGAGTGTAACTAGATCACCCTAGCGGCCCAACCACGTACTACAAGTACCAACCTAACAACAACAAAATTCCGATTATTTTTGGGTCCCCCCTCGTATGTGTGTATGTATGGATGTTCCAGCATCACTTCCAAACGGCTGGAGCGATTTTCATGAAACTTGGCACACATGTTTCTCATTGTTCGACCAAAAATACTGTCGGGTGAAATCAACCCTAACCCACCACCTTCTGGGTAGGGTGGGTGGTGATCTTGTGGTCTTGTATGCATGTTATCATTCAGTTGACACTCGGAATGACCACCAGAGGGCGAAATGGAGGCGACTGCCAGCATTCTTTATGTGTGAGCAGCACCACCGCACGGCTGTTGCTTTTAAAATTAAATAGAGCTGCCCGGTTCGGAGCGTCAACTGGATGATAACATACATACAAGACCGCAAGACAAGCACATTAGTGAGTCTTCACTGTTTGTTAATTTATTTTTATTTTTAAAGTTGTATTTTTTTGAATTCTATTTTTCTCAAACAATTAAAAAAAAAAAAACATGTTATTTTCCTCCTGGGCAACGATGGGTATTTCAACTAGTAAAAATTAATTTAAAAAGTGTAGTCGGTAACACTATAAAGATTAAATATCCTATAACAAAATATATTTTGTATTCTTTATTATTTGTATCTAAGTCATAGTAGCTTTAGAGATCTGAATAAGGGAGATCCTGAATGGGATAAGAATAAAACCATAACTGAAAAAAGCTTTAAAAATTATAACAAGAAGTACAGTGAATCCAAATTTTTGTGTACTGTCTTGAGATAAATTTAAAATGGCAATTAGAGAAAATACAGGATCAAAGTCCGAGAAGATTTACTTGGGCCCAAGTACCTGGATGAGGTGGTGGTAACTACTGACTCTGATATTCAGGCCCATTCCCTCTTTTAGTCTGCTGTGTTTGGTGGTCTTTTGACTGTAAGTGGAGATCCTCACAGTCGCCATGTCTGTGTGGTCCACAGACACTTTTGTCTTCTCAGACCCGTGATTTAGGTAGCTGTGGTCTGGTGTAGGGTCACAGATTAAGCATTCAAAAGGTCTCCTTTTGAGCCCATCTTCAGCTTTAAATGAAAAAGTCTGAAATCAAAAGACCACCCTCAGTGGACAGGTTTCAAATGATGGCAGATTGTTTTGTTTTTCTTCACTTAAATATGTCACCCCAGTTTTTTGTTCTTAAAGAAAGCTGACTTGAGCATTCAGGTAAACATTCAACGGGCCAAATTACCAGAAGAGATTCACAGTTGGGAAATTTTAAATTGCAATTTTTAGGTTATTGTCATATATGCGTTTCCTACTGGATGGTCTTAGAGTTGTGTGCACATAGATGGATATTAAGTGATGAAACTCCATTGGCTATGTAAATGCAAATATAAATATGTTCATGCATATACATTCATTCATAATGTCATTTTATATGGCATTCAGTTTATTTTTTAGTATATATTATACATTGGGAAGAGAGTAGTATGGTGTGCTTAGCACACTTCACAGCTCCAGGA
Source organism: Polypterus bichir lapradei (assembly GCA_026402145.1). NCBI lineage: Eukaryota > Metazoa > Chordata > Cladistia > Polypteriformes > Polypteridae > Polypterus > Polypterus bichir. Next base: position 38,374,275 of record JANRMT010062840.1, read on the forward strand.
TTACTGGGTTTGAATTCCAGCCCAGACGCCATCTTGATGATGTTTGTCCATTCTCATCAGGACTTCAGATTATTCTACTTACCCGTCACATTTCAAAGTTGTATATTTTTACGTGTCTTAGTTTAGTGAGTTTATCTAATAAAAGTCAAATATACTGTCCTTGGTTGGTTTCTGTTTTTTGACCTGTTACCACGTTAGGCTCGGTCTATATATGTATGTATGTATATATATATATATATGTATGTATATATATATATATATATGTGTGTGTATATATATATATGTGTGTGTATATATATACAATACGTGTTTTTAATAATTATTCTCAACATTCTTTCAGTCTTCCAAGTTCCTCATACCCTCTAATGTTACTGATTTAAGTAAATGGTTACATAGTATCAATTAACGACAGCTAAGACGTTTCCCTCTGCAAGACCCAACGCACCATTGGCACTTTGATTGGCAAATGTCGCCCCCACCTGCCGTCATGAACTTTGCAGGAAGGATGGGGTTCAACTGCTGAATGCAGCTGACTTTTAAAAAGGCCAGGCTGCCTAGGGTGACGTACAGCAGCTTTAACATTCAGGTCTACACAAATCAGTTTAATTGTTTTCAGGATGTGAAGGTTTTAAGATAATGAGAGAATGCTGTAACGCAAAGGTCGATAAAGAGCAGCGCTGAAGTCATGGGTCATTGAGGTCAGCAGGCATCAGGAAAATAGCACCTCAATAGGTCATTTGGTGATGGAACGTCAAATGGCTAAAGGAATCACAGTGATTGGCAGCAAAATGTATTTTATTTCCCCCTCTTTTACAATGTAGAGAATAAAATATGCTTCTTATTTTTCCCTCTCTGAGACATCCTGGATCGACAAACTGCCAAAAATTATTTTGTTTGTGACATGACGGCTCAGTTTGGCAGAAAGAGGTCTAGGACTTGCTTTGTCTTTGTCACTGAGTTTGATAGAGAAGGAATTAGGGGTACGTGTGCAATGTAATCCCTAGTTTTGGCAAATGCGAAAAGGGACAAATCTCTTGCATTTTATCTACAATAGCTGGGTGCATTTGAGTGATAATGCCTTGATGACTGGCCAGTATGTAAGCATGCTGACCTTCCAATGGCAATAGCTGCATGTGCTGGTTTATTCAATGGCTGTTAAGCAAGCATATTCTGGAATGATAAATCAAAATGCCGGGTATAGTGCTGCTGAGCAAAAAGGACAAAGAAAGAGAATCTACATAGATCCATGTTTCTGTACTTAGCAATTTTGGAATGGCTTGCCTGTCTAAACCCACTTTTCCCATTTCATCATTTCAAGGTGCCAGTGCCTTTAGGTTAAAGGGAGGAACCAACCTTGAATGGGATGCCAGTCTGTCACAGGGTACGTCACACAAATTAGAGGTCCTACTTAATATAAATAAGCATCATATAGAGAGAAAATCATCAGGAAGAAAACCTGAAAACTGCATACAGATTGGCACCAGGCTAGACATGGGATCTTGAAACGTTGAGGCGATGTCACTCACTAACTATGGCACCACCCTGTTATTCTGGGTCTTCTGATCCTCTTGGATTCTTTTTATTTTTGTTAATATACAGCACCCCTTCCCTTTTGTATCATCTAAAAATATTCTTCTTATTGTTCATATTCTTTATCTTTTCCTGTAAATTCATTCTGGTGGTCACTCATGAGCAAGGAACAAAATACCATAACCAAACTGACAGAACGTCTATGTTGAGGTTATTTTAAAGAAATGAGAAATACATTGAGCTCAAGTACAGTTAAATAAGCTAAGTTAAATAAATGAAAGGTGCTTTCTGTTTGTGACATGATGGCTCAGTTTGGCATAAAGAGGTCTAAGACTTGCTTTGTCTATATCTCTAAGTTTGAGAAATGTGAAATGAATAGACCTTGACACCAAAAGGGGGTTTGGGGCAGCCACCCGTATACTTGAACAAGGCTGCAAATACGAAGATTAGTCAACACAGAAGTGTGCAGGTTGAGTCCAGCAACAGAACTGAGTACAGATGGAGGGTGACGAGCTTTTAAACAGGTTGGCGGAAGTGACATCATGTTTGGGACCAGAAGTGATGTTATTAGGCCCGGAAGCTACACCATTGGGGCGAAACTGGAAGTGACGTTGTTGGAATCAGACAGAATTTCCCGTGTCTGGTCTGCAGAGATAAAAGAGAAAGGTTTACTGCACCCCGCCACCCCCTGGCCTGGTGTGGAATTACTTTCTTTTGGTCCTTTAGCTGCCTCCCATGTGCACGTGTGTGACATAGTGAAGGAATTAGGGGTTCGTATGTGACGCTGGTTATAAATTGATGTAACCCTTGGATTTGGCAAATGTGAAAAAGGCCGCTCCTAAATCTCTTGCATGTTGTCCACAATAGCTGGATGCATTTGAGTGATAATGCTTTGATGACTGTCTAGTATGACTTTCCAATGGCAATAGCTGTGTGGGCTGCTTTGTTCAATGGCTGCCAAGCAAGCATACACTGGAATGACAAATCAAAATGCCATTATAGTGCTACTGACATTAAAGTGTGGAGAACTGCAGTGTCTGCTGTGGTTTCTTGGCTATGGATGAGCATGGACAGGATTGTGGATACTAAATTTGTACAGGTTAGTGTGGATAAAACATTTTGCAAGTGAGCCTGCATTGTGAATGACTTCAAAAACATGGACGCAGTCAGTCCCATTTGGAGACGTAGAAGCGGACGTATCAGTTCTCAACTCCATTTTTTTGTTTTGTTATTAGGCAGTGTGTTTAAACACATCTCGCCTTTGGTGAGATTTCTCCATTTTAATTGCTGTGCTTTTCACTCTCTCCCTTACTCTCATGCTGGTGTGATTGCACTTAGCGGCACACATCTCACACTGACGTCACCCGCCATGCAGCTCACTAGCATGTCGCTCTGTTGTTTCATGCATAAAGATGAATTCCAGAAAGGACTTGTTCACACAGAGGTTCTTGGAAATCTGTGACAAACTAACCAGTCCATGCTGTTCAAGCCTGACAGCTTTTAAAAGTGTCCTGATGAGATATTTGAACAATTTAGCTATTAGCTTACCAAACGAGCTTAATAGACTGAATAGTCTCCTCATTTGTGAAAAGTCTTGAGTTATTTATATAACTGAAAGCAGTTCATTGGCACTTGTACTTTTTAATTACATGCAGTGCCTTGGAAGTTTTCACATTTTAATGCTATAGAATGTTGAATCATGGTGGTTTTAATCTGGCTCTTTTGACACTCATCAGCAGAAAAAAAAAACGAATGTCAAAGCGAAAACAGATCTCTATCAAGTGATCTAAATTAATTAAAAATATAAAACACAAAATTGATCTCATATGTATTTACCCCTTCAAGTCAGTATTTTGTGACTTTGGCTGTTGTGATGGCCTGCAGTTTGTGTGCACATGTCTGTCTTTCTCCATCTCCTTTGCACGCTGCACTTATTACCCATTACTCTTTGCAAAACCGCTGAAGCTCTGTCAGATAGCATGGGGATTATGAGTGAACAGCCTTTTTCAAGTCCAGCCAAAAATTCTCAGTAGAATTGAGATATGAACTCAGCCTCTTGAAGACATGTTTGGTTTTTTTTAAGCCATTCCTGTCTAACGTTGGCCTTCTCTTGGTGTCTTGTATTGCTGGAAATCAAATCTCGTCCCAAGGTGTATTTTCTTGAAGTTTGCATAAGGCTTTCCCTGATGTATTTTACTGCATTCATTCATTTTCCCCTCACAGTCCTTCCAGGTCCTGCTGTAGAGAAGCATTCCCACAGTATGATCCTGTCATCACCATGCTTTACGTACGGTCTGTTTTTGGTAATATGCAGTGTTTAGAACATAAGCAAATAAATTTGGCAAACTAGAGGAGATCATTTAGTTCATTAAGCTCATTTCTTTAACTAAAAGCTAATCTGCCTCGATATCTCATCCAGATATGTCAGGGTTTTTGCTTCAACTACATAACTTGTCTGTTCCAGATTCCCACAATTCTATGCGTAAAGAAGTTCTTCCTGATATCAGTCCTAAATGCAGTTTCTCTTAATTTCTACTGGTGGCCTTGAGTACATGTTTCACCCTTAAGTTGATAGAAGTCCGCTGAATCTACTTTATCAATGCCTTTAAGAATTTTGAAGATTTGGATTAGGTCCCCATGCAGTCTCCTCTGCTCGAGACTGAACAGGTTTAATTGTCTTGGTCTGTTGGGGTACGACATGTCATTAAGTTTCTGGGATACATTTGGTTGGTCTCCTTTGTGCAGCTTCAAGTGCTGCTATGTCCTTCTTGTTGTGCGCTGACCAGAACTACAGAAGTGCTCTCACTATAGCCTATGCAGAACATCCCAAGATTTATATTCATCGGTTTGTGACAGACGTCCGTGCACGTTGCCCCACTGGGATGCTGAGAAAAGGAAAGGACTGGGAGAGGGGCAGTATATTCCTCAGAATGCAAGAGGGCAGCCTCCTTGAATTACATAGGGGCCACGGAGCTTGGAAGCTCAACCCTGTTGGGGGGACATGGCCACCACCATGGGGTGCCTGGACGGCTCCGGAACTGTGGTCTGCAGCACTTCCACCACACCCGGAAGTGCTACCAGAAGAGGAGCTGGATACACATACAGCACTTCCGCCACACCCGGAAGTGCTGCCGGATGTTAATTGTGGAGCACCTGGAGTACTTCTGGGTGTGCTATAAGAGAAGCTGCCTTGCTCCATTTGGAGAGCCAGAGTCGAGAGGAAGGAGGAGGACGAAGCTTGCAAAGGGGGGAGTGGAGGCGGCAGAATGAATTCTAAAGGACTGTATTATTGGTGATTAGTGCACTGTGATTGTGTTGTGCAGAGAGCAGAAGAATAAGCGTGTGTGTTTGGGGACATTCGGTGTCTGCCTGTCTGTGTCCGGATCCGAATATAGCACAAGTTTTAATAAGATAACCTAACCATTTATATGTCCTTTTATTAGCTTCTGAGCATTGCTTAAATGATGACCACTGCCGCCAGTATAAATGCACCTTATCTGTAAGGTCCAGTGTGTGGTGCGTCAGTATGATGGCCTAACACTTTGAGGGGCACATACATTGCTTAAATAATTACCTGAGTGGGGCACGAACAAATATTCACTCAAAATAATTTCTGGACCTTTCAATGCAGTTATATTGTTATTTTAACATTGCACTTGCAGTCATATTTTACAATTTTTCAATAAACAACATTGGGGGGTAGGTATAAAATATGGTCTTTTAACTAACCACCGCCCCATTAAAAAACACCATCCATGTATTTTTTGTAGAAAAGAAAGATTTCAAAAAATAAAAAAGCTTAGTATTAATACAATTTGCCAAAAAAAATGAAAACATTGAAAAGGCAGTATTATTTCAAAAAGAAAATGTAATTGTAGCAATTAAATGAGAATAAAAACTTTCCCTAATAGAAAACCTAATGTTGTCTATCGACTCAAAAAATAGTACATAGTTTAATCCTAATTTTGTCTCTATTGAAAAAAAAATCATTCTTGTTCCCAGGAGGAAGCCTAACAGTGGCTATTTAGTCAGTTTTAAGGCATTCCTTTCCTGCTTTCAAACACAGTGGCACTTTACATACAGTGCACATCCACACTGTGCTCACTGGGTTTTTTCTTTCTTTCTTTCTTTGATACGTTGTCGAAAGCATGACTGACATTACCGGCATCATTCATATTTTTATTTACAAAAGTAGGATCGCTGTCACCATATTCGGAATGCACTTCACTCTCATTGTCGGAAGGTATTTCCTCACAAAGAAAACTGTAAATTTCCTCATAAGACAAACCTTTTTGCCGAGCCATAACTGATGTTATTCAAGGGCGGTGGTTAGCTGCATTGACCATATAAAAATATGGCTCTGAAGAGAAGAAACACTTTTGTTAATACAGAAAATGGCTTCTATATATTTCCTGAATGAATACTTAATGACAATAAAATGTTTACTCATCCAAATTATGAGAAGCACCAGCGAAATATTCATAAAACTGCAGCAGTAACTACAATAGCGTCCACTTAGCGTCAGACTTCCACTCGTGTGATTGAAACGCGGTCCAGTACCTTTGCTGCCAACTAGCGGGTCATAGCTAAACACAGGCATGTGGTTAGTACGGAATACTGCCACCCGTGAAGTGCACGGTAAAAAAAAAAACAAATGTGACGAGCAGAACTAACCACGGCCCATAGAAGCACTTGCTATATGGGGTTAGTTACACTGACCACCACCCTTTAAAGAGCTAACCTACAGAATGAATACGAAAAGAACATTCCAAGCAACTCCATGAAAAGGTGATTGGAAAGCACAAGCAATGGGGATGGAAAATATCCACGTCACTGAGTATTCCTTGGAGTCTAGTGAAATCAGCCATTGAGAAATGGAAAGAGTATGGCACATCTGTAATTCTACCTAGAGTAGGCCATCTACAAAAACCGAGTGATCATACAAGAAGAAGAAGAATTCTAGTGATGGAGGCCATCAAAAGAACTCTGATAACTTACGGAGTTGTAAGCCGCTGTGTCTTAGACTGGATAGACTGTGCAGATGACAACTGTTGACGCTGCTTTACCGGAGAGTGGCAGAGAGAAAGGTACTGTTAAAAAAAAAAAATAATAATAATAAATGCAACATCTCCAGAGATATCACATGAGAGACTCTGAAGCAAGCTAAAAAGAAAGTTCTCGGGTGTGACAAGACCAAATTTGATCTTTTCGGCCAACCGACCATATGCTCTGCTTGGTGGTTTCACTTGCTACTAAGAGAGTTTTAGTTTGTTTTTTTTTTTTTTGCGAGTACTGCTGCTTAATTAAGGTCAGTTCAGGGGCACATCGAAAGTTCCTTGTGGACTTGCTGCCAGGTCGAGCTGATTAATTGGGGGCAGTTAGCATTGTAGCTCTAGCAGACCCACAGTATGTTCATGGCGACTTCATAAATCCCATTGAATTTGTGAATTTCTCCTTGGGATTAATAAAGTATCTATCTATCTATCTATCTATCTATCTATCTATCTATCTATCTATCTATCTATCTATCTATCTGTCTATCTGTCTGTCTGTCTGTCTGTCTGTCTGTCTGTCTAAATCCAGTATTCTGTGCCTGGCTGAGTGGAGTCTGCAAGTTGTTTCCGTCTCTATGTGGGTTTTATTCCTACATCTGCTCAAACATGCTGGTTAATGTTACTGGTGAGCGTAAACTGGCCACATATGGCAAGATTGTGAGTGTGTACTTGACTGGGTCTTGTGATAGACTGATGCCCCCTTCAAGGCCTTGATCTTGACTTACACCCTAAGCTACTGAGTTAGGATCCTACCCCATACAACCCTATGGCTTCAGAGGGCTTCAGAATGGTGTGCAATGTTATATAGTGCTGCCTCTTACATTATAATAAAATTCATTTAAAATGTTGGACGATGGTTGTGCGTGTCAATTATACGTCCACGTCCAGGCTAGCCTATTCCACTTCAGCGTTGCAGTAGAGCTGGGTGCTTGATTGCTTTAGTTTTATATCTAAGTCAAGAAAATTTAAAATGCAGTTGTACAGACTGAACTCTTTGCCTTTTTAAATACAAACAAAAATGTAATTGGCTTAAATTGGCATCTTTTAAATCAATGTGGGAATTTTAAAAATAACTGAGGAATTTGCACACGCAGTTCAGCATCCCTAATGTTTTCAGCTCCCTTTCAGTAACAGGAGGACGTAGCTTCTAAAAAATGCATTTCTTAATTAAAATGTTCCTGTAAGAAGTCATTTTTTTTAACAGCCTGGTGAACAAGCAGAGGTGGTCTTCACTTCCATCAGTATAATAAATCACCCCGCTGTCCTTTTCTCTTCCTGCCAAAAAGTGTTGTCATTTATGACAGATGTTCATTAACGTCTAGTCCCAGACTTTGTCGCGCGCTCAACTGGTGCTTGTTAATGATAGAAGCTCTTTAAGGATCAGCAGTGCAACAAAATGGATGTTCTTCCCATCTTGTGTTGAACCTCGCTTTGATTGAACTTCATTTTTTTCTTTTAAAGGTGTTTTTCATTTTTTTAGGATAGAGGAATGGAGGAGTGTCATTGTGGGCTGGAGTGTTTCATGAATGTGTGAAATGGAGCCCAGGTCACTGCTTTTCTGCAGATTTGCCAGTTGCTGCTCATATCCCAGCCCTCTAGGGTTTAATCTTCACTGCACAGCTTTACGCATTTCATGCAATGATTGTAGTCCTGGTCACCAACACCTCTGGTGCCAAAGAGACATATGGTTGTCCTGATGGCAACACTTGTTTGGCACAAGTCATTGTGAACATTTACATTTATTTGTTCATGGAGCTTAAAGCAGAAAGTACAAAGCTAGAAAAGAGGATGGCGGTGTTCCTATGGCTCTAATTAACCTTCTGGGAGTGTTTATGATTTTGTTCAACATTATAACTAATTATAGCTCTACTTTTCCTTTTATACATTAACAATACTGCGCACCTTGATGAGGTAGTCATTTAGAAGGTTCTGGGAATAAACAGCTGGGCAGCCACATGAAGTCGGTGGTGCAGGTTTGAGGAGCCTGATAAACCTGTACAGACCCCAGGTGCCATTGTGCAGACACCCCACCGTTACTCTGTGGATGCAGTGATATGGGCGTCCACGTGAATTACAGAGATTACCGATGTCGATAGAGAGAAGTACGTATTATGGTCGTGCAGAGAGCTGTAAGAAAGTTAACTGAATTTTCTGTTTTTATGGGAAAAAAATCTACCTTTGGGGTGTCTAGATAGCACAAAAATGAAGAAAAAAAAATATTACTATTATTATACAACAGCTGTCAAATATTTCAATCTTCTTAAGGAAATAAAATTGAAAGTGGAGCTACTTACTATGTGGTGTGCATCCATTTTCACTTCCATCTTTTTGGTGGACTAAATGCCAGTCTTTCCAGTCTGCACTAATAGTAGCACGCCCGGTTCCAACGGCTGCAAACATACCTGTGCTTTACAAAAACGGCTGCATATTTATGTACGAGTAATAGGATGTCAGGGCTTAAAGGGTTAAGGTCCAGTAAGAAGTTCAGAACAAGTGGAGTCCTGTGCACACTGACGATTATACTCAGGGATCAGTAATTGAGCGGGATGTCATAATATCTTCATTAATTGGATATATTGGGCAAGCGTTTAATGGGATTGGTCTGGTGATCGGTGCCCGGCATTTAAAAATAAAGGAGAGCCACCAGGGACCATCTTTTGTCTGTCTAGCATGAGGAGCTGCAGAGTGAGTGTGCTGCAGTGTATGCTATGGTGGGCTTTCCTGTAAGTAGAGTCAATGAGGGTGTTTAAAACAAGTTTTAGTATCCCAGTTATTCACAGAAATATGTTTCTAAAGTGCCCATATAAGCCCTTATTCTGGTTAGGGGGTCCGGGTTGTTTGCCTCTTAGAAACCAGGTTAGCACACATAGAATCTCCACAACTAATCGGGTTATTTGGCCATGTAAACCCTTAACTGGGTTACAGTTATGGAGTTTGTAGTCTGTGCTTGTCAATTACACTCCCTTCAACTGCACATGTGCTAGCAATGCACACACGTTCATAAGAAATGTGACAACAACATTTATTTCTATAGCACGTTTTCATACAAATGATGTAGCTCAAAGTGTAGTCTTTACAAGATGAAGAAAGAAAAAATATAAAAATTAGGCAATACTAATTAACTAAGACTTAAGTAAAGTCTGATGGACGGAAGGACAGAAAAAACAAACAAAAAAAACTCCAGGGGCTGGAGAAAAATAACAAAATCTGCAGGGGTTCTGAGGCCACGAGACCACCCAGCCCCCACTGGCCATTCTACCTAACATAAATGATCTCAATCAGTCCTCATGGTTTTCAGGCTTCACGTGGAAGAATTAGACAATGACAGTCATGTGGACCTCTGGCCTTCAATCCATCAATGTAGGGTCTGCATGGTGCCCTGATCAGGTGGTGGTGGTGCTGATCGCCACCACAAAAAAACAGCAGAGAAAATAGGGGTTAGTACGGATTGTGGAGCCATGATAAAAACGATAATTAAATACATATACAGAATATCAGGGTTACACTAAAATAAACCTTTGAGAAAGCCAAGTTAAAATAATAAGGAGATTCCATCAAGCCTGCTTGTTTAGCTAATAGCTAAGCTGTCCCAAAAGCCATGACTCTGTCATTGATCAAACCCACCCGGTCGCGAGCCTTACGGGATGCAATCACTGAGCTCTTTTAACGCTTTTATTTAGTAGTTTGTGGAGATATCTGGATGTTGGTGTTGTCTTATTTTGGTGTTTTGTTTTTCACTTCTTCTCTTCTTCACTGTTTTTCCTTTTTGTCCTCTTGAACCGTGTGTATAGAAAGAGAATAAAGTTTATTTTTGTGTGTGTGGTTTTCTTTTTGTCTACTTCCTTTCTTTTGAGCCACTGTATTACTGTACTTTACAGAACCACTTGCTCTTTTTTTTGTTTGTTTTTATGTATATTTGGCGTCAGTGCTGAGAACTGTGTTTCTTTCATGATTAAATGGCACGCAGATATTTTCTTGTCACTTGTGGTAAATAAAAGAAGGTGCTCTCTTTTTACATTTGTAACGACTGTCAGATTTATTTGCTGCTAGTTTCTGTTTGCACCTTTCATTGTTTTTATAATAATACATAAATGCAGTCTCTGGCGGTTTTCTAACCTATGGACTGCTTTGGAGGGACCACCTGACTAGGAGGACCAATAAGAGCTCTAAATAAGAGAGAAAAAGCAAAGAGAAAGCGGTGGCTTTCAATGAAATAAGGCACATGCAGGAGGCCATTAGATGAACCCGGGTTCAAGGTGAAGGAGTGGTTAGAGGAGCAAGGATGAACTCGGTTGAGGCCCTGGTGGACCTGTGAGTTTTATTTGGGCTCGGTGAAACCTTCACTAGCATGAACTTAATGAGGGATTAACAGTCAAACTTAGGGACATTACAAGGACTTTTTTAATTTGTATGTTATCACTTTTTATATAACTGTTGTTTGTATGTAGTGGTTTATCTGTCGGGGGTTTGTGTAAAAAGAGAAGAGAGATGCCCTGCAGCATGGGGTTGTGTAAGTAACAGATTATTTTTTGCGTGTATGTGTATAATTTTTTTTTTTCTACAATGACACCATTATTTCCTCTCTTACATTAATCTCCATCGGTATGTTTTGTGCTTGTGTGGTGTGGCTAGTAGGAAAATAGTGTTGGTCACTCGCGCTCCAGTTAATTTATTATATTATTTTTCAGCTGCTGCTCTACAGACCGGCGGCTCATATTATAATCATGCCGTCTCTGGCACTAGAAGGGTCTTAAGGAGTGGTACACATTTGGGGGTCTGTGTCTCAATTCCCTCCACCATCGATCCGTTTCGGTTACATTTACAGATGCCCAGAGTCTGAGTGTGTGTAAGGGTGGCAGCATGGCATTGCCTTTGCTGCTCTTTGCACACCTCGGCCACTTTGTATGGTGTGTTCCATATCGTCTTTGTATTTCAAGAGCAAACTAATTTTAACACACTCATTCAGAGGCTATCAAGTGCCTTTTCTGGGTCAGGAGTGTTACTCACACTTACATTTGTGCTCTCATCCAGTGTGTTGAAGCAGTCCGCAAAAAGATTTAGTTTACCAATTCCACACAAGTTAAACCCCGTTTAATTTAAAAACACGTCAATTTAAAACTTCAGACAAGAGTTTGCTTAAACCTTTCTTTCTTCCCCTCTCCTTTGAAATCCCCTGCCGCTTGTCTCTTAAATTCCTCCCCAAATTACTAACCTGACAGCGCTTTGTAAGTGTAGTCTTGCCACATGCGAGGGAGGAAGCTGAGATGCAATTTCCTATTTCCCCCCTTCGCTCCTTCTATCTTGCTATTGATGTTGACAGCACTTAGATTAATTTGAACCAGGTACCTCTAAGCATCTGTTATCTTGCACTGATTTAATAAAAAAAGGTAGGAGTTGGTGGTGGTAGTGGTGCGTGAGGGGAGGGAGGGTTGGTGTGTGTTTGTGGTGGGGGGTGGGGGGGTCCGTCTATCAAATGTAGCTTGAACTGACTTTTAAGATAAGGGATTCACAGGCACTTTTTTTCCCCTTCTTCTGAACATGTGAAAAATTATAAAGGGTTCAAAATACTTTTATCTTCAGTAGTCTTTAAAAAGTGCAGATAGTTGTATCTAAGTAATACAAAGAAAGTTGACTAATATTGACATTTATATTTAGAGTATCCGGACTCTCTGTATTTTATATAGTGCCTTTCTATAATAAGCTCCATCCCTTGTTGCTTTTTAAGTGCATCATTATGGTGAATGTTTTTAAATAACGGACTCACTCATTTTTACATAAGTCCGAGGTAGTAACTGAACCGTGGTCCTTGTGGCCTTATTCCATATCTACTAGGCAACAGTGCCTGCCTTAAATACCAGGTGTCCCAAGCAATTGTATACACACTTTAATGACTTCATAGGCAAAGCCATCAGCAGTGTGTCTGTCTGCGGTGAGAGTGTCGTCCTCGTTGAGAATTTTACTTACCTTGGTGGCGACATTCATGTCTCTGGTGACTCTTCCTATGAAATCAGTAGACGGACTGGGAGAACATGGTGGGTCATGAGGTCACTGGAAAGGGTTTTGTGATGCTCTGGATATCTGCAAAAGGACCAAGTCTTTAGAGTCCTGGTGCTTACTGGTTACGAGACATGGACGTTATCCAGTGACCTGAGATGAAGACTGGACTCTTTTGGTACTGTGTCTCTTCGGAGAATCCTTGGGTACCGCTGGTTTGACTTTGTGTCCAATGAGCCATTACTCACGGAGTCCCGAATGAGGCACATTAACTGCATTGTGAGGGAGCGTCAGTTACGGCACTATGGCCATGTGGCGCATTTCCCCGAGGGTGATACAGCTCGCAGGATCTTCATTGTCGAGGACCCGAGTGGCTGGACCAGGCCAAGGGGACACCCACGTAACACCGGGCTGTGGCAGATAGAGGGCCATTTCCGGAGGGTGGGACTGGACCGCATGTCTCCCTGGGGGGGTTGCCAACCAGAATCACAAGCTGTTTTGTCGTGTGATGGGTGCTGCAATGTGCTGTACCAGTGCGTGCTCCCCAACCTGACCTGACCTGACATTTTGAATGATTATAAAAAAAATATTCATTAAGCTACATCTAACTTTTATAATTCAAATTAAGGAAGACAAATGTAGAATCAGTTATTGCAAGTGTTCAAATGACTGGCTCCTCTGGTCCTGGCACTGCTGATAATGCAGACCAATGGATCTACAAACATCACACCCAAAGCTGCCAGTAAAAGGCTATGGCCACCTATGAAACTCTGAATTAGATTAAGCAGATTTGACTAAGTTAGCTTATGTTATATTCATGGTAATCTTCTGTTCCCAGTGCCCACCATGAGAACTGCACCTATTGTCTTTGTTTTCATAAAAGGCACAGCTGTCATTCCCAACTGCCGGTTCATTTCCCCCCACGACTGCATACTAACTTCACTTATGAATTTTGTGCCTCACTTGCTCCTCTATTGCAGGTCATATAATCTGTACATCTCTGACCTTTCTTTTCAAACAGTCTAAAGACTTTGATTGTGAGGTCTTTGAAGTTCAAATTAACCTGCTTTTCTGAGTCCTTGACTGTAAGTGCTGTTGCGTGGCCTTAGTGCAGATCAAGGAAATCCTTTTCCTAGTTCTTTGGAGTTTAAGAACACAGCAAACCTCACAGAGTAGTGGAGACCTTTTAACCCATCCCAATCTTTCCCTAACCTAGCAGCTAATTGATCCAAACATCTCATTCTGCTCTTCCTTAAATGATTAAAGTGCATGGTGTCTACTTCAGGATCATAACCGGGCAATTGGTCTTGGTACTGGTACTCTGTGTTCTCAGTGTTAAAAAATGAAATTAGTTATTTTATGATTCTGTTAGAGTTTCATTATTGGACCCTGACACACATTTCACGTGAATCAGATCCCAGCTTTACTCTACCATCGGTTTACTCCTAAACCTAAACTCATAAGAAAATGGATCATCACTGGACACATCTCACTAATACCCACTAGGCCAGTTTAGAGTATCTTTGGAATACGTACGGAAAATGCAGTAGATGGAGTCAACCCGTCAGAGGTGCAAACTCCATATGGACGATGTCTAGGGGAGTACTGAAGTGGGAATAGAAAATAGGTCACTAGATATGGGAGACTGCCATGTTAGCAATCATGTCGCACCTGATACTGCTCTCACTGCGTTTCTTGCTATTGTTCTCGTTCACGCCAATGGACACACTCCAGCCTCTCTGACAAATGCTGCCATACACTTCAGATCCTTCAGGCTTCCACTGGCATCTCCTCCATCCAGATCTGACACCATAGGGAACTGTGCAATGAACAGCAGCAGATGTACTGTTGCCTGGCTGGCCATCTGACATGGGCACTGGTCTGACTAACCAATCAGAAACTTGGTGTACAGATGGTAATTCAGGTGGTCGTGACCTGTCCACATTCTGAAGATGGCACCTGTTCTGACCTTGTCCAATGGTGATGTGGGTCATTTCTGTGGTAACGTGAGTGATGCAATGATGGTCTTGAGTTCTTTGAAGGTGGTAGATTCTTCCCTTGCTAGAGTGTCGGCAGCCTTATTGTCTTGTACATTGCAGTCGGAAAGAATCCACTGCAAGGATGACTGTGTGAGCTTCACTTAGAAAGGTGAGAGCAGTGGACAGGGTGTTCAGTTCTTCGTCTCTGGCAGATTTCTGTGTCTGCAAGACCAACAGGGTGTCTATAAAGAAGACAACATTAAAGGAAGTATCAAGGTTTTTCTTGACATGTGCTTCACCAGTCTAGATGGCCTTGAATTTGATGGAGTAGGGATGGGCAGCAAGAGACAAACTTCCTTCACTGCCTCCTGGGTATGTGATGAAGTATTGTTCTTCTTTGCTTGCTGCGAAGCCATCTGTGTAGATATCATTGCAGATGTCTTGAAAGATATCTGTTCTGGAATGTATTCCATGGTGTACAACTTCTTCTCTGTGCTGGTCCTGGAATTCTTCTCACCAACGGCAAGAATGTTTCAGTAGATCAGGGGTATACTGGCTTCACTCCATATAGGATTCTCAAGGTTCTGAGGAATTTACTCTGTGTTCATGGTTCAGGATGTCTTGATGCATTCGTTCAAGGACCCTTACCTGATGGATGAAGATTCCCCTTTTGAGGTTACCTTTAGTTGGCAGAGTGTCAAGTTAAAAGTTAGGTTATGTCTAGAAGATTGTTGGAAATTGTTATCCCACCTTATCCAGCTGTCATCTACCAATAGGTATACATTTGGCATATCAATATTAGTATTTAACAGCTAATTTTGCAGTAATAGTGGGAATTTTAGTTTTATTACAGTAACTTCTTATGTAATACTGTGATAAAATCTAGAAATAAACCTTTATGTGGAGCTGCAGTGGGCGACATCATAAAATGCTCTACACAGTGACAAGGAATGAAGGCAACAACACATTTGCAATACAACATCTTTCCATGCATTTGCCTTGTAGGATTCATCATTTATAATGACAATTTTGAAAAGTTTGAATCGTTCAGCTAGTCTTGGGAAGCATCTTTCATGGCACAATATGCCACAATATGTTTAAAGTAACTGTCCAGAAGAGGAATCATGTTCAAATTTCTTCTAGTGGTAATTTGTTGAATGGAATGAAGCCCAGATGTCTCCATCTGTGCTCACCAATTTGTACATGTGCACAGTGGAGTCCTTACTCATTAGCTGCATTACATCCTGATATGGCACCTTTTCAGCTCCGCTCCCCAAAGCACTGCAGAGGGTGGTGAAGTCGGATCAAAATATTACTGGCACCCAGCTGCCTTCGTTCATGACATGTTTAACATGTGCTGCCTTAGAAAGACCAGCAATATTTTTAAAGACCTTGGCCAGGGCCAGCGTGTGGGGCGATGAGGCAATTACTTCAGGCGGCACTTTGGTAAGAGCAGCATTTTTATGGAATAGTATTGTTTTAATATTACCAAAATAACAATACAAAAATGAGAGATAATTATGCACCTTACATACACATCTTATTCCTTCTTTATACTGTAACCCTGACCTGGACGTTAGAGTCCAGTACATTTCACTTGTTTAAATTTTTTTTTTTGCAGTATATGGTTATTTTATTTGAATCAAATTCAGAAAACTAATATCAAGCCCGCTATTAAACCTTCCAAATTCCACTCACCCACAAAAAAACATTCTTCATCACGTTAGATAATGCATACATCCATCCATAAAGGAAAATGAAGGAAGGAAAGCAAATAAAACCTTCTATTTTGGCTTCCCCTCTACACGCACCCACATGCCAAAAAATCAACTAACAAAACAGAACACAATAACGAGTCTGTGTTCCAGGGATCAAACACAGTAATAAGTAGTCAACGGTGGTATAAACGTTTTGAATAAGGCGACTGTGAAATTAACAGTCCTGGGAACAACTGAACAGCTCAATCCGGCTAGTAGGTCAGAGTGACTTGCCGGTCTTTCGCTCAGGACTCACTTTGCTAAAAGTATAAAAGTAGGTTTTACTCTTTTTATATGGACTAGTGTTTAAAACTGCAGAATGTTGTCGCCCTTCAATTCCAATTTACTTCTCGGTATTTTAAAACAAGACGCACCAGCTTCCTCCACCTGCTTCAAAGCACCACCATTTTACCATATCCATCTTCCAGTCCAGGTTTACAATCAGGGCCCCTAAAATCATTCTGGGAGCAAGACTTAAAGGGGTACAAAACCCGTTAATAGAACCCTAGTTATCTAAATGACCAATCACATTATCTATCTATCTATCTATCTATCTATCTATCTATCTATCTATCTATCTATCTATCTATCTATCTATCTATCTATCGCAATGAGAAAACACAGAAAAAGGTTGGGAGATCCACCCTGTATACTAGGAAAATTATTGATCAACTTGCAAACAAACTTTATACAAAATTGAGTAGTAAGTGAAGACTGAGTCCAATATGGTAGTAAATGGGATACAGATGGTAGGCGATTTTATAGCGTACAGGCAGGAAGAGGCGTGTTGTTTGGGCTATACCTGGAAGTGAGGCCAGGCGTGGAATTTGCTGGAAAGACTGTGCAGGAATCAAAAGTGAGGTTAGGTAGTCTTTCATTCTGCGGATCTGTAGAGGAAGGAGAAAAGGAGTGAAACTGGATTGTCAACCCTTGGTCTGGTGTAACCACACATTTAGTCAAGCCCATTAACTGCCTCCCATGCACATGTATTTGTGATACATCTATCGATCTACTGTGAATTGGTCCTCCCATATTAACATGGACAGTGAAACTAATGCATATGGCACTTCTTAATAGATAAGTAGTCAATATTTCAGGCAGGTGGCAGGCAAGGACTGACTCATTCAATGCATGAATCAGGTATGGTTTACAGTACCCTCACTCCAAAGCAGACCAGAGATTCCATCAAGAGGTTAAATTAATGATTTGTATCTTAGGTATCTATTGGATCTACTAGCATTTATGTATTTATTTATTCATTTATTTATTTATTTTTTGCATTTGTAGCTTTTGCAGAGCTTCAGACGGATATCCATGAATTAACAAATGACCTGGATGGAGCAGGAATTCCTTTCTTGGATTACCGGACTTATGCTATGCGTGTGCTTTTTCCTGGGATTGAGGATCACCCTGTTCTCAAAGAGATGGAGGTATGGATAACCTTGGGGCATTGGGTCCATTGTTCTCTGTAATGATATGTGAAGTAAGAATATTATTTACAGAATATTTTTAAATGTTCTGTCCAGAAAGAGTGGTGTACTGTTTAACTTCATTTGGATGAGGAAAAAAAAATCACATAGAAACTATGTTAACAATTCCTCAACTCGATAATGAACTTGCACGCCTCCCAGGCACTGACCAGTTAACTGGACCTTCAGTTCAACACTTCAGTTGGCTTGATTATAGATGGCCAATCTGTAGGCTTCCCTATTCTTCCAAGGATCTGTGAGCCGGTGACATCAAGCTGTACCTTTAGGTTTTTTTTTGTTTTTTAAAGTGGAGCCAATTTCTCCATAATGGAATATCTGAGAAGGAACAGGTCAGTTTTCAGACCTCAGATACATAATGTATAGTGATTTGCTTCCACTGTTATTATAATAAACAGGAGGATCTTAAATGGACTAAGAAAGCTTCTTAAGCTTCAGTTAAAGGTAATGGGTGTCAGAAATGGGATCAAAGGGGGCATGCAGGAGATTGTATTTATGTGATTTGTTTCAGGGTGCCGCTGTGCCCACTCCTTGGGTTCTCTTTGTTCAGTAAGGTGACTGGGAATCGGCAGCCTGCAAGAGACGCACTCTATCCAGGCACGTTTTCAATCTGTTTGGGTGAGGGCAGCAGGGTAAAGACTGATTTTTTTGGAGGTCAGGTTATGTTAAGGTTGTCAGTTAGATTTTAACAAGTGAACGTGTATTGACATATTGAAATAAAACTGTAACATTTTGGTATTTGCCTTTCAACATGATGTGAGCACATCTTGATAAATTTACTTAAGGCGCTTGATTATCCATGGGCTGCTGTAATCCACGCACAACAGTCAATGAGACAAAGTCAGCCTTTGATCTGAAACTGCCTCCAAGGTTGCTTTCTGTATGACGAATGGGATAGAGGCATTTGTACTGTTCGGCATGTTTAAGATTAACTGCTACAGATCAGAGGATTTGTGATTGCAAGCCTTGGCACCCTCCGTCCGTCCATTGAAACTAACTGTGATATGGCAGGAATTTTCAAGAGATGCAACTTTTTTGCATTGTGTTATCTGTATAAACGGACAAACCAATTTGCATGCATTTCCTTGTAGCCTTTTAGTTACAACACAGTTTTGAGTTTCTTTTATTTATACATTTTGAAAAGTTTCAGTATATTGTCACAAACTCGACAAAGCGCAATAGAAAGGTTTGGGGCGGCCACCCATATATTTTTTCCTGGCTGCAAAATTGAATAAATTGATGTACTGAAGTGTACAGTTCAGAGTCCCAAACAGAACTGAGGGGATAAAGGAAAGTTGGTGGCTTTTAAAGGCCAGTATAGGAAGTGACCTGAAAGGGGCCCGGAACCGGAAGGGTCTTCATCCATAGGTTCGGGCCCAGAAGTGACATCAGAGGGGCCAGAACCAGAAGGGTCTTCATCCGTATGCTCAGACCCGGAAGTGACATCAGAGGGGGGCCCAGAACCGGAATGGTCTTCATCCACAGGCTTGGGCCCGGAAGTGACATCAGAGGGGCCGGAACCGGAAGGGTCTTCATCCATACGCTCGGACCCGGTAGTGACATCAGAGGGGGCCGGAACCAGAAGGGTCTTCATCCATAGGCTCAGACCTGGAAATGACATCAAAAGGGTCAGAACTAGAATTGACTTCATCAGGGCCAGACGGAATTACCCGTGAACAGAAAACCAAGAAAAAGAGTCAGTGCACTCTGCCATCTCCTGGTCTGGTTCAGAATTACTCTCATTCGAGCCCTTTAGCTGCCTCCCATGCACACGTGTGTGACAATATAAACACTACCCAGCCTGGTTATAAAACTACTCCAATTCTCCCGTCTTTCCCCCTCATTCACTGGTCAAGAATCCCCATCTTAAATTCAAAAGCTTGATCCTGTGTCGATGCCTTTCCTCTGCATGCACTGCTCTGGTTTTCTGGATGTATTTATTTCATAAAATATTAGCAGAAAATGCATTAATTTTGCCCATTGTGAGCCTACAATTGGGTGACTTGAAGTGTGGGTTATGTAGCACGAGTAACGTGAGATTGTATTCATTGAAGCTTTTGATGTTGTTTGCTGTTGTCCAGCGTTGGTCACCATAGATGCCTCTTCTATCAGAACATTTGTTATGTCTGTTCTTCATTAAAAATTTAGATAAGCCGTAACTGCAGACTACAAGTGGTAAGTAATATACAAAAACATATACTTTGTGGGTGTAGTAGTCTTATGAGTGTGAATATCTTTTTGTTTTTTTTTTTTCATTGGACTAGGTTGTGACATTTGCAAACACAATGAAACTTAGAGGACTGTATATCATCTGAAGCTAATTTTGGGTTTTGAAATGTTAGCAGTTAATCATTGAGTGTGTATTTTTTGTAAAAGTCCAAGCAGGTGCTTTGGAGGATGTAATTGGATGCCTCTTCTGGCATAGCTCGTGTTCGTGCCACTTAGGGTGGGGCGGTGCTTCAATTTGCTGCCCCCCAACATATCTGAATATGTTAACCTATTTAAATAGAAAATTAAAATGACGTATAGAGAAAAATTAAGATAAATTTTGCATAGATTTATTTATATATACAGAGAAAGAGCAATCATTTTTCATATAGTATTATTTATAAGCATCAACTAGACAAGAATATAGTATAGACGCACTGATTAACCATTTTCTAATTATTAGTTTAATATAATTACACTACAAAAACTAGAACCAGTGTAGTGTACAAGTGATAGGTGGGGATGCTTTCTGTGAAGAGCAAGAACGCATTTAGAGATAGCAGCACTAGAAAAGGTCCACAGGACAGCAACTAGGCTGATTCCAGGGCTACAGAGGATGAGTTATGAGGAAAAATTAAAAGAGCTGAGCCTTTACAATTTAAGCAAAAGAAGATTAAGAGTTGACATGATTGAAGTGTTTAAAATTATGAAGGGAATTAGTCCAGTGGATCGAGACGGCGACTTTAAAATGAGTTCTTCAAGAACACGGGGACACAGCTGGAAACTTGTTAAGGGTAAATTTCGCATAAGAATCAGGACGTTTTTCTTTACACAAAGAACAATAGACACTTGGAATAAACTATCAAGTAGTGTGGTAGACAGTAAGACATTAGGGACTTTCAAAACTCGACTTGATGTTTTTTTGGAAGAAATAAGTGGATAGGACTGGCGAGCTTTGTTGGGCTGAATGGCCTGTTCTCGTCTAGATTGTTCTAATGTTCTAAAACCCCATCCCAAATGGTATATAACAGAGAAATATGCATTACATGGTGTGCTACAAACAATAATGCTGAGGTCTGTGTTGATTACTTAGAGTTCAGCCTTTCTTAGACAGGCAACACAGCTAGTAAGAAGTTTACCAATATGTTGTACCACAGAAAAGCACACAAAAGCTTTGTGTATTTTTCAAAAACTACCTTTTTTTTCTCTTTACTTGTCTTTCTAGGTGCAGGCAAATGTTGAAAAAGCCCTGACCTTGTTTGGACAACTACTAAATAAGAAACACTTTCTTTTGACTTTCATTCGAACCCTGGAGGCCCAACGAAGCTTCTCGATGCGCGACCGAGGCAACGTGGCTTCACTCATAATGACTGCCCTCCAAGGCGAGATGGAATATGCCACTGGCGTCCTCAAGCAGCTCCTCTCTGACCTCATCGAGAAAAACCTGGAGAGCAAAAACCACCCGAAGCTGCTCCTGAGGAGGTAACTTAGTTGGATTTTATTTCTTTTCATAGATCAGCCTCTCACTCTTTTGCTTCAT
Source organism: Polypterus bichir lapradei (assembly GCA_026402145.1). Taxonomy (NCBI): domain Eukaryota; kingdom Metazoa; phylum Chordata; class Cladistia; order Polypteriformes; family Polypteridae; genus Polypterus; species Polypterus bichir. Next base: position 38,395,824 of record JANRMT010062840.1, read on the forward strand.
CTGACCCTTTGCTGGCCATATTTTTTAGCTTTTTGAGTGTGACTATCAGATATTTGCCTTGTTAAATGTTTACAGGAGATGAGACACCCCATTTTGACCGTCTGTCTGTCTAGCTTATGTCGTGTCTTTCTTACCTGTCTGTTTGCGTATGATGATTAGTGACAGTCACTCAAACCTGCCAGTCTGCCTATTCATGTGTGTGTGTGTGTGTGCATATTTTATTTTTCATTCATTTCTAGTTGCCTAGTTGTCTGCCCACGATAAGGTTTCCGAGATGTAGCGTACGCAGTCTGGCCCCATTCCCTTCTGCGTTTCTTCTTCCTGAAAGAAGCCTTTTCCTTTGACATCATAAATGCAGTGCCTGTCACTTGGAGTTTCACTCATGACCAGACGTGAAGGCTTTCCTTAAGTTGAACTCAACTTGGTTTTTAGAAAGAGAGAGGGAGATGAAAAAAAAAATTCTGATGGGTGAGATAATGCTAATGGATTCCAACATGATGTTCTTTTTTGAATTAATTTTTAAATATGGCTTAGAGCTTTTTTTTTTTTTTTTTTTTCCGCCTTCACTAATCAGTACATTTTGTTAATGCCAGAAATTAGAATCTTCTGTCCGCTTTTTTTTTTTTTTTTTTTACTTAATACACACCTTTTGTAATATTCTCATTTCAGAGTGGTCCCATTTATTAAAGTAATAATGTGAAAAGAGATCAAGCAAATTACAACTACATTTACCATATGTTGACACTGGAAATCCGTTTTTCAACTTGGAACAAGCAGGATAAGATCCAAAGGGCCAGACATGATGAAAGTGTCAATCCATCCAGCTTCACTCAGTCGGATTAAAAAAATTTTTTTTTTGTAATAGCACAAGTACCACTTAGCCCGTCTGACCTGAGCTGTGGATGTGGAAATAAATCTGGTGTGGCAGAGAGGAGTACCAAAGGGCAAATACAATTCTGCTCTTCTTCTTCTTCTTCTTTCTCTTTTAATTTATACTGATATAGCACCCACCCAAGTGGACACCCATGGAGTGTTATATACAGTTACTAATATAAAACAGTTGCAATAAATTGAAAATGCCACTCATTTCAAGCACATATTAGTTCAAACAGAGCAAGTAATGATATCAAACCTCTTTTTCAGGGTATTTACTCCCACTTCCCTCCTTCCCTCCCTCCGCCATGGCTATGACTGTTCTTCACCGCTGTGTATTCTCTTGCTCTGTTACTGTCATGTTGCACATTGCGACAGTGCATAAAGAGAAGATCAATATAGATATTAAGTTTCATAATTCAGAGTGTGCATATGGGCCATGTAAAAGCCCCCTTTTTTTGACTTTGCTCTTGTTTCCTGAGACGTAAACAGTCCATTAGATTAAATATCACAAAGCCCTAGTAAATAGAGTTGAAACAAAGGGATTTTGTAATAGCCAATGCAAAGTATTGATCTTTCTTGAAGATTCTGAGCCATCTGTCCAACCTTGTCTGATACCTGATGCCTAGTATTAAGTGTGAGCGAAATAAGCTCCTGTGTCCAATCATATTGTCTTTACTGACTTAATGACAAACCAAGTAAGCCGTGCGTCTAAACATCATAGCTTTTGTCACATAGGGATGGCTGAAGGGGCTTAAATTCACATATAGTACTGTTCTGGAGACAAAAGATCGGAATCCATTCATAGGGACGGCCTTCAGGACTCTACTCTTTATATACCGAGCTTGGCTGGGCAATGCAGTCACATTGTGATAGGACATCTGCAATTTATACGACAATATTATGTCTCTATAATGGAATGGTACACTGTCCAGTTTTGGCACCATTGATGACGGGACAGGGCCCAGCCCTTGAAACCCTGAAATGGATAAAGTATATTTGAAACTGTACGTAAAATTACCTTCTCTCTATCCTTCTATCTATCCGAACCCATTTTTTCCAGTTCAAGATGGAGCCTACCCTATCACAATAGGGCTCAAGGCAGACGTCATCCCTGGATGAGGTGCCAGTGAGGTCAGAAGAGATGTTCACCCACAGCATCTTGCTGAGCCAGAGAAGAGTTGCTTATAAAACTAATATGCACACATATAGCCATTCAAACTTCAAGGTTAACCATATTTTTCATATGCATAGCAGAACATAATCGCATTATCCGGGTCGATTATATCAACAATAGACCACAAAATTAAACAAGAAAATCAAAATATAAAAACAGAGAATCACCAACATATTGCACAGGTGAGTTGTATCTTGCACTGTATTATCAGAATGACCATTGTTTAAGAATCTAATGGTTTGTGGGATGAAACCTTTTTGAAGTCTGGAAGTTCTGATCCGTATACTACTGTAGCGTGTGCCACGGGGCAGAATGGCAAACGGTTCACGGTTGGGGTTGAGTTTGGTCTCTGATAATGTTGGTGGCCCTGTTTTGGCAGCATTTGCCATAGAGTTTCTATTTGGGAGGGACAGATGTCCCCATTAATTTCTCAGCCACTGTCACAAGTCTCTGCAGGGATATCCAGACTGAGGCAGTACAGACCTCCATAGCAGACAGAGATGCTGGTGGTCAATACGCTTTCTGTGCTGCTTCTGTAGAAAGAGGTTAGAGGCAAGTCCTTCTTATGCATCACAGGAAATGCAGTTGATTCCATTCATTTGTTACTAATAAAGTGGGGTGTGTTGGGTCCAGGTGAGATCATTTGTTATCTCCACCCCCAGGAACTTTGTGCTCCTAACTGACTCCACCGTGGAGCTGTCGATAGAGTGAGGATGGTGGGTATCGAGGTTCTTTCTGAAGTTATCAGAAACAGAAACATTCAGGGTCAGCTTACTGTTTTTACACCAATCCACGAGATGTCTGACATTCTCTCTACAAGCCATCTCGTCATCGCCACTGATGAGGCCTCTACGAATCTTCATCTGGTTGTCCATTTTTGTCTTAGCCTGGTTCTTTTGGTTTAGCTTCAGGATAGTGTTATGTACAGTGCTGATTTAGGCTCTGTATAATACTCTGCACGTGTGTTTTTTTGAATATCGCAGAGCATTATACAGAGTCTATATCAGGTCTAAGTCACGTGCAAGTCAAGAATCAACACTGAAAGACTCGCTCGTTCCCACAGGACAGTTTAGTGTTGCCAGTCTCCAACTGATCAGAGGAAACCAGAGAGTTCAAAGAAGAACCCGCACAGACATGGGCAAAATATAGAAACTACACACAGGCAGAAATTCTGTTTCCGGTGAATTTAGGATGTAAATTCAAACCAGAGTTTAGTATACACTATTGTGCAGTGTAACACCGAGCCTGGCTTGGTCAAATTCTACAGTACAGGCAAATGGAAAAAGATTCAGAATATCCAGTGATCTTTTATTCTGGGTTCTTGGCTTATTTTTTGCCTTTCTGTAAATCAGTATGGGTCCCCACATAATTCATTATACACAGTTTGTGTAATACTAAATATATTACGCACACAGAGAGGTATAATATGAATTACATTTTTCATTCTATTGTGTTTTTGCCTTGAAAAGGCCAAAGCAAAACCGTTCCCTTGCCACTTAGATATCAGCCATCATCGCTCCTTGCAGTGAGATCAGTGAAAAGCAAGCCTCTCCTTTTCCCACGCAGGGGAGCAACCCATTAATGTGGCATTTTTTTCAAAGTGTTTTTCCTTTTTACTCAATCTTATGGGCAAGATAATGATCAAAACTCACATCTGACTTAATCAGTAAGTTGGCAGAAGTGACTCTGGCTTCTCAGATAGTTGCTCTGACCAGGTCATTAGATGTGTCATACCTTTATGTGATGGTAGTAGATTAATTCTTTTCAAGTCTCATGTGCTTCCACACCTCAGGGTATTACTTGGGGATATTTAAGCAGATGAAGGACCCAATTAGTGACAGCATATTAGTTAATGTTGCTCAGTTGCCACAGAACCTTAATGAAGTCCTTGTAGAAGAAAGTATAAATTGTATCAAGTACTTTTCTCACAGATTTTTTGGACCTGCTTTTTGCTGGTCATTCCTAATTTATATGCTGGTCTTTTTTTTTTTAATTATTAACTCTCCTACTAAAATGGCTTTTATGTGTAATATATATTCATGTTCTGACTACATTGTGCATACTCTGACTGCTCATAAGCCTGACCAGAAAAGGCCCTGTTTAATAAATGCATGCGTGGATGGATTGCGTATGCCATAAACGTCCAAGTGCCGTGCTTGCTTCTGGGGTCTGATTCCAAGACTGAAGTGCTTTCAGTATTGCATTCATGTCATCTTCTTGGTTTAGCATAAAGTCTGTTCCACAGTTTAAGCAGGAATCCACGCTGGCTGGCATTTCTAAACTGTACCATTCTGAGTGGGCACCGGTTTTGTGCCATACAGTGAATTAGTAGCTAAATCTTTCCAGTTTGCACCCACAGTTGCTTGGCTTTTCCATCACTGAGAGTATTATGTTTTTGGATTTCTCCACTGTCTTTAATGCCATCCAGCCATCTCTGTTCAGAGACAAAGTCAAGGATACGGAGGTGGATGAGCCTGTGGTGTCCTAGATGATGGACTGTCTGTCGGGTGGACTACAGTTTGTGAAGTTCAAGGACTGTGCTTCTGACACAGATATGAGCAACACTGAAGCACCTCAAGGAGCAGGCCTTTCTCTTTTCCACTTCACTCTGTACACCTCAGACTGTAACTATAACAGCAGGTCATGTCATTTGAAGAAATTCTCAGATGATTTTGTACTTATGGGGGTGTATTGATAAAGGGGATGAGACAGAGGAGAGAAATCAAGTGGAGAACTTTGTTTCTCAGTGCAAAGAGAAATGTCTGAACGTTAACATCAGCAAAACCATTTTGCCGTACCAAATAGCCTCTATGTCCGGTCACTACTCAAGGAGTGGATTTAGAGTTGATCCACTTCTACAAGTGTTGGGGGTCCACATTAATGACAGGCTGTACTGGTCTCGGAACACAGAGGAACTACTGTATATAGAAAAGGCCAGAGGAGACTCTTTTTCCTCAGCAGATTGTGTCCCTTTAATGTGGGAAGAAACATCCTTCACATCTTCTACAGTTCTGTGATGGCCAGTAAGATTTTCTATGCTGTGGTGTGCTGGGCTGGTAACTTCACTTCAGGAGAGGCCCACTGAATTGACAAACTAATTAAAAGGGCAGGCTCAGCTATGGCATACACTCTGAACCACTGGAGGTCGTAACAAAGGAGAGAATTAAAACAAGACCAAAGTGTGCATGTGTATGTGTATATTTATTTATTTACTTATTTATCTATGTATGTTTGTATTATTTTATTTAAAGTGCCTAAAAAAGCTTTAAAGCCAAATATCCCCCTGGGGACAAGTAAAGTTACTCTTTCATACACATGGGAAATCATAAGCAGGCTAATTCAGTGTCCTGCAGCAGTTGTCTTAATGATGTTGTAGTCCCACATACTACAGAATATAAAATTAGAAATGAGCTTCAGATTATACATTGATAATGACTGGACAGGTAATTATACATCTCGGCCGGCCTCTTGTCTGCTCATAAACACGATAAGAATAAGAGATACATGGCCACACACAGGCACATTATATTACACGATATCTCTGTCTTCCATACACAATATACAGTATTGTCTATCTATCTATCTATCTATCTATCTATCTATCTATCTATCTATCTATCTATCTATCTAT
>JANRMT010062840.1:38401966-38425053 GCA_026402145.1 Polypterus bichir lapradei
CTATCTATCTATCTATCTATCTATCTATCTATCTATCTATCTATCTATTATATAGTGCCTTTTACATCTATCTATCTATCATTCCATAAATTATAGACAAAAGAAGGCACTGATGCATATATTAAAGGTTTTTTGAAAATATTTGACATATTTTATGACAAAAAACAATAGCATAAAGAAAGTGCAACAAGGCAGTGATCAATTAGTACACCATGTTTGTTCACGTGAAATGCATAAATATATAAATATATATATATATATATATAATATAATATAATGTCCAGGTAGGTGTGGGGAGCTTCCACCTGCATCAGAGAAATACAGCAATTGTTTGGCATGATTCAGTATTGGGTGAGCACTAGATGGCCGTGCCATGAGCTTATGTCTTCTTAGGACTCATTCCTGCTTTGTGTCTAATATGCCTGTTTTCTGAATGACCATGTATTAGTCTAATTCAGCCCAGACAATGCATAGATGGATGGATAAATGACTGTACTAAAAGTAAGGCTAAATAAAAAAAAAACAGGTAAAGAGGGCAGCACTACTGTACACCCCAACTGTGTCCACCACCAAGTAGTAAAGTATAACAGGTGATGCGGCCTAAAAGGCACCTAGCAGATGAGATGAGATTCTGCAGAACCTTTCTGGATTTTCCCTTTTTTTTTTTTTTTTTTTTTTGCACCTTAATTTCAGCAGCACTGTGTAGTTAGTACATGATTGATTAGAGGTTTATCTGATTATCGTAAGCATTGCATTTTAATCATACTCTATTAAATTACAGTATAGTGGAGTGTAACTTGAAATTAGGTCTCAGTTCAGAGCACAAGAAACCACAATTCACTTTGTGTCTTTGTACCTTTTCTCATTTTAGGACTGAATCAGTTGCAGAGAAGATGCTGACAAACTGGTTTACCTTTCTGCTCTACAAATTCCTGAAGGTGAGTCCTCTCTGATAATTTTTGGCAATGTCAAGAAGCTATAAATCTGTTTTTCCAATGAAGATACAATCAGCCTGATATCAAGAGTCATTGTGGAATGAAAAGTTAAGATAGACTGATACTTGTGCGCTGTGGGGCCGAGTCCTGTACCACTCCTTAGTCGTACACTGCGGCTTATGGGCAGTGCCTTACGTTTATGGTAAATTGGTTTTAGGTGAATGTAGAAGTCGTGAAAAGGACAAGGGTAAAAAAAATCTAATTTTGTTTCTGCTGCCTAATCTTCTACAGCAGTTGACAGCTTACGTCACCCAACAGCCCTTGATTCAAGACCTCCATGGATTTTCTATCAACGCTCAAGTTAACTGGAGTTCCCGGGAGTATCAATCCTACTTTAGCCGTTTTCATTGTTCAACTCCAAAGCCTGCTAGCCCCCTTTTTTTCTTTTTAAATGTAGGCATTTGTCATTTGTATGTGTCTTTTATCTTGAAATTTGATTATACTGTAAGTGCCTTGAGCTGGCTATTTCTCTATAGATAGAAAGCCACAATCTTGATGTTAATTTTTTGTTATCTGGTGTGCCTAATCGTAACAATTTTTGTAGTCTGTTTGTCAAACAATAATGAGCCATATTGAAAGCTTTCACAGAGGGGGATAACAAATAAATACAGACAAACACATACTGTACATTACACTGTAGACACTAAATTCTTCCTATCCGCGGAGTCTGTTCAGATTCACTTACGCGCTTTTATAAAAGTGTAACCGTTTCACAACATCTGCTGTCTAAACATTCCTATTCACGGGATACGGTCCTCGCTAGGCGCCATGGGATGGGGCAAGGATGGGCATCTAGGTCATTTTAGTTGCCATATGTGGTAAAAAAAAAAAATCTAAGAGTCTTATCGCACATGAGCGACATGTAGGACAGGTCTGTAACGCCCTTAGACGTCCAGGGCTGCACATACACCACACTGAATGGATTGACACATTTCTACTCGACACAGAGAGGCATGGGCAATCTCTTGAGCCCCACTGGTGTTAGGGACCAGAGCTTACTGTTGTTCCCTACGAACGAGGAATTCCCGGTAAGTGCAGGTGATAAGCTCACACTGATTTAGTCACTGCCCTTTGGACGCACCAACCATCGTTAATGGCGATTGGACGGTTTAGTGAGTCGCGGTCTCTCTTCACATTTGGCCTTTCTTGGGTTCTGTGGAATTCAGATGTGTCAGTAGTTGATTATGTTGTGTGTGCGCCGTAGATCAGTGGATCCCAAGCTCAGTCCTGGGAACCCGCTGTTCCTGCAGATTCGCTTATTCGCTATTATATAAGTGTAACCCTTTCACAACACCTGCTGTCTAAACATGCCTATCCACAGGATAAAGTCCTCGCTAAGCACCATGGGATGGGGCAGGGATGGACATCTGGGTAATATTAGTTGCCATATGTGGTAAAAAAAAATCTAAGAGTCTTATTGCACATGAGCAACATGTAGGACAGGTCTGTAACGCCCTTAGACGTCCAGGGCTGAACATACACCACACTGAATGGATCAACGCATTTGTACTCGACACCGACAGGCATGGGCAATCCCTTGAGCCCACTGGTGTTAAGGACCAGAGCTTACAGTTGTTCCCTACGAACGAGGAATTCCCGGTAAATGCAGGTGATAAGCTCACACTGATTTAGTTGCTGCCCTTTGGACGCACCAACCGTCGCTAATGCCGATTGGATGGTTTAGTGAGGTGCGGTCTCTCCTCGTATTCTGTTCTGTGAATTTCAGATGCATCAGCGGTTGATGACGCTGTGTGTGCACCGTAGATCAGTGGATCCCAAACTCAGTCCTGGGAACCCGCTGTTCCTGCAGATTTGCTTATTCGCTATTATATAAGTGTAACCCTTTCACAACACCTGCTGTCTAAACATGCCTATCCACAGGATAAGGTCCTCGCTAAGCACCATGGGATGGGGCAGGGATGGACATTTGGGTCATATTAGTTGCCATATGTGGTAAAAAAAAATCTAAGAGTCTTATCGCACATGAGCGACATGTAGGACAGGTCTGTAACGCCCTTAGACGTCCAGGGCTGAACATACACCACACTGAATGGATTCACCGCATTTGTACTCGACACCGACAGGCATGGGCAATCCCTTGAGCCCACTGGTGTTAAGGACCAGAGCTTACAGTTGTTCCCTACGAACGAGGAATTCCCGGTAAATGCAGGTGATAAGCTCACACTGATTTAGTTGCTGCGCTTTGGGCGCACCAACCGTCGCTAATGCCGATTGGATGGTTTAGTGAGGTGCGGTCTCTCCTCGTATTCTGTTCTGTGAATTTCAGATGCATCAGTGGTTGATGACGCTGTGTGTGCACCGTAGATCAGTGGATCCCAAACTCAGTCCTGGGGACCCGCTGTTCCTGCAGATTTTAGTGCCATCCAGATTCACAATCTTTGATAATAACTGATTTCATTTTATTAGCTGCCCTTTTTTTTCTCTTCTCCTATTCTTCATTTAGAAAAGCACAGCAGTGTACTTCTTACATTTTTAAACCATTTACAAATGTTTCTGTTTTGCCTTTTGCTTTAAACGCTTAACTCTCTCTCGTTGATTTCCAAGTCTTTTGCCCTTTTGACCGTGTACTCTGCACCCTTCATTGTATGCCAATAATGACAATAATAATAAGAAACAGAGCAGACAGCGCCACTGAATGACAAAAGGCTGCAACTACTTCAGCATCAGACCTGCTCATTAGTTATTAGTGGGTTAAATAATTAGAACACCAAGAGAAGCAGAATGAAAATACATTATAAAATAAATATGTGACGGATTTATACATTTTAATAAAAATTTGCAAAACTTAGTTTTGGCATTTCTACATTACCCCCAAAACACAGAAACTGGGAAATAACAGCTCACATAATTGGACTATTAGTCTAATTAAAACCAGAAGGTGGCTGGAGCAAAAATCTGCCGCCACAGGGGGTCCCCAGGACCGAGTTTGGGAGCCCCCTGCAGTAGATCATTATACTCTGTTTAATGACTTCATCTCGTGCTCCATCACACTTCAGAGATGCTCTCTTGGACTGAGATCTGCACAGGTCCTTGGAGGAAGGTGGGACCACCCTAAGATAAAGCTTGCTTTGGCCTTGTGTTGCAGCAACAGGATTAGCCTGGATGACAGGATATTTTTGTTGCTTACACGCATACACACATCTATTTAGTCATCAGTATGGTTCTTAAAGCTGCTAACTGAAGTAATGCAATGTGATTTTTTTTTTATTTTTCCTTCGAAAAGATGAGTCTTTTTTGAGATCTTTTTTCTTTATGTTTGTTTTAAACCAGGGATTAAGATTTGGCCGCCGGCGAGGGTGTCTGTGGGAAAAGGGTTCACAAATGAGCACTCGGGCACCGGTCAAGTAAATGTATCACTAGGATTATAATATACACTCACCTAAAGGATTATTAGGAACACCATACTAATACGGTGTTTGACCCCCTTTCGCCTTCAGAACTGCCTTAATTCTACGTGGCATTGATTCAACAAGGTGCTGAAAGCATTCTTTAGAAATGTTGGCCCATATTGATAGGATAGCATCTTGCAGTTGATGGAGATTTGTGGGATGCACATCCAAGGCACGAAGCTCCCGTTCCACCACATCCCAAAGATGCTCTGTTGGGTTGAGATCGGGTGACTTTGGGGGCCATTTTAGTACAGTGAACTCATTGTCATGTTCAAGAAACCAATTTGAAATGATTCGAGCTTTGTGACATGGTGCATTATCCTGCTGGAAGTAGCCATCAGAGGATGGGTACATGGTGGTCATGAAGGGATGGACATGGTCAGAAACAATGCTCAGGTAGCCCGTGGCATTTAAACGATGCCCAATTGGCACTAAGGGGCCTAAAATGTGCCAAGAAAACATCCACCACACCATTACACCACCACCACCGGCCTGCACAGTGGAAACAAGGCATGATGGATCCATGTTCTCATTCTGTTTACGCCAAATTCTGACTCTACCATTTGAATGTCTCAACAGAAATCGAGACTCATCAGACCAGGCAACATTTTTCCAGTCTTCAACTGTCCAATTTTGGTGAGCTCGTGCAAATTGTAGCCTCTTTTTCCTATTTGTAGTGGAGATGAGTGGTACCCGGTGGGGTCTTCTGCTGTTGTAGCCCATCCGCCTCAAGGTTGTGCGTGTTGTGGCTTCACAAATGCTTTGCTGCATACCTCGGTTGTAACGAGTGGTTATTTCAGTCAAAGTTGCTCTTCTATCAGCTTGAATCAGTCGGCCCATTCTCCTCTGACCTCTAGCATCAACAAGGCATTTTCGCCCACAGGACTGCCGCATACTGGATGTTTTTCCCTTTTCACACCATTCTTTGTAAACCCTAGAAATGGTTGTGCGTGAAAATCCCAGTAACTGAGCAGATTGTGAAATACTCAGACCGGCCCGTCTGGCACCAACAACCATGCCACGCTCAAAATTGCTTAAATCACCTTTCTTTCCCATTCTGACATTCAGTTTGGAGTTCAGGAGATTGTCTTGACCAGGACCACACCCCTAAATGCATTGAAGCAACTGCCATGTGATTGGTTGATTAGATAATTGCATTAATGTGAAATTGAACAGGTGTTCCTAATAATCCTTTAGGTCAGTGTACTTAACCAGTTCAACTTCCTTGTGATTTTTGCCAAGTATTTAAGGGTGCGTATAGGGGACCGAATATTTTAATGCTATATTATCCTTCAGGTATCATCCACTTCCCTCTCGGGTAGTGAAGTGTAGTAATCGCATCCCGTATCGGGCAATTGTTATAAATTCAATGGCTGTGTTAATGACATGCAGTGCTTTCGTCCCTCTTTATACCATGCTTGTTCATTCTGCTGTTTTTCTGTAACTCTTGCTCCCATGTATTGCATCCACCTGCATTAATGGACACAAAAGCTCAAACTGAAGATAATTTTAAAGACAAGCGTGTTATCAGAAGGTCTAGAGATGATGTATGCATGTTGCCGCTAGTTAGCAGCTGTCTCTTTAATTACTGCAGATGCTAACGAGATGTGAACAACATATGGTGACAGAGGGAGAGTTGGCACTTTATGCCAAAAGTAGAACTTCTGGACCAAAAAAAAAAAAAAAACATCATTCTACAGTTTCCTATTCTGAAGGAATTGCCCTTAATTGACCAGTCCGATTTTGGCCTAAGGATTCCACAAAGAGAAAAGGAAAATCATGAGTAGCTCCGCATACACCGCATTTCCAGTGATGGCGCTTCATTTCTGTGCATCTTCTCTGCTTTAGTCATTTGCATTTGTCTGACGTTTAAAATAGCTATCAGTTCTGTTTTCAGGATGTATGTGTATGTATGTGTGTGTGTGTTTTATTTTCTGTCTCTCTGTTAAAGTGCCATATAAATATTGTCAACTCTCTTCTCAGAAAAAAAAACCAAAACAAACAAACATTAGCTAGTCACTACAGAAGAGCATCAAATGTGTGGATCCTAATCAGCCGATGGTGCCCGAGCAGTTTCATCGAGTTGAATGTCATTAAAACAGTTTATAAAGTTGACATTGACTGGCATTTCCGACACATACCTCTCATGTCCATCACTTATTGATGAAGTTCCTATTCCTATGCACCATTCATCATCTGCATCTGTCTTTGTGAACCGAGCGCAAACTTTTTTTCTCTTATCATCTTCTCATACAATGTGAATCTTGACCTGTCAACATTTAAATGAATACAGCAAGAGCTACTTTTACAAAATGAAAATGGCCGAGAGCTACTCATGTTTTCTAACGTTTATTCTCATAGCTTATTTCAACCCAAACAAACTGAATATGCTTGTTTTGCCTGAACATCTACAAAATGTTGGTGTCCACAACTCACATTTTGCATTAAAACATCACAAAAAAATATTTAGTTCACCTGCATGTGCATTTTGTATGTCTGTCTGCATTTGCAAGAGCAGCTTTAGGCCCAGCACAATTAATGGTCACAAGGAACTGGCTTTTCCTCCGGCTTACTCCTACTCCAGCATTTTTTGGGACCAGCTCTGAAATGAATATGAGTCTTTTGCAGGGAATGATCAAACATAAACTCATTTTATGACCCCAATTGTTAAATCACAGGGTTGCCAGGTGCCAAGGCCTTTCACGCCGGCACTAATGGCAATTTAAACAGTGTGAGGGACATGCCAGGACCGACATCAGAGCCAGAATTAGTTTGGGGTCCTTACCTGGACGGGACACCCATAACATGTAAGGACAGGGAAGAGCAATAATTCCTGCATATTGGTATGCCTCCCCCTCCCACCACCCAACCCAATCCATATGCAGGATGGCAGTAGCCCTGAATATCAGTACCCATTTAGATACCCACAGGGAATTCTGGGAATTATAGTTCAGCAGTGCAGCCCTGCTGGGGTCCGTGGGTGCCACTAGAGTAGGGGTCTCCAACCTACCAAAGAGAGCTACTTTTACAAAATGGCCGAGAGCCACTCATGTTTTCTAACGTTTATTCTCATCACTTATTTCAACCCAAACAAACTGAATAAGCTTGTTTTGCCTGAACATTTACAAAATGTTGGTGTCCACAACTCACATTTTGCATTAAAACATCACAAAAAATATTTAGTTCACCTGCAAGTGCATTTTGTATTTCTGTATGCGTTTTCTAGTGTATCTCACACTATTGAATTAAAACATGAGTGCTGTCAACACAAAACAATGCAATTCCAAATCTACAGATCTGACATATTCATTTGTCATTTTGTCACATGTCACTGTGTCACTTTATTCACAGGTCCAGTTGCATGTGTGATGTGTTTTTTAGTTAGATGACTCAACAAGAGAGGTAGGTGTGTGGTGGAGTGGAGCCACTGAGGTTCACTCTTATGGAGTCATTTAAATGTTCATCTGTTTGTCTTGTTCTGAACTTTGATTTCATGACATTCATGTCAGACTCACAGAGGTATGGAGACCCAAACAAAGCAGACATTTTCAGAGCTGCTTGGTGAAGATTCTTATAGGCTCTATTAAGCTCCAGAAACACTGAGAATGCTGTTGAGACTTTAACTGCACATTATTTTGAAGGTTTACAAATATATAATATATAAAATCCAATGTCTGTCTGTATGTCTATCCGCTTTAAACGAGAGAACTACTTAACGGATTTAGATTGGGTTTTGTTCTATCATTTTCTTGAACATTCCGGTTGATTTTTCGACTTCTCTCATTTCGCTATATGTATCATAGTTCGCTTGCTGTACCGATTTATTTGCACGAATACAAGAGAGACACAGCGGGTCGGGGGGGGGGTAGGGCCTTCCTCACTCACTCGCCAGCTTCGGGGCTTGGTCCTTAACTCCGCTTAGCTAGCGAACGATAGAACAATTGAATTCATCTTTTTTTTTTATATTTAAAATAAAGTGTTACTTAGGTCTTGATGAGTGTGAGTCCAGATATTCTCTTAAGTGTATGCCACATTGAAAATTTAGATTGCAATTCAGATTGTGGATCGTGATATGATTTTTTTGGAAAGATGGCCCACCCCTAATTTGACTAATCAAGTTTTCAAATTTATGTTGAATTCATTAATCGTTTGGTGAGCTACTTGGAAAGGGGTGGCAAGCTACCAGTAGCTTACGAGCGACGTGTTGGAGACCCCTGGTCTAAAGAAAGTGATTGTTTGGTCCTCAGTTTAATAACAGACTTAATTAGAAGCCCAAATGGTATAAAGTATGAAACAGACTCAGACATTTAGTCGAAACCTTACTTTATGCGAGACGGTAGGAAGAATTAATGAATATAACATGTATGTGCAGGAGTCATCTGGTCATGTGAAAGTATGTTTCTGTGCAAAAGCCATGGCGACAAAACTAGAACATTACCTCCTCCTTGTTGTAAATTGCGATGCATTTGGGAAAGAGTGGCAGGGACAGTAAGATGATGTCTGTCATGTCCAGCTAGTGATATTTCCTATTGCTACCTCATCTCGTGTACATGTTGCCATGTTTGGGTTGCATCATGGTACAGAAGCAAGCTTTCTGCCATTCCCTACCTGAATAGAAAAAGTTGATGTACCCAAGTTGATGGGATTTTCCATATTTTGCATCACAGTGATAGCAGACTTTCACACCCGTTACATCCGTGGCATATAAATGACATCTTCCATCCCAGAGCACTGATGTGCTGTGTTTAAGATGCAGACAAGCTGTTTGACAAATCTGTGAGAGGTTTTTCTGGAGTGTTAAACTGCAAAATAATAAGCAATGCTAAGCTTACAGCTACTAAGAGAATTCTGCTCCTCTTTAATTTTATTTATTAGTATGGCCCTGAGAAAACAGAAAAAATGCACTTCCAGATGTCCTGATTATCCCCATGGTTGCTGGGCCTGGGCTTTTACTTTCTTTTTTTCCCCTTTTTGTTCCCTTTATTATTTTTATAAGAATACATTGCAATGAGTATTGCATTAAAATACTGGAGCACCTCAAATCTGATTTCAGCATTATCCTCAGCCCATCAAGTTGGACAATGCATTACGCCATGATCACTCAGACATACTGAAGCGTCTTGACGGTTAATAGAGGTCCAGGCTGCTTACTTAAGGACAACTTTAATGAGTGCTTGCCGAATAATTAAGCTTCGGACAATTCCTCGAATATGAAGTTTGATTGTTTTACTAATTGTAAACAGAGTAGGACCACTTTTTTTTTTCTTACTGAGTTGTAATTGGTGGTATGGGACGTTTCCAGTTAAATAAGCTGAGATGACAAGCAAGCATTGTGGTGTAAGAAATCACAATGGATTTCTCAATATTCAATATTATGCTGTTTGTTAACGCTCTAATTGCCACTGTAAGTAGATTAAAAGGATTAGTGGCCCCAGTGATGTCTGTCATATAGGCAGAGATTACTTCTCAGTATGGTCCAAGTGTGGGACACTCCCAAAACATATGAATAAGTGAGCCAGATGCTCTTGGTCTTGTTTAAATACTGCAGTCATGCACCGACTTACAGCTCCATTTGGGACTGGCCATTTGGCCGTATGTCAGATTAGCCATATGTTGGCCACATAGTGTGTAGGTCATTGCAACTGAGGCATTGTGGGTCTGGTGTGGCTCACTGATATGTATAATTTAACCATCAATACAGAGTAGCACGAGCCGAACTTCACATCTGAGTGATGGGTCCATGTAAAGCAACGACATTGGATAGCACGGTTGCCAGATCACGTGTAACCATTGTTGATTCGCAAAGGGGCCATGGTGAATTTCCAAAGCCAGTGCTTCTCGAATACTGGATCATGACCCAGGTTGGTGGGTCACAGGTTGCCATTGTTGGTTTGTGATTGGGTCATGGTGCGTCACCAAAGTGATCAGCCGAGCTGCACAATATGTTTCCCCCCATTTAAGTGAGCTTGTTTCACTAAGGGGGAACCCCAAATCATGTTATGTTTCACTAAGTTGGGGGATTACAATTGCTACCAATGGGTCATCAAGGAATTAAAAAAAGCAAAATTAGGTATGAATCACCTCAATCTGGGTGGCCCTAAATCGGAACTTGACTATAGTTTACAGTATATGACCCAAGTCAAAATAAGTGTGTGTGAAAACAATGTAATGTACTATTTTTAGTTGAATTACAGCATTATTTACACAAATTGAAGAGGCGTCCATCTTGTTAATGGCTGAATTCCATTTATCAAGCGATCTAAGGAAGAATACTTCAAAAGAGAATTGCAAAGTGTAGAAACACTTCTCATATCTTCATCTATCAAGTTATTGCAGTACTTGATTATGTTTTGAGCATGTTTCTACTTTACTTGAGTACAACATTTTCAGACTACTTTTACTTAACTACATTTTCAAAAGCAAATTGCTTCTCTTACTCCAATATACAGGGTGGTCCAGATCTAATTATGCAGATCCAGATCGTCTGGATGACTTTGATTTATGCGGGGACGATTCAAGTTCGGCGCAAAGACGATTCTTCATGTCGTCAGTTCGCACACTTCTCGATGGTCCGGGATTTTTCGGGTGATTTTTCTATGTAATAAACTTAATGTTATAGCGTAATGAAAATTGTATAATTAGATTTGGACCACCCTATTGTGTGCAAGACACCATTCATGCAATATTAAACCAGAAAACAAAAGGGCTACACAAATACTTACAGCTTTTTACACAGTTGTCTAAAATACAGGCTTCACCTGCTTTGGGAAATTCACATATACAAAGAATCTGGAATAATTTTAAAAAATACGCCGTTGGCTCTAAAACCCGATAATCTACACAGTCATCCCAAGTACACATCGCCACACCTCACAGAACGGGGTGGGCTTGGGTGTTGGAGATCTGTAATCCCAGCTACAGGCCGCAGTGAAGTATACGTGTGCGTTCACGGGCTGCTGTTCACTCACATTGTCATGTGCATTGCTCACAAGTCTTACAACATTATCTACATAAATAAAATGTGTTATTATTATTATTACCATCCTGGGCATGACAGCTCCATAGCAGATTGGTGAAACAGTTAGAAAAACCGAAAGTCCATTGCTTTGAATGTGAAACTAGAAGTGATCGAGTGCTTTATTAAACATTACTAGGGTTTATTTTAATGACTCCTGTTATTATTACACTAATTCTGTCAGTTGTTGCAGTTCAGTGATATTTGAAACTGGGGGTCATTTTGGGGCCAACGGAAGCTTAAAAATGTATTCCATTTAAATCAATTGTAATTTGGTCTTGGTGTTAGGAACATTCACTTTGATGAAGGGGTTTTCAGGGACGGATTAGCACCTTAAAACAGTGTGGTGCGCCTTTCCGATTAGCAAATACCACGCTGAATTAAGATGTCCCGCACAAGCTGAATGTCACTGCCTCAAGCTGCAGTTACTTGGCTCTGAGTTTAATCATTGTAATATTTAAAGAAGGTAGTCTGAATTATTTTGGTTTTGTAAGAGACAAAAAAAAACAAGAAGAGATCCTACATACTTGTACTTTTAATACTCAAGTGCAATTAATATGCGATCTTTAAAACTAACTAGGCTGACCCGCCTTTTAAGGCGACCGACTTTTAAGTTGACCACTTCTTAAGGCAATTCAATATGTAGATCAATTTGATATTTTATACAAACTCTTTAATTTGGTTATATTGCATTTGAGCGGTATTACTTTAATACGCGTAGTTTCTGTTATTTTTGTGATGAAATTTAAACTTTTTTTCTATATTGTGGTCGCCCTTTTGAACCCCCCTGATATTTACTACGCGGTGAGGCATTTTTACTCCACCAACATTAATTATTTCCAGAGACATAATTTTGTCTATTTTTCCAGCACATTGCGCACAAAAGCAAGGGGACGATGGGAGAAGCGGAACTCTGCTCACATCATGTCGCTTCGTACTGCAAGCTGCAAGTAGTAAGTCTGTGATAAGCGGAATACCGCTACGCTTTCCACTCACGGGACGAAAGGACAATCCCGACCTCTTTTATATAGTAAGAAAGAAGAAGAAGATATCGCACAGTCTGGAGTAGAAAATCATCTTTTACCTGGAAAAACGAAACTACAAATCCCATCGTGCATTGCAAAATGGACGGAGCGTGTGTGAAACTCTGCGCCCGCGTAGCACTCACGGGACGGAAGGACAATCCCGACGGCTTTTATATAGAAGGATATTTGCTCATTTTCTCATGGGCAACATTACTTTTACTTGCTACTCGTTCCAATAAGGTGTCCCTACATTTACTCAAGTATGGTTGTTAGGTACTTTATGCAGCACTGGTTGTACTTCAACTGCCTACTACACTGGTCACCACATTCTAAGTAAGTGTCGACCCACCAAATCCTGCTAAACTGGCGGTAGTTCCTAGTGGAAGGTGCACAGAGCAAAGCATGTCAAGAGTCCAGCTCTGTGTCTGATTACTAATCTCATCAGGTTTTGGCCCCCCAGTTCATATGGGTGAATGTTTGACGTTATCTTTCTGTTTTCTTTTTTGCTGTTTCTCATCTTTAGGAATGTGCTGGGGAGCCCCTCTTCATGCTCTATTGTGCTATCAAGCAACAAATGGAGAAAGGACCTATAGATGCCATTACAGGTGAAGCCCGGTACTCCTTGAGTGAAGACAAACTCATTCGACAGCAGATTGACTACAAGACGCTGGTTAGTATGAGGCTGTGGACCCTGCCACGAACCCCCCCCCCAGCATTATTGCGGATTAAACTCTACCTGCTTCAAGACGAATGTATTTGAAATGCACATTCAGATTCACTAAGCCTCAACATTGGCTGCTGTTATCTTCATGGATTTTGCAGAACTAAATCAGTGCCGCGTATATCCACTCCAAAGCTGACTGTGAACTCTGTTCAGATAAAGAGTTTATTAAGTTTGAGGGAATTATGTTGTGATGAATTTAATTTTAAGAGACTTACATAACAATCAGCACCCACCTTTGAACTCCCCCCCCCCCCCCCCAACAAGGGAGAAGGGGTGCTAAGAGAAGAGAAGAGCCTGACACGTTAGCTACAGTGCATTTGTTTGTCATGTACTTGTGTATTGCATTAACTATTTACCTGAACACCTTCCTGAAGCGAAACGCTTCCAGCACAATGTAAGGCTTACTCTTTATCGCAGAGTTGGGGGTAGAGGGCGTTTTAGACTTTAGCCCCAGTGACAACAACGGCAGCCTGTTTATGTGCAAGAAAGCGACTTTTTTAGCTTCTCTGCATAAGAAGCAGACTCGTTTTTTTTTTTTTTCTTTCAAATGAAAATTGTAATTGGTGTTTAACTCGAGTGCCTGTCTTTCTCTCTCATCCAGACTCTCCACTGCGTAAATCCAGAAAATGAAAATGCCCCAGAGGTCACAGTGAAAGGGCTCAACTGTGATACCATTACTCAGGTGAAAGAGAAAATACTGGATGCTGTTTATAAAGGAATGCCATACTCCCAGAGGCCCAAAGCCGCGGACATGGATCTTGGTAAGACAGGGCAATTTATGTGCACTTGTATCTTTTTTTTTTTTTACTAATGACATGTCCACAAGTGGTGTTATGGCAGAGAAATAGTGTAGGGCGATGTTCCTGAAATTCCTTACAAATCTTTAGAGTTGTAACGCCAAACCCAAGACATTATGGTTTTCAGATTCCACTTTATTACCAGAGTCTTATGTGAATCTGAGTCTTCAGAAATTGCCACTTTTATTGTGAAATGAACATTACACTGGTTTTGATTAGCCGCAACACTTATCATTATTTTACATGGTAAAGACTGAAATTAGCTTTTGATAGTTGGTAAAAAATAAAATTACATCGCAGTTTCTCTATCTACAGAAAGTTTTTATGAGAAACAAATCACGTCATGTTCTTGGAGGAACGTTTTCTGTTTTAGAACACGTTTGATTTCATTTCCATTTATTCTATTGAATGGACTTATTTTCTACAAAGATAATTCACATATAATAACTGTACCCACACATACGTGCACATTACGAACTGTATTTGATATTCTGATTCATTGCATTGTATTTATAACTTGCATTAGAGCAGGGGCTTGGCTCTCAAACTCGGTCCTGGGGGGCCTACTGTGGCTGCAGGTTTTTGTTCCAACCAGATTCATATTCAGCGACAACAGATAACGCTGAGCTCAATTAATTAGCTGGTATTTATTATTCCACATTCAGAAAAGCACAGCAACATGATTTTTACATTTATAAGACATTTAGAAATGTCTCTGCTTTTGCTATAGATTGAAATTGTTAACTCTCTTTTGTTGATTTCATTCTATGTTGCCCTTTCCCTGTGCAGGTTTCCCCTTTCATTGTATCTTAATAATGACAATTAAAAATGAGTAGAGCAGACACGCTAGCAAACAACACTGAAACATGAAAGGCTGCAACTACTTTAGCATCGGACCCACTTATTTGAAAATAATGCATTAAATAAACAATTAGAACACCCGGAAAAGTAGAATGAAAATCAAGATGAAAATATTGTTTTAAAAAAATACATTATCCAGGGTCTTGTTCAGAAACTGGACACCACTTGAGACGGCCTTCCCTTCACCCAAACACTAACTTTAAGGTAAATAAAATAGGTCCCTGATGTTAATTCACTATTTTAGGGCTAAAATGATAACAGAAATGTGGAACCTACTTATATACCTAATCTTAATTATTGTGTGTGACAGATAGGGGGCACTATTGCTCCCTTGAACCCTCGGACAATCCGTCAGACACCAGGTAAAAGTCCAATAATTCTTTATTCGGACAATTGTACAGTGCACAAGCACCCTCCTCTCCACAATACTCATACACTCTCAACAATACACAATTAATAATCACTAATACACTAAACCACTCCCAGGCGCATTGCCACCGAGCTCAGCTCCCCATCTGGGAGTTCCCACAGTCCTTTTATAGTCCGTGACCTGGAAGTGCTTCTGAACCCGCAGTCCATGTGACTTCCTAGCACTTCCGGGTCAAATCACAACTCTTCTTTTCTTCGTCAGCCCAGAAGCACTTTATTTCTTCCGTCCTCGTGACCTGTAAGTACTTCCGGGCTGTATGAAAACCAAACGTCTCTGTGCCTCCCTGCAGCGTCCCCTGGCGGCCCCGACGTTATCCAGCAGGGCTGTGTATTAAAACTCCATAGTCCATGATGCCCTGCTGGAATTCGGGGCATCTCCACGTTGCAGGGAGGGCTCCATCTGGCTGCTTGGGGGTCTTGGCCGGGATAAGCTGCCGGCCATAGTCCACATGTGAAACAACCAAGTGGCGTCCACTTTCTGAACAAGAGCCATTATTCGCACATAACTGCTTGGTACATTTAATATATACATAGATCTTTTAACCTAACTTAGTTTTCTAATTTCTATATTGTTCCCAAAACTCAGAATCATGGAAATATCAGTTCACTTAATTAGCCCAGGAGTCCAATTAAAAACCTGGCTGGAACAAAAACCTGCAGCCACAGGGGGTCCCCAGGACTGAGTTTGGGAAGCACTGCCTTAGAGTTTAAGAAAACAAGTAGCAACAGACATTTTGGTCCCCTGCCCTGCTCTAATATGTTACTGAATAATGAGGATCAGTTGTTTAAAAATTTAAGTTAAAAAAAAAATCAGACCTGATTTCGTCCCACCCTGCCACTAGGAATTGGACTTTGCGTTTATAATGAAGATTTCAGCACATGGAGTTTAGCGCCACAGTGAAGCGCAATCATAAAGCAATTCCTGAAAACCTTAGGGTGGGTGTGTTTCACTGGCTGTTGCTGCTTATCTATCTGTTAAAAGTCAAAAGCCATTTCTAAGGCTCTGTGGTCTAAATAAGCCCCAGTGACAGCCATAATGAGTAAATGTAGCAGATTCTGGACAGTTTTTGACTTTTTCAAAAGTGGGCATTCTGCCCAAATTTCAAATAATTAGGTGGAAATTGTTTCCAAGATGTCACAAAGAAGGCTAGCATGACATCTGGTGATATATAAGAAATGTGGAGAAGATCCATGAAAAAACAAGCAATACCAACAACTGATCTACTTCATTCTAGACTGCCTGCAAAATGTATTCACCCCCTTGGAAGTTGTATTAAGACTGTGATGTGTGAGTCGGTGTCTTGCACACCAAAGACGAGGCTGAGTCTCAGTACTTTATCACAGCCAGCTTTATTCAATTCGAAACAGGAACAGCAAGTTATTTATTGTAGCGGGACCCACCATTCTACTATACACAGACATGGCAAGCAGGTAGGGCCGGGGTCAGGTCAGTGGCCAAGTTATAATGTTCCTTGCATCACCCATAAGGCGACCGGCGCTTTGAGTGTGGCAGCAGTCAGCTTGTAGTTGTTTCTGTGGCGCTGTGAACCTGCGGTTGCCTCAGCACCGGACAAGCAACCCTCAACAGACTCAGCAGTCGCGTTATTGCGTGCCGTCAAAAGAGTTCACAAGTCTCACACCACACTTTGGATTTAGTTTGACTTTTTTGACACTGATCAACAGGAGAAAACTCTTCATTGTGAATGTGAAAACAAGTCTCTGCAAGGTGGTCTAAATCATTTTCATATATAAAACACAAAATTACTGATTGTGTAAGTATTAAAGTGACACCCATAAATCATCACTGGTACAGCCAATTTGTTTTAGATGTCACAGAAATAGCTGAATGGAGATCAATGGTCTTAAGTTTCAGTTGATTGTCATAGAAATGCACCTGAATATGGACCATCCAACTCGTGGTGAGTCTGCACGGTGGCCTAACCTACACAAACACAATGAAGACAAAAGAACACTCCAGGCAACTCCGTGAAAAGGTGATTAAAAAGCACAAGTCAAGGGATGGAGAGATGAGATTAAGAAATGGAAGGAGAATGTCACAGCTGTAAATTTGCATAAAGCAGACGGTCCTTAAAAACTGAGTAATCGTTTAAGAAGACAACTAGTGAGGGAGGCCCCCAACAGTCCTATGAGAATGGTGAACATTCTCCACCAACAGCCCAATGAGAACTTGGACGTAGTCACAAGCCATGGTGGCTGAGATTAGATGACATCTGTTGGCCAGGTGCTAAACTAGTCTCAGTTTTACTGGAGATTTGGCAAAGAGAAAGCCACTGTTAAAAAGCGCATGTTACATCTCAGTTAGAGTTTACCAGAAAGTACACAGGAGACTCTGAAGTCAGCTAGAAGAAGATTCTAGGGTCTCTTGAGACCACAGTTGAGCTTTTTAGTCATGTTTGAACACTGCGCATTATCAAAAACACACCATCACCTCCATAAAGCATGATGGTGGCAGCATCATCAGGTTGTGGGGTGCTTCCCTGCAGCAGAAGGCTTGGAAGTGCGGATGGTAAAGTGAATGGGACACAATACAGGGAACAAGAAACCTGCGCCTCGAAAGAAGATTTGTTTTTCAGCAAGAGAAATTAAACTTAAAATTAATAATGTGCATGTCTGCCGTGGCCAGAGTGGTGGCTTTGAGGCCAAGGATCTGCACTGGCGATCGGAAGGTTACCGGTTCGAATCCTGTAAACTCCAAAAGTGACTCTACTCTGTTGGGCACTTGAGCAAGACCCTTAACCTGCAATTGCTCCGTCCTGAGTATGATGATAATGTTGTTTCACATCCAGCCCTCCTGCAGGGTTGGTGGCAGAATTGGCCATTCCATCTGAACTAGAGTGGTGCTGAGGTGTCACCTGTTTCAATGGCTGCACTTGGGTCTTAATCTGGGATCCTGAGATGGTTTGTCATGTGGTGGGTGTGGCAGTGCACTATATCAGCACCTGCTCCTAACCTCTCTCTCTACCATGGCCAAGTCAGAGTCCAGATCTCAATCCAACTCTGAATTTGTGAAAAAGGCTGTTCACTCACATTCCCCATTCAACCTAAATGAGCTTTAGCAGTTAACACACGTGAATGGAGGAAAACGGCAGATGCGCAAAGTCGATAGAGAGAGAGGCCGGTGCACCCCGACTGAAAGCTATCATGGCTGCCAAAGGAGCTTCTGCTAAATACTGACATGAAGAGGGTGACTACTTGCGTGATCAACTATTTTATCCTTTACATTTGTAATTAATTTAGTTCACTTTACAGAGGATATTTTTACTTTGGCACTCAAGAGTAATTTTCTGTTGATTTAGACTTTGGAATTAAAGAGTCATTTTCCGTTGATTAGATTATTGGATTAGACTAGGTAAACTTTATTAATCTTATGAGAATATTCAAAGATATACAGCAGCAGAAACATAAAAAATAAAAAGTTGTCAAAGAGCCCAAATTAAATTTCACTGATGTAATGTTGTATATCGATACAATGTGAGAACGTCAAATGGAGGGAATACTTTTTTAGCCACTGTATGTTTCTTAAATAACAGAAATGTAATTACCAAAAATGCAGCACATCTTTTCTTAAAGAAACCCATCTTGCATAATGTAAAATGTCTACATTTAGAATCTACTCTAATCTATACTGTATGTTGTTTGAAGAAGGGGCCTCCTCCTTGTCTTCTTTGTACACGAGACATACAGGACTCGAGCGTTTTTCTTTCTGGTAAGAGGACCTTTGGTTAGATTAATTTTTTTTTTCTTTTCTAACTCGAGCAGAGTGGAGGCAGGGGAGAATGGCGCGCATCATTTTACAGGATGAAGATGTGACAACCAAGATTGACAATGACTGGAAAAGATTAAACACGCTGGCTCACTACCAGGTATGATATGGAAGATGGCGTCGGTTATCTGCATACAGTGTAAAAGCAGGGCAAGACTGAATTTTTTCATACCAAAAAAAGTTCATTTTTGCCATATGTTGTTGTTTTTTGTTTGTTTCATGTAACTTTTCTTTCCCAGATTCTCCCTCTGATTTTTAACAGACTCTTTAGGATTGCTGTGCTTCAGTGTTTCCATACACATATGTGTGAGTGTACAGTATATGAACATAGCGTGTATATATAAGACATACAATGGTGACCTTCTGTGTCGACAGTAATATTCACTCTAGTAATCAAAAACCCAGGATTAGCACCACATGCAGTCTGACAAAACCCCTGACCAGCCAGTTCACAGACCACCCTGGAAAGCAAAGCAGGTTATTACAGCTTATTGCCTGCCTGTATGAGGAAACGCTGTTTTAATTGTTCACAATATGGGATGAACAAAAATACCTAAATAAATAAAAGTCTTCATAAGACTGTAACAGCAATTCAAAATTTTAGTCATAACACTGAGATGGCCATATTTTCTTATATAATACGCTAATGTAGCTGTCCAGGATTTTAAAACACCTGTAGCTCACAAACCGTTTGACCTATTAACCTGAAATTTGGTACACATATACTACGTGACATCTACTGTCCACTTTCAGGGTGATGATTTTTATTACTCTTTTTATTTTTATTTTATTTTATAGTAGAATCAGCTCTGGGCAGCGGCCGTGCGGCACATTTGTACGGCACCGATCACATCCATACCACCTTCGTGGTCACTTCCCCTACCTCTTCATATTTTAAATCATTCTTGAGGCAGATTGAACACTTAAGTGCCAGCTTAAGTGAAAAATTAAGAAAAACGTACTAATTGCAACACAAACACTGACTTAATCAGATTTAACGTGAAAAGATGCCGACGGGGGAAGAGAAGAAGCAGGCCGCTAGGGTGGAGAAACGAAGAGCTGCTCAGGAAACAGCAAGCACATCAACCTCTGAGCAAACGAATGCTAAACGTATAGAGAAAGAGTAAGAAAACTATAAGTCAAGTGTATTGACAGTATGCCGTTATTGGTTATAAATACATATTTCAATACCAAAAATGATGACTGCACTCTTTAAAATAACCGATCCCACTGTGTGAATCTTTTGATTGATATACTTTGTTCCCTGAGGGGAAAATTGTCTTTTTGCATGACCTTTTAGGAGGGTCAGCCATTGTATGTCACCCATGGAGCAATTTTACAGGTTAAGGGCCCGCCGAGGTAGTAACGGGATTTGAACCGGCAACCTTCCAGATAGCAGCATAGATCCTTATCCACAGAGCCAGCACCGAGGTATGACATAATTCCAGAGGCTATCTGCACACTTCCATGCCTGCAAAGAAAAAGAGAAGGGAAATACTGTTTTTCCTCTAAGTGAACCTTTCCACAGGGTCTTGTGTTTTAATAATAATGAAGGCAATTGCTCTCGATCGTCCTTCACCCACCATTTCCCATTAAGCAGATCCCAGGTGCCAGGACCCATTATAACTCTGAAAATTTCTCGCAACAAAGAATAAATTAGTAATCGACAGTAGGCATTGACTAGTTGATAGAATGAAATGGATGTCATTTCTGCCCCTATATACCTACATAGTGTGTGTGCTGATACATTAGAACTGTTTAAATGTACCGCTGCCCACCTTTCACAAATATCTAGATGTATTCATTTGCCAGTCTGCTAGTTACTGCTGGCCTTTACAGCCACAAGTAATTTTTCACAGGCCACCTTTACCCTTTAAATCCAATGACTGGTTTCAGTTACTGTATATAATATATTTCTATCCCCCCGCCTAACCCCCCCATCTTTCGAACCACTTGGTAAAATTCAGCGCTAGCCAACTGAGCCAATGCCCTGGGGCACTCCGTCTTTCAGATGCTGACAGAGGACTGCAGGGATTTGAGGAGCAGTGGTCTGCATTGCTGTCTCCCTGCATGCAAAGTGTGATAGCAGCTGGGAAGACAGTCGACACTTTTAAGATGTCAACATTTAAATTATACAGTACACGTATACCCACATCCGCACACAAAAACACACACACACACATGCCTCGATCTGCAATGCAAGTGAAAAACGGTTTTGGAAAAAAAAAAAAAAAACCAGGATAAACAAGGTCAGGAATCACAGATATGTTGATTTGCCATGCTGTAAAGAAGCATTTGCACCAGGCAGTGAATGGAAAGAAATTGAATTACTTTTGTGCTCAGCAAACAGAGATTCTTTCATTTGAAGGTAAATTGGAAAAAAAAATTGCAGGAAAGAAGCTTTACTTTGTTTTCTTTGACAACATGTGATCAAAAATCACATGCACAAAGGCCTTCAGTCTCCAGGACTGATTATTTATATTCTTTCAGACAAATTCATTCCGTGTGCACATTAAAAGTATTACACACACGTAGATGCAGGCGGAGGCAGAACCTTTTAAAAAGTGCAATCTGGCTAAGTGTCCAAAGAGACGGACAAAGAAATGCCAATGTATATTTCACGCATGCATTAGCATTTCAAAAATGCAGGTAACTGCTGCTCAGAGATACAATTCATTTGGCTTGAGAATTAAATGAACACATAAGGCCACCCAGAAAACCATCTCATTTAATCCCTGGGTCTGGACTGATTGGATGCACGGGAACGTTTTTCTTTAACCAAACATCCTATGTTAATCTGCATCATCCTCCTTCCACATGTTCTTTAAAGCTTTGAATAAGATGAATCCGGCCAGTTAGTAAGATAGTAACAGATGCTAGGATCTCCTTTACGACTCCGAGTCCTTAATTTAACTAAATTAAAAATGATGGAAAAATAAGCACTGCAATATTCAACAAATTTTCTGTCCAAGCTTTCCTACTTATGGGAAACTGTACTGTATGCCTGTTTAAAATGTATTTGAAAATAAGCATTAAAATAAGCAACTTATGTGAGCAGCTGCACTTTGCAGAAAACGAAATTATAATATCTGAAATTTACAAGGGTTTGCTTTTTTAAATCACCCAAGTAGACTTCAGAGAGTCGGAATCTTCATATCACAGCCGTGTTCTCAGGTTAGAAGGAGACGTAGTTCCCAGAGATGCCCACCAACAAACCCGCAGAATGCTTTGATCCCAGCATGAGTAGGGGGGATCAAACCAGGCCACTGAGTTCCTTTCAATAAGCCGTTAAATCCCAGACTGCCCGTTTCTTGGCAGATTGTTGCCACACCTAAGCCTCTAGCACAGCAGCATCAATGACAGCAAGATAATGCTGCAGTTTTAATTACTCATTTTCGAAAACATTTTTTTTTTCCCCAACTTGAAAGTGATCACACCAGGTTTAAAATAAATAAATAATTCTTGTATAAAATATGTGTCAGAACAAAAGCAATCAAAATGTAAGTTAGGCTCTTTATTTTCAAAATGAACTGTTAGATCTCTGTGCTAACTGATGGAAATGGTGCCTAAAGCGTCCTGGGTTTTCAGTTCTAATCAAATTATTTGTAATTAAACTTTTACTCTTTGATACACCTGGGTAATTATAAGCAGCCTAATTCAGTGTCCTGCAGCAGTTGTCTTAATGATGTTGCAGTCACACATACTACAGAATATAAAATTAGAAATGAGCTCCCGATTATACATTGATAATGACTGGACAGGTAATTATACATCTCGGCCAGCCTCTTGTCTGCTCATAAACATGATAAGAATAAGAGATACGTGGCCACACACAGGCACATAATATTACACGATATCTCTGTCTTCCATACACAATATACAGTTTATCAATTTCCAGGCCCTGTATGTGTGTGTGTGTGTGTGTATATCTATCTATCTGATACTATCTATCATATAGTGCCCTTCACATCTATCTATCCTGCCAACTATATTAAAATTACTATCTATCTATCTATCTATCTATCTATCTATCTATCTATCTATCTA
>JANRMT010062840.1:38425814-38447081 GCA_026402145.1 Polypterus bichir lapradei
ATCTATCTATCTATCTATCTATCTATCTATCTATCTATCTATCTATCTGTCTGTCTGTCTGTCTGTCTGTCTGTCTGTCTGTCTGTCAGTCATATAGTGCTCTATCTACTGTATCTATCTCAGAATGGGATGGAGAAAAATACCTACTATATAAACAGATTTCTTGTGCCAATAGCTGATAACTGATTGATGATGGCATGATTGGGAGGAGTAATTATACAGTCTGACAGCTATGGGCAACAAAGATCAACAATACCACCTCTGGGCTCATCTTGCTAGATGGAGCTGTTGGCTAAAGCTGCTTTAATACAGCATGTGGTGGGGAATATTAGAAACATTTATTATGGTGGCCTATGATTCTGCCTTAATCCTGTTTTCTGGTACTGTGTCTAGCGAGTCCAGAGTCAGTTCTGTAATGCAGCTTATTCTCCCAATCAGTTCATTTGAGCTTCTGGCATTCCCTGAGACATTGTTGCTTACCCAGTAAACCACAGAAGAGTACACCTGGAAGTATCAAATGGATGCCACACATTCCTGCTGAGGCCACAGGCATGTCCAGAGTGCCTCCCTTTGTTAGCACCGTGGCTTGCTGAAACTGTCTGTCCCGACAGAATAAAAAAAATGAGATGCATGCATGAATAACCAGTACTCATTCTTGAACACAAATAATTTTACCACTATATATGTTTTAATTTTTTTTTAAATAAAACCGTGCACCCACTGCTTTACTTAAGTCAATTCATATAGGAAAGCAAATTGTTTCAATCAAGGGTTAATTCCGTTTTATTCATGATGAGGTGTTCACACTATATGGAGATGCATCCCTGACCAGAGCGCTAATGGGAAATGTTATTTACACCAATTTAAATACTGTTTATTTACATAATAATTGAAGAGCAGTACCAATAATGGTGTCCCAATTTTCTCTTCCTTTTAACAGGTTAATGACGGGTCCATAATTGCTTTAGTTCCAAAGCAAAACTCTGCATACAACATCTCCAATTCCTCTACTTTCACCAAATCCCTTAGCAGATACGGTAAGGCTTTCTTCTTTCTCTAATTTAATAATTTAAGCCCATCATATTTTTGGCATTTCCTGTCAAATAAACAATTTAAGTTCTGTTTTTATTCCACCTATTTTAATATGTTAAACTACAAAGTTACTGGTTCAGTCCCTAGCCAGTTAATTTTCCTTATGTACTATATATATATATATATATATATATATATATATATATATATATATACATATATATATATATATATAGGGGAATGCTTTGCTGACAATTACAAGAATTCTAAACAACTGTAGTGCCTACAGTATTAATTCACCTGTGCTCTATGTAGTTCTAAAAATATATGAAAAGAATTGTACTGCAGACATGTACGAGGGGGAGTCAAGCTAAAGTTAGAAAATGGGGTTTATTAGAAAATGGAAAGAAACTTCACAAAACTGATCATGTCATTTCTCAATGTCATCTCCACCCTTCTCAATGCACTTGCGCCACCTGCCTAGAAGTGCCCGGATTCCAGCAGAATAAACGGTTTTGTCTTGTCCTCGCAACCACTCATGCACCACTTTCTTCACGTCATCATCTGTCTTGAATTGACGACCACCCAGATGATTTTTAGCAGTCCCAAAAGGTGGAACTGTCACTGTGCCAAATCTGGAGAATAAGGAGGATGTGGCAATACCTCAAACTTTTTCATTGTCTTGCAGCAAAACGTCTCCTTGAGACAGCAGTCCCTGCCGCTTGAATCCAATAGCAGGCTTCACAATGGTCTTCAGCAAGTCACAGTAACTTGCACTAGTGACTGCAGTACCCCTCGGCATGTAGTGTTTGATAATAACTCGGGTGCAAAGATACATTTTATATAATAACTTGTTTGAGTTTTGACCCAAATACGTAAGTAAGTCAAAACTAAACTAACCACGTGGTACAAAAAGTTTACTGTGATTTGGTCTATTGAGAGGAAACCACACCCCTGGAGGTGAAAGGTTGTTGCACATGAAGACTGGGTGCTGAGCTATGCATGGCTGGTCGTCTTTTAAAAATGGCTGAATCTCATAATATCAGTGTTTCCTGTTCAGAAATGATGCGTGTAAACTATTTTACAATGTGTTTGTAATTGTAAGACACAGATCAATACTTGACAACTATCTTGGCTTGAAAAGTGGATGTATTTGGTAAGTTTTTAACTTAAGTCTTTCCCGTGTACCCCTTAGACTTCAAAGTAAAGTGCCAGTGCAGGCAAGATATTTTTTATAATTTTATGGATTGCACTTTAGAATACAATTTCATGTGCCAAATACATATATAGTATGTTTGTGAAGAAATAACTTTGACTTCAGAAATACTTAACTTATCCTTTAACCAACTACTGCGTTTTATTTTTATTAATATCTTTTATATTATAAGTCACAGTTTCTGCATGTCTAGATTTAAGACACCTTTAAACTGAGTGACTTGCTTGGGGTCAAACAACAAGTTGGTGGTGGTGATTGAACCAGCAACCTTCTGCCTTACAGTCCAACATTTCAGCTGCTGAGCCACACTACCTTCCAGGCTATGCAAGTAAAGATATCTCTCTATCATAATAAAAAACATCCTGGGATGAGACGTGACTTTTTCAGGGAGATACTTTCACATCCCACGAGATGAGGCTTTGTGCCAAGAGATTTAACTACGCCCGGGGCTGGAAATAAAAGACAAAGAGTAGATGACAAAGTAGAACGTCGTAAAGAATTGGCGTGATGCACATGCAGAGTAGGTCAGAGATAATGAAAGTACTAAAATTCAAAAGTCTCAAAAAAATGATAGTAAAGATCGTAATAGCGCAAACACACAGAAATTATTACTCAGCGAAATAACGGAACAGCGAAATGAGATTGAACATATTGTTCGCATTTAAACTTTAAGTCGGAGACTTGTAGATCTTCTAATTCATGTTGCAATCAGGGAAAAGTAGTGTTTCTTCCCAATGAAAAGGTGTATCCGCAAGAATTAAAAGATGTGTTGTTTGGTGAAAGTGAAATCCACAAACGTGAGCGGCAGAGACACGAAGTGGCTGGTGCATAGCGCAGGCTGGAGGGATTGGCAAATGAAGCGAGCAAGGTGCGAAGTCCCCTAGTTACTAATAGATACAGATGATAACACTTTTTAATAAAGGCTCTCTTTTATCATTTATACTTTGTAATTTGTTTCCTTAGTAGTTTATTTAACAGAATTCTACTAAACACATTCAAGAACTTAATGTTCAGTTTAAATGTGACAGCGTAAGTGGTGATAATTCTCATTTGTATAAAATGTATCTTTTCACTTTGCCTTCTCTGTTCAAATATGTTTTAAATAGATGCTTCTGTCCCTTCATAGATTAAAATCTATCCCACAATCTCATAGGTGTCACGCGAATCCCATCTAAGCCTCTGTGCATTTTCAAATATGATCATTCTTAAATCGGGATAAAGGTAGCATTTTTTTTTCCTCTCCGCCGGTGTATCTTTATTTCCAGCCTGCAGGTGATCACTGTCAGAGTTGGTTCTCTACCTTTTAGGCATTTTGCAATCAGTTTGGGGTTGCCGTGGCAACAAGGCTGAAGTTCACCGGCACTAAAATGAGTGGGGATGTTTTAGCAGACTAAATAGCACCAGTGCTGTGATGGAGGGAGGAACAGGCTTTTGATCCACACATGTAGCATTTAGGCTTAGCCTTGTCATCCTGGAGTACATTTCAGGATTTTCTCGAAGGAAAGGATGCAGGTTTTTCTTTTCATTTGATGGGATTTGTCCTACAGCTCTTTGAAAAGAGATACAGGACTGAAATAATGGCAGGCTGTAGGTGAATGGAAAAAAAGAAATGTTTCAAAATTTGTTGTGAGATTTGCTCACACCCGATAAAAAGGAAAAACGACAACAAACAAAAGAAAAAAAGAAGAAATTAAATTAGTGACTCAGTTGTCTAGTGCTTAGTGCTGCGTCTACACAAAGGACCTGAGTTTAAGCCCCCAGTCCTGTCACTGTGTTATTGTGGAGTTTTGTCCTGAACGGGGTCATGGGGACCAGTCCCAGCTAGCATAGGGCACAATGCAGGAACATTGCGCCAGTCCATCGCAGGGTGAA
Organism: Polypterus bichir lapradei; assembly: GCA_026402145.1. Taxonomy (NCBI): domain Eukaryota; kingdom Metazoa; phylum Chordata; class Cladistia; order Polypteriformes; family Polypteridae; genus Polypterus; species Polypterus bichir. The sequence continues at coordinate 38,429,935 of JANRMT010062840.1, forward strand.
CACATACTGCCCAGCCATACACCAGGGCCAATTTAGTATTGCCAATCCGCCTAACTCCCATGTGTTTGGACTGCTCTGTAAATGTTCTCCCAATTTACTTTTCTTCTAGAACTGAAAAACAGAAACGTTTGCGTTTGGGAGTATTTTCAGAACTTAAACTACAAATTTTTATCATTTTTAAATGACCCTATAAGACATAGCCTAGGGGCATTTTAGATGTGTTCCCAAAAGGTGTGCGGACTGCCTGTAAAATGCCTGAGGCTGTTTTACCAGAGGGCTAAGGAGCAATGTGAGTCATGTTTGAATATGCTGGATATGTGTTAGCAGGCAACACAGAAAACATGTGTTTACTGAACTACAACGCTGTTTGGCACAGAAATATCAACAAAGTCTGCTTCTGAATTTTTTTTTTAGTTTAAAATTTCCATCCTGTCAAGCTGATACCAAAGAAAATTAATCAAATATTGTCTGACAGACGTGTACACACAGACTGCATTGAAATAGATATACTCCCGGCTGGAATAATTATACGGGTGTGTGGTGTGCGTCATGAAGGGCACTTCATAAAAGTACTGATTAAAGCATCTGTTGAGTAATAACATTTCATCTAAACTCACTTCCTTCTACATCTGCATACTTTTTAAGGCCTGGATTTATTCTCCAGTTTATAATCTATTTACTGTAAATCCCCCTACATGTGGCTGAGGGCCGCACTTCTGGTTAAGAATTTGGGATGAACCTCTCATTCTTCACTGATGTAATTTTTTTTTTTTTTTCCTTCAATTTAGAGAGTATGCTTCGTACTGCCAGCAGCCCAGACAGCCTGCGCTCCCGCACACCTATGATCACGCCGGATCTGGAGAGCGGCACAAAACTCTGGCACCTGGTCAAGAACCATGACCACACGGATCAGCGCGAAGGCGACAGAGGCAGCAAAATGGTTTCAGAAATCTACTTGACACGTTTACTGGCAACCAAGGTAAGATTTCATTAACGAGCATTAAGAAACTTGACATCATAACTTTGATGTCTCAGAAGTGAAAGTATCACGTTTTATTATTTTACTTATTCTGAGCACGGTTCCATAGTAGTTTGAGATGAGGGCATTTTGGACACATAATGGATTTCCATGTAGAGCGCCTGATGATGATGATGGTAAAGAACACTGGATGCTAACAGAGCTAATTAGCCCTTTTCAGAATATTCAGAAGTGACTCATTGATGGGTAAATCTGCCTCCCGTTTGTAAGCCAGCAATGGATCGTGTTTATTCTGCTTTTGTACTTCCACTTCCAATAATTAATTTTTGCAACATAAGCATTGTTGAAAAATGCTACACAATTAAAGCAACAGAAGTTAAAGAAGACTATGAAATTTCCATGGAGGAATACTTTCATAATTATCAGAATAATTTGTTAACTCTGGGAAACCAATATCACATTATGCAACTTCTAGCCTTGGATATATTGGACTTACCGACAGCAGTTGCAGATCTAGTCACCAGAACGTGTCATTTTACATGATTGAAAATGAAAGGTCATGTCATATTTAGCAACTGCGTGACAACATGCCAGCACTGTTGAGTCTCAATAGGGAACTGCCTGACAGAGCCGGTGCTGTACAAAGGGTAATAGGTACAGTGAGTTCAGCCACAATCTCAGAATGTTTAGCTTTTGTCCATTCTGTCATGGTACGTAAAACACAAGGCATCAGACACCTGCCTTCCTAATTCCTTATTGCTGCATTATGTACTGTACTAGCCGTCCCCCGTGGCTCTACCCTCAGAGTAGTGAAACAGGACAAACTTCAAAAATCAATAAACAAAAAGGTATTGCTAGCTAAGCAAAGGCAAGGTACACTCCACAACACAGAGGTAGACCGACTCCTTACTCCTGACATCACTCTCTTCCCCCATCCATGGCTCACACCCTCTGTCTCGGATTAGCGCGAATATATCGCTCCTGTAAGCAAACTATGATTTTTAGCACAATGAGAGAAGTTGTAAAATTTAAAAAAAATGTTCAAGCAAATTCTAGAAAAAAACCTGATCTAAATCTGTTAAGTAGTTCTCTCATTCGCTAGCTAAGCGTTTGTAAGATACTCTCTGAGGCTGGCGCGTGAGTAAGGTGGGCCCCACTCTCCTCTCTCTCGGATTCGCGCAAACAAATCGGTGCCGCAAGCCAACTACAGTTTTGCTTGAAAGTTTGTGAACCCTTTAGAATTTTCTATTTCTGCATAAATATGACCTAAAACATCATCAGATTTTCACTCAAGTCCTAAAAGTAGATAAAGAGAAACCAGTTAAACAAATGAGACAAAAATATTATACTTGGTCATTTATTTATTGAGGAAAATGATCGAATATTACATAATTGTGAGTGGCAAAAGTACGTGAATCTCTAGGATTAGCAGTTAGTTTGAAGGTGAAATTCGAGTCCGGTGTTTTCAGTCAATGGGATGACAATCAGGTGTGAGTGGGCATCCTGTGTTATTTCAAGAACAGGGATCTATCAAAGTCTGCTCTTCACAACACATGTTTGTGGAAGTGTATCATGGCATGAACAAAGGAGATTTCTGAGGACCTCAGAAAAAGAGTTGTTGATGCTCATCAGGCTGGAAAAGGTTACAAAACCATCTCTAAAGAGTTTGGACTCTACCAATCCACAGTCAGACAGATTGTGTACAAATGGAGGGAATTCAAGACCATTGTTACCCTCCCCAGGAGTGGTCGACCAACAAAGATCACTCCAAGAGCAAGGTGTGTAATAGTCGGCGAGGTCACAAAGGACCCTAGGGTAACTTCTAAGAAATTGAAGGCCTCTCTCACATTGGCTAATGTTCATGTTCATGAGTCCACCATCAGGAGAACACTAAACAACAATGGTGTGCATGGCAAGGCTGCAAGGAGAAAGCCACTGCTCTCCAAAAAAAACATTGCTGCTCGTCTGAAGTTTGCTAAAGATCATGTGGACAAACCAGAAGTCTATCGAAAGAATGTTTTGTGGACGGATGAGACCAAAATAGAACTTTTTGGCTTAAATGAAAAGTGTTATGTTTGGAGAAAGGAAAACACTGCATTCCAGCATAAGAACCTTATCCCATCTGTGAAACATGGTGGTGGTAGTATCATGGTTTGGGCCTGTTTTTCTGCATCTGGGCCAGGATGGCTTGCCTTCATTAATGGAACAATGAATTCTGAATTATATCAGAGAATTCTAAAGGAAAATATCTGGACATCTGTCCATGAACTGAATCTCAAGAGAAGGTGGGTCATGCAGCAAGACAACGACCCTAAGCACACAAGTCGTTCTACCAAAGAATGGTTAAAGAAGAATAAAGTTAATGTTTTGGAATGGCCAAGTCAAAGTCCTGCCCTTAATCCAATCGTAATGTTGTGGAAGGACCTGAAGTGAGCAGTTCATGTGAGGAAACCCACCAACATCCCAGAGTTGAAGCTGTTCTGTACGGAGGAATGGGCTAAAATTCCTCCAAGCCGGTGTGCAGGAATGATCAAAAGTTACCGGAAACGTTTAACTGCAGTTATCGCTGCAAAGGGGGGGTCACACCAGATACTGAAAGCAAAGGTTCACATACTTTTGCCACTCACAAATATGAAATATTCGATCATTTTCCTTAGTAAATAAGGGACCAAGTATAATATGTTTGTCTCATTTGTTTAACTGGTTTCTCTTTACCTACTTGTAGGACTTGAGTGAAAATCTGATGATGTTTTAGGTCATATTTATGCAGAAATACAGAAAATTCTAAAGGGTTCACAAACTTTCAAGCACAACTTTATGACACGTAGCACGATGAGACAGGTCGCAGATTCAACTGGAATGTTCAAGCAAATTATAGAAAAATCCCGATCTAAATCCGATAAGTAGTTCTCTCATGAAAAGGGGACAGATATACAGACAGCCGTTGGGTTTTATATAGAGAGTGATATTGTACTTCAGGATGAGCATTCATTGGCTGTCAGCTTTCATTAACACAGGGCCCGCCCCTTCGACTAAAGACAAAATCAAATCTGTTAGATTCCTGATTGGATTTTGCTCATTACAATGTCTCATTCCCTGATTGGTCACTGTTCCAACCTAGAAGGCATAGAATTGTTGTTTTCCATGGTGCTTATTGTGTAGCTTCCCTTCTTGCATCTAAATTGAATTTTGAAGGCAAACAATTTACTGGTCGCAACAGTTTTGCGATAAATCCTATAGCCGACAGTGCCCAGTGTAGGCAAACATCGACATCATTTGTGTTTTCAGTTGTTACAGTGTGGATGGAGATACATTCGTGAATGATGTCAAAATGCTAGTACCGATGGAGATTGTTTTGGTTTAAAAGCAATTATTAAATGAAAACATAGTTATGTGGACGTAGCCTAAAGTTATAGCACTAGTCTGCAGCAAATTGGTTCACTGCACACAATTACCTCAAACAGCTTTGTGAAATTGCTATTTTAGCGTAGTACATACGACATCTAAATGCACATGTGTCATAAGAAGTGGCTGTTGTGCATGATGCTGCTCAGTCAGACAAGGTGGTGTGGCTCTTATTTTCAGATTGCACTATCCGTGTATGATGCAATTCTTTTTCTATATAGGATATGGATACCCTATGTGATAACAGTGTCCATGTCTAATTTATTTTATATTCCTTAGAACATGAGTAAGATTTCAGGGTTCAGCCAGCACTGTAGCACTAATGGGATCCCCATTTACAGTGCCAGATTTCACACTACATATAGTGCTACACGCAACGCTTCCTGTGCTCTCGGTTAATATTTGTAATAAATCAAGAAGTAAAAGAGGACTGAACAGAAAACCACATGGGTGGTCACTTTCGATGCAGCATCAGCATTAGCATGCTTATTAAAAATAATTAATTCATGCATTTGTGTTTCTTGCTTCTGTTCTCTTTTTTTGAAGTGTGTGCCAACATTGCTGTGAGATGTAGACATGTGCCAAAATACCAAAGTGGCTGGCGCTCAGTCAAATGTGCTGCCCCTTCCAGTTAATCTGAGTAAGCAATTTAGAAATTAATACAGCCTTCTGAGAGAACGCAAGAGAGAGAGAGAACGCAGCCCAAGCACTTCTTTAACTCCATTGACAAGGCAAAAAGCAGCTCCTGGTTACCGTAATGTAGCGCAGAATCTCCTGGGCCTCTCTTGTTCCTGCTCTGATTGACATTGTAATTTTAACCGATTCCCTGTGTCAGCTGAAACTGACCCCGGGAGCCGGCCCAATCAATGGTCTGTGACACAAATTAAACACTATTGTTTGTAATGGCCTTTATGAAGTGGAGCCGTAATATGGTCGTCAATAAAGCTCTATTGTTCTTTTGTGGCTTCCAGGGAATGATATTAAGTCTGTAGTGGAAGAAATGTTGCACCGCCATGCCGTTTATTACCCCTGAATGGGTAATTTGCATTATTGGCCTCTGAGCTATGCCGGGCAATTTGCAGATGCTAAGCATCTCGGAGTTTTCTGCTTGCGCTGGTGTTTTTTGGGAGAAGCAGTGGTGCTATTTTTCTGGCTGACCTCACTGCTAATTTTAGCAGGAGATTTTTTTTTTTCCTTCCTCAATTCCCATCTTTAGAAGGAGTGTACAAATATAGTCAATAACAAAGTCCGTCAAACAATACATTTTTCTTTCTTTCTTTCTAATTCGTTCTAAGGGGCCTTTGCTCACCTACATACTTAGTTGCCTTGATAGACATTTTTTGTCAGAATCTCATGCCAGCAGAAGCCCGAGGAGGACGATGTTCCTTAGAGCTTTCATTCATTTATCTGCTGATCGGCAATGTACAGCCTCCTGACTGACCACATTTCCAATTTCCTTTTATCTCTTGTAATGTGCATGATTCATACCTCTGCAGTGCTTTGAGCAACAAAACTTTTAGATTGCACATTTTAAAGAAGTCTATATCAAAAAGATTTTTAGAAATGTCTGTTTTTGAGGTCTACCCATCTATTAATCCACACACTTACCTAACCACACTCCCACGCCGTCATATTCGATTAATTTATTAGTTATCATATAACCCGCTACACACATCTGAACACCAGCAGCTTAAACAAGTACATGATGACCATGCAAAAATCCTTACAAGCTGTTAATGGGCATTCAGACAGCACTGCTAAGCAAGGTGACACCATGACGCCTAGGCTATGAGGGACTGTTTAATGTTATTTTACACACCTTTTCTTAATTCTTTCTCTTCTCAGAACATTATTTTTATTCCTTATTTGACTGATGCCTTTATCCAAGGTAATCTATAAACCAACCATAATGCAATATGGGTGATTAGAAAGTTAAGTGTACACAAGTAATGCAGGATTAGTCAAAATTATGTTAACATTTGAATGGCGGAAACAATTTATTCACAAAACATACTTCATATGTACAAGATGATTTACAGGAATGTTGCAACCTTTTTGCCACCTTGTTCAACACATGTTACCATATGTGGCACATAAACTGTCCACAACAATTGTCTATAAGTAGCAGTAGCAGTACCATTAGTGTTAACATAATTTTGTCTCACCCTGTAAATAGCAAAATAAAAAGCGAACACTAAAAATGTAGTATTACTGTTAGTCCAAAGCAAGGAGCAGTGCTGCTTAAGACGCTTGTTGATTTGGCTGGTACCACTGCTGATAAACTAGAGAAGAGAGCCAGAAAGTTTGGTCTGAACATATGAGGCAGGACAACAACAGCAGCAACAACAATATTTATTTCTATAGCACATTTTTATACAAATGATGTAGCTCAAAGTGCTTTGCAGCAGTGGTTCTCAACCTGTGGGGCGGGCCCCCCTAGGGAGGCGCGAAGTAACAAAAAGGGGGGCGCGAAGATGTGAAAAAAAAGAAAACAAGAATCAAAAATATGAAAAAAACATCTGTTGAAACCAAATCTAATTAACTTAAATTACATTCTGATACTAGAACAATAAATATAGAGTTAGATAAATGTCGATAAAAGTTAAGTAGGTATAATAAAATATGCATCTACATTTCAAAAAAATGTTAGGGGGGGAGATTAAAACTGTTATGAAAACTCGGGTCGCAAATACTTAAAGGTTGAGAAACGCTGCTTTACAGGATGAAGAAAGATACAATTAGGCAATACTAATTAACATAGAATAAAAATAAGGTCTGATGGCCAGGGAGGACAGAAAAAGCAAAAAAAAAAGAAACAACTCCAGACGGCTAGGAAAAAAAAAAAACAACATCTGCAGGGGTTCTGAGGCCACGAGACCACCCAGCCCTCACTAGGCATTCTACCTAACATCAATGATCTCAATCAGTCCTCATGGTATTCAGGGTTCACATGGAAGAACTTGATGATGATGGTCATGTGGACCTCTGGCCTTTAATCCATCAATGTAGGGACATCACGATGCTTTGATCGGGTGGTGGTGGCACAGACGCCACCACAGAAAACGAGATAGAGAACAGCAGAGAAAGTAAGGGTTAGTACGGATTATCGAGCCAACAGGAATGATAATGATAATTAAATACATATACGGAATATCAGGATTAAACTAAAATTAAGCTATGACAAAGCCATGTTAAAATAATGAGTTTTTAGTAGTTTTTTAAAGTGCTCCACCGTATTAGCCTGACAAATTTCTATCGGTCAGCTATTCCAGATTTTAGGTGCCTAACAGCAGAAGGCCGCCTCACCACTTCTTTTAAGTTTAGCTCTTGGAATTATAAGCACACCCTTGTTTGAATATCTAAGGTTATGATTTGGAGTGTAAGGTTAAAGGCATTCTGAAATATAGGATGGAGTGAGATTATTGAAGGCTTTGTAAACTATAAGCAGTATTTTAAAGTCAATTCTAAATGGCACAGGTAGTGACATCAAAACTGGAAAGATGTGCTCGGATTTTCTTTTCCTAGTTAAGATTCTGGCAGCTGCATTCTTCACTAGGACCCACAGACTCCTAGAATTTGTCAAGTACAGGGAAGTAGAGTGTAGTTATCAACTGTGCTGCTTGGTGTCGTATGCCTTCAGTCTTGTTCATCAGTCTGCCAAGTGACATTCTGTTGAGTTGATCGAGAGGCGTATTGCAGACATTTATTCTATAGTCATGTGTGTGATTTAGGCATTTATATTTCTACAAGTTGAAAAAAGCACATCAGGTTATATATCGAAAATCAAGACATCGATTGTATTTTTTAGACATTAACAGACTTGTTCATAGAGAGTTTCCTCGTGCACAGGTTGTTAATCATAAACATTATACTCAACTGCTGGCACATCTGCAGGAAAACAAATATCCAGAGCAGTGGCGCACACAACACTGCGTTTTGCACCATGACAGCACACCTGCACACACACTCTGTTGCACCCTGAGAGCTCACCTGCCCACATTGCGTTATCAGTCGAGAGGTGTTCGTTCAAAACCAATGTGGCTGTGCTTCACACCTCCTGTATTCCCCAGGTCTAGCTCCCTGTGACCTTTTTTTTTTTTTTGGTTCCTGTAACTGAAATTTTCGACTGAAGGGAAGACAATTTGTTACAGCGTTACAAATCCAGGAAAAAAAAAAAACAAATCACGGGGGCCTAGACATTGGAACAAAGATCAGTACAAGAACTGTTTCCAGGAATGAAAGAAGTGCGTAGTTACTGTAAGTGTGCTGCGTATCGAGGGGAGTATTTTTAAAGTGGCTAAAAGGGGATTGCTGTAAGTTGTATAATAAAGTTATCATTTTATTTTTAACAATTTCTGAAATTTTTGGGTCCTCGCTTGTACTTTTTAAGTGCAGTCTCAAGAGGCACCTGAACATCAGTAAGTTTGGAGCAGTTTGGATAGCCATTGAAAGCTTGTGTGAGTTTTCAGAAGCCTTTTTTTACTCTTCTTAATGCCAGAGACATCGAGTTGGGTGATAATTTAATAAGAACACAGCACGGTTGCAGTAGCCATGTGGGTCAAAAAGAGTGAGCCAATGTTTGAAGGATGGCATGATTTGTTCCATCAAGACTCTTGGTTAATGGAAACAAGCCCCTCCCCATGGCATTAGTTTACCCTGTATTCCTGGGTTGTGATTATCCAGTTTTGCCAACCAACGTCCTTGAAATTGGGGTTTGCAGGCATTACTGATTGTCATGGGCAGATAGCAAGCACTTTGCTTCCTCATCAACATACACTGAAGCAGGTTCAAGAAGGACCACCACAAAAGACGTGCTAAATACAGGCCAAGCCCTGAAACACTGAGGGTGGATATCATTGTCCATAGCCAAAAAAACATCAGAACTTACCTTAGCTGGGTACTAGTTGAGGAAGAGTTCACGGTTCCTCGTGCAATCCCTCCATTTTTGTGCCGGCTTTATGGGGTTAAAGTGAATCATTTTATGAGAAGTCTCCAGTGTTGGAGACGGTAGTAATTTTCAGATACACCCTTGTGAAGCCCAACTCTAACCCTATACAGACAGGCAGGACACAAGTTTCACCACACAACAAACATTTATTTTACACTTTCTTCTCTCCCCACAAGAGCACAATGTCCACAACACCAAGTACAGCACAATCATTTCGTCTCCAGTTCTCCTTACAAGCTTTGTTCTCTTCCTCCCCACTCTGGCCATTGAGTAGAGATGACTGACCCCTTTTATAGGACACCCGGAAGGACCACAGGTGTCCAGCGACCTTCTTCCGGCAGCACTTCCTGGTGTGACGGAAGTGCTGCCAAATGGGGCCCAGTAAATATCCAGGCATCCCCTGGCAGTGCCCAAGGGCCCCAGCAGGGCTGGGCTTACATGCTCCAAACCCGTGGCCCTGCTGTAAGCCAAGGGGGTGGTCCTCTATCAGTCCGGGGGAGATAGTATTTGGAATAAGCCCTCTCACCCGGTCCTTCTGTGCCAAAGGCATTCTTGCCGGGTAAGGGCCCCCGCAGTCTGCCACACCCTTTAAAGTTATCTTTACATTTTTAAAAAGTGACAAGCTATTAGGCTTGGCACTTTTAAAGTGTTTATAAAAGTTGTGGTCGAAGGTCACTTCCATCTACACCATGGTAAACTCTTCAGCATTCTCCAAGACAGACATTTTGAAATAAAAATGTTTTTCCAGAGCATATTGAGCACTGACTGCTTAAAACTTAGATCGTGGTTGCTTGTATAATGATCCTGCACACATTAAATTCGGCCACCCTATAACCTACCCTACACCAGGTCATTTCCAGAAGCACCAAGCGAGGCCTGTGTTTCAATGATCTTCCAGAACATGGATGGCATTGCGTTTTGGTCAGCTAGAGAGTCTAATGGAATTAAAAATAAAGTCTCTTTTCAGTCGTCAGGTCCTCACCCAAAGAGCCAGTTACGAAAACCCCAAAAACTTGGATTTCACATCAGCTTCGATCATTTTGTTTGTGGCCTTCTCTACTACATGAATGGCTAACTTCTTATAATCGAGTTTTGAGTCCTGCTTTAGCACATAAAGTGTGTGGAGACGCTGAATTTTGTTTGGACGTAAAAAGAGAAAACAGAAACTAAATATCGAGGAGCAGAGTCAGGTAGGGATCTGTAGGTTACAACAAGTGTTTTCAATTAGAACCTTGCAACTGGAAGCCAATAGAAAGAGAAAATTGGAGCATAATGGTGACTGTACCACTGCTCATCAATTCCAACTGTACGGTGAGATACAAAAATATCTGGACTGGGCTTGGGACTTTCCGGGAAAACCAACTGGAGGTCGGCCAGACGTGCATCATAGAACTATATCCCCTCCTACACGCACTCTCAAACCGCCGACCGGCTAGGTATATCCTGTGAATAGCCCAGTCAGTATTTGCACTGCAATCGCTGCACGAGTTGCCGCGATATTGTCAAGCAAAAATATCGAACAGCGAATCAACATCAAATTTCTTGCGAAATTGAACAAAACGGCCACAAAAACTTATGAAATCATAAAAACAGTGTACGGTGATAACAGTTTGTCTCGCAGACATGTTTTTAAATGGCATAAACGTTTCAAGGAAGGACAAGAAAATGTGGAACGCCCAGGTCAAAAGGGTGGTGGGTGCTTCACCAAGACAACGCTCCCGCGCACAATGCTTTTTCCGTAAAGCAGTGTTTGACTGACAAAAACACTCCTGTCCTCGATCATCCTCCCAATTAACCCGATTTAGCTCCCTGTGATTTTTATTTGTTCCTGAAAATCAAAAGTGACCTGAAGGAAACACATTTTTCTTCAATGGATGAAATGAAGACAGAAACGGCAAACCTGTTGAAGAGCCTCAAGCCAGAAGACTTCCAGCACTGTTTCAATCAATGGAAGATACGTATGGAGTGGTGTAGAGATCGGGAGGGGGAGTATAGAGAAGGTGACATTGTTTAGAATGCTGGAATTCATTGATAAATATTTTGTTTTTTTACCAGTCCGGTTATTTTTGTGTCTCACCTTGTATATGATGATTCTTTTTTCTTCTTGCAACTTTTAGTTTGCTTGATTGTGCTTAATAAAAAGTTGCTATATAATACCTGTCAGTCTAGGAATGGCCTAGGAGTTCCTTTCTGTGCTGCGGTTTAGCACTTAGACAGGACACTCCAGGAGAGATGGCTAGCATATGAAAACTGAGTGAGTTAGTGGTGTCTTGGTGACAGTGTTAATAGTGTTTTCAGGATCAACCGAACACAGCACTACTTCCATATTGAACATATTAACAGCATGGACAATTTTAAAGGTCATTTCAGCTTTTAAATGTTCAGCAATGAAGTAATTAATATATCAGTGAACTATACATATGATAATGTCACAGCAGAGTAGCCTCCAGCAAAGCTTCTACTGTGTTAAGCAAATATAACTCGACAGAAGAAGAAGAGTTTTGTGAAGTACAATATCAGCTTCTGTTCCTTCTGTACACTGTGGTGAAAGGTCAAGCCCATGAGTGTCATAAACTATTAACTTTAATGCGTACGCTTGGTCCTCAAGAGCTGCAGGGCCTGTTGGTCTTCATCACTGCCCATCTCTAATTGCTGCTTTTAACTCAACCCGTCTTCCTTGTCATTTTCCTGCGTTCATTCAACTGATTCCACAAGGTACAGATGTATACAGTTGGGCAGAAACACTCGAGCTTGTCTTTATGCTCTAATTCCTTTCTGAATTGCGTTAATAAGCAGGCAGTTTACCACATGCAGGTCCCAATGAAGGTACAAGCAGCATCCATGTCTGCTGCTCTCTATCACAATCATTTGAAGAGCTATGGAAAAAGATCTGTGTGTGTGTGTCATAGGGATCAGTCAAAAGTGCTAAGAACCTCTCTTAGCACAGAAACACTGTACCCCTTTAGTGCAGCAAGAGGAACTTTGAACAGCCGCTGAATATCAAATAGTCGTGTCAGAATTATGAAGGGAGAGCTACTTGACCGTTTTCATGAACAAAGTCAACATCATTAAGTCCCTTATAAAAGCAACTTGCACTACATAGTAGCTTTACTTTGAGGAAAACAAAATGCCCACCCTTATGCAAAGTTCAACTAATTGAGGGAAATTTTAGATTTTGGTATGGAGGCTAGTTACCGTTGGAATATAGTAACTTTAATGAACTTTAATGTTCTTTTGTTATCTAAGAATGAAGTTTTACTGCAGCACATGACTCGGTAGCTCCTTTCAGATTTCTGTTATCCGTTATGCGAAGAAGTTCTTCCTGGCTTCCACTTTAATGATTCATTATTTGTTTGAAAGAATTCTGATGGATCAGTTTTAGCAATGCCTTTGAGAATCTTTAATACTCTGGAATATATCCTTTCACATGCTTTTCTTCTTATTCTTCTATATCTTTTCCTACTTCTACGTGGGGTTAATGTGCTTGATCAGCCTTCTCCAAACAGCTTTGGCCCTACACCTCCTTGTCAGTCAAGCCCTTTTCCTTCAGATTTTACTTTGTCCATCCACCTCTGCTTTGGCCTCCCTTGTTTTCATCTTCTTTTTATACCTCCGTTCCCATCCCTGTTTTGCCCACGTTTATTGTCTCTGCTCATCACAAGTCCATACCATTTCAACCTATTTTCCAATACTTTCCTTGGATATCTCTCCCACTTTTTTCATACCTCTGTCTAATTTCTTATTCTGTACTTTTTTTTATAACTCTAAACATCCATCTCAACACCCTCATTTCTGCCACATCTCCCGTCTTCTCCTGTGTGCTCTTTACTGCCCATGTCTCAGCTCCACACATCATTGCTGGTCCTTCCGTTGTCTTAAAAACCTTACTGATAACTTTCACCGGCTTTTCTTCTTATGACTAAAGAAATTTACCTGTCAGAGCAGAACATACTCTTTAGTCCTAGGGTGCACCTGGCTGAACCTATTTGCACAGTTTCTGGTGCTGTTATGCCTTTTGGTACTGTGGTGACCAAAGCCGCACGTAATACTCTAGATATTATCTCAGTAACACATTGTATAGTCTGAGCATAGTGTCTCCTAACTGATCCTTCAGACTAATCCTATAGCAATGATCTGATGATTCTTTCTGCCTCAACTACACTGTGTACCAGTGCTGTTTAGCCATTAACACCTCCCTTTATTCTCACTGATCATTTAGGGTACCTTACAGAAGTTTGTGGATGACCTTTTTGAGACGATATTCAGCACAGCACACCGTGGCAGTGCCCTTCCTCTAGCCATCAAGTACATGTTTGACTTCTTAGACGAGCAAGCGGATAAACACCAGATCACAGACTCGGATGTTCGACATACCTGGAAGAGTAATTGGTAAGGACCAACTGTTTGGGTGAGTTTTGGGAGGGAGACTAGGGTAAGATATGATTTAAGCAAATCTTTTTTTAATAAAGGATTAGCTAGTGTGTTTGTGAACAAGGTCTTCATATTTTAGTGCAATGAAAAAAAGTTGTTAGCAGCTCCTGTAACTTCCATATTTCAGTTTTTTAAAGTTAATTTTATTGTGGTGTACTTTAGATGTATAGCACAATAATTTGTTTTGTTTCTTGATTAATTTAAAATCAGTGCATGACACGGACAAGCCATTCTTTGATTTTCAAGAGTTTTTGGTGCATACCTAGATTTTTTATTCTTTGGAGTATGGTCATTTTTGTTTTTATGTACTTTGTAAAGGCACGTCTCGCAACCTCACTGCACTATAACAGAATTTGTAGTGAGGGGGGGCCTCCCCCCCAGGTCTTTTACCTAAAATCTTTCTGTTTCGTAGTTTGTATATATGTAAGGGGGAAAGTGAAAGAAACCAAAATACTTGGAGTACTGCCTCGTCTCTTTTTTTTTTTCTACTGCATCCACCTATTAAGACAAATGTATAATATCAGAACATAGACGTGACAAAGAAGGCTTTATGGGTTTCATAAGTAACCCCAGTCTCTGTCTCCCTTTTCTCTTTCCAGCCTACCTCTCCGATTCTGGGTAAATGTAATCAAAAACCCCCAGTTTGTGTTTGACATTCATAAGAACAGCATTACAGATGCCTGCCTGTCAGTGGTGGCTCAGACCTTTATGGACTCATGCTCAACATCAGAGCATAAACTAGGGAAGGATTCACCCTCCAACAAGCTTCTATATGCGAAAGACATTCCAAACTACAAAAACTGGGTCGAGAGGTAAGTTTCATCACATCATCTCTCTTTGCTTTGTGCTGAAAGGTCTGTGAAAAGAAGTTTTTTTTTTTTTTCCAACTAATGATGGAGAAAACAATAAACAAACTTTTCTGACCAAATAAGAGCTGTTGATTTTTGGATTTCATTGCCAAAAAAATATGATGTGAGTTGAAGTGATGGCCATTTTCATCTACTGTTGGATACATTTGTGCCAGTTCTGCGGGCATAGATAATGGACAGAACTGTATTTTACGAATATGCTTAAATTATATGTGTACGAGGGTGAGTCGAAAATTGTCCGCACTCCGTTTATATTAAAACTTCTGTTGGCTGCACTGTCTTATCTGCGCTTTCTGTACGAGGTCCCTGCTTCACAGTCACTGCTGTGCAGGTGTGAACATGTTGCGTCAGATCATATGTAAGCAATGGCTGCCCCACTTGTGATTTGCACAAAAGAAGGACAACATGCAATGATTCATAATTTGTGGTCTGAGGGTGCCGATATTTATCGAAGACTTTGTGCACAGTATGATGAAAGTGTCTTGTCGTAAAGAAGTGTGTATGAATGGATAGAGAAGTTCAAGGAAGGTCGCACTTGTGTCAGCCATGAAGAAGGAGCTGCACGCCCGTCCACAACTGATGACAACATTGAGAGTGCACGTGAAATGATTATGATGAACAGACGAGTGGCAGTAGATGATGTGGCAAATCATTTGCAAATCAGCCATGGCTTTGCCTATGTAATAATCCACGACAGACTTGGGTTTCGAAAGAAGCCCTACGAGGATGAAGATTCACATCTAACGAAGAGGTGAAGACAGCGGTGCATTCATGACTTACAGCTCAGCCTAAAGCGTTTATTTAATAAAGGAATACAAAAGCTTATTGACAGATGGAAAAAAGTGTATTGAAAAGCAGAGAGATTATGTCAGAAAATGTTGTATTTGTCTTTTCTGAAAGTTAATTAAAATAAATTCTACAGCTGGAGTGCGGATAATTTTTGATTCACCCTCGTATTTTTTAGCTGATGGATTAAAGTTTACAGAATATTTGACTCAAAATATCATTAATGTCACCTATAAATGCAACAGTCTTTAAAAAGGCACGCTGCTACAGATACCAACTGTCAGTCACTACATCAGTTTACCTAATGAGCCAGGATCCACACTTCCAAGTGTTTTAAAAATGCTTCTTCCTAATCACTTATTTTTTCTCTTTGTGGATGCCAGTAGAGAGTCTCTTAAGTCCCATGCTCAAGTGAAATTTTTTTACAAAACTGAAGGAGCTTTTCATTGACATTTATTTTATGATATATTTTATGTTAGAATTTCACCATCTGTCTTATTTTGATTTTAAAATCTTCAAATGCAATATTCTAATTCTTAGGCTTTTATGTCACACATCCATCATCTCGAGACAATTTTATTTCAATATTACCCCTTCCCTACCCTACTAGGTACTATTCAGATATTTCCAGAATGCCAGCAATCAGCGATCAGGACATGAGTGCCTACCTGGCCGAACAATCCCGACTACACCTGAGCCAGTTCAACAGCATGAGCGCCCTGCACGAGATTTACTCCTACATTGTCAAGTACAAAGATGAGGTGAGCACAATGGGTTTTACTTTATTAAATGTTACTTTTCTTCTTTGGCTTCCAGAGGACTTAGTCTGTAGGACTCTCACTTTCGATCCAGGCTGCCATTTTTGCTGTTCTTTAATTAAACAGTATCTACAATCAAGTAATTTTGATTTCATATATTAACTTTTATATTGATTAGTCAGTGACTTTGCATTTCATTGAAAAAGGAGGAAGAGTACGCATTTAGGGATGCAGCTAATGGTTCTTTTTTACAAGTAACACTTTCTCATGTTCCGTAGCTTGCTTTATTGGACATATTTTGAACATTGAAAGTATTTTAACACAAATATCCTTACTTTTGAATCTCAAATCAACGTGCATACCAAAAGAATATGTTACAGAACTAATGAAAAAGGTAATTATGGTGAAACGTAATTTTGTATCATAATGTTTGATGTGGGGTGAAATAGTGACAAAGTGTTTAGGCATTACAGGTCCTGGAGATTCATTTCAGTTAACAACATAACCAGAAACCACATATGGTTTATAAAATATAGGGGGCAGTGTTTCAGTCTTCTATATGGAGCAGTGTGCAAGAAGACCAGCAAAGAAATCAATATTATGGAGTTTTAGCAGTGACAAGTGGAATTCTCACATTACCAGCTTTAATGTCCTTCATGCCTTGCTTTGTCACAACACCTCACACTGCCATTGAAGTAAGAAGTGGGGCTGTGGCTGTTCATTTGATATAGGTGTTTGTTTTATTATGAAAGCCTGAGCTGTGAATTACTTTTTATCATGTATGTGTGTGTGTGTGTGTGTATCCATGGTGCAGTGAGTAGATTGGTGCAAAATTGGTTTAGACAGAAGAAGTAAAGGATTATGGTGTGAGGAACCCTATCACAATTGGCTGATGTTATGAGTGGTTTCCCACAGGGGTCTATGCTAGGGCCACTTTATATATATATATATATATATATATATATATATAT
>JANRMT010062840.1:38447481-38462893 GCA_026402145.1 Polypterus bichir lapradei
TATATATATATATATATAAATATGTAATGATTTGGATAAGAATATAAATAACAAACTGATTAACTTTGAAGATGATACCAAGCTAGATAGATTGTCAGATTATCTCAAATCCATTGAATCATCACAGAGGTACCTGAATGGCATACAGGCTTGGGCACATTCATGGCAGATGAAAGTTAATGTAAGTAAATGTAAAGTATTACATTTACAACAACAACATTTATTTCTATAGCACATTTTCATAAAAATGATGTAGCTCAAAGTGCTTTACAAGATGAAGAAAGAAAAAAGAAAAAATATAAAAATAAAATTAGGCAATACTAATTAACGAAGAATAAAGTAAGGTCCAATGGCCAGGAGGACAGAAAAAAACAAACACAAAACTCTAGACAGCTGGAGAAAAAAAAAAAAATCTGCAGGGGTTCAGAGGCCACGAGACCACCCAGCCCCCACTAGGCATTCTACCTAATATTAATGATCCCTTTCAGTCCTCATGGTTTTCAGGCTTCATGTGGAATTAGATGATGATGGTCACGTGGATCTCTGGCCTTCAATCCATCAATGTAAGGACTGCACGGTGCTTTGATCAGGAGGTGGTATTCCAGATCGCCACCACAGAAAACTGGAAACAGAATAGCAGAGAAAGTAGGGGTTAATACGGGTTGCGGAGCCATGAAAAAAATGATAATTCAATGCTTATACAGAATATCAGGATTACACTAAAATGAAGCTATGAGGAAGCCATGTTAAAATAATGAGTTTTTAGCAGTTTTTTTAAAGTGCTCCACCATATTAGTCTGGCGAATTTCTATTTAGGAATTGAATTTATTAAGTTTGAATGCACAAGGGGAGGTCTGAAAATCAAAAGTCCATCTTATTAGAAGGATTTAGGAGTCATAGTGAACTGGACACTATCAACTTCCCGACAGTGTTCAGAGGCCATTCGGAAGCCTAATAGAATGTGTGGAGTACAAGACACAGGAGGTTCTGCTCAGGCTTTATAACACACTGGTGAGGCCTCATCTGGAGTCCTGTGTACAGTTTTGATCTCCAGGCTACAAAAAGAATATAGCAGCACTAGAAAAGGTCAAGAGAAGATGACTGGGCTGATTTCAGGGCTACAGGGGATGAGTTATGAGGGAAGATTAAAAGAGCTGAGCCTTTACAGTTTAAGCAAAAAAAGATTAAGAGGAGACTTGACTGATGTGTTTAAAATTCTAAAGGGAATTAGTCCAGTGGATCGAGACTGTTATCTTAAAATGAGTTCATCAAGAACACGGGGACACAGTTGGAAACTTGTTAAGGGTACATCTCGCACAAACATTAGGACGTTTTTCTCTACACAGAGAACCACAGACACTTGGAATAAGCTACCAAGTTGTGTGTTAGACAGTAGCACTTAAGAGACTTTGAAAACTCAACCTGATGTCATTTTAGCAGAAGTAAGTGGGTAGGACTGGTTAGCTTTGTTGGGCTGAATGGCCTGTCTTTGTCTCCATTGTTCTAGTGTTTCTTATGTGAATTAATATGAGCTGTACATTCTTGGTTACTTACTTTGTCTGTTTAAAAGTTACGTCTTGTTTAAAAAATCCTGTTTTCCTATATAAAAACACTCCACACAAATATAAATATTACAAGTTGTATTTTACAAACTGTAAAAATTGACTCTCTTTTTTCCACAATACAGTGTAAAGTTGTTCCGAGTTGTTGAATGTTGTGGATCAAAGTAATATACTGTTGTATTTTGCATATGGAGTTTACATTTAAACCGATTACTCCACATTTTACCAGCATTTCATCAGTTTTATCTATTTACCTGGATTCTGTATTAATCAAAGTTCTGGAATTCCTTCTGCCATCACTGTATTATTAAAGTTATAGCGCCATATACTGTAGTTCAAAGCATAACTGAAGCACCTTAAATAATGCTTAATGAACAAGGGGGGGCGGCACAGTGGTGCAGTGGGTAGCACTGCTGCCTCTCTGTTAAGAGACCTGGGTTCGCTTCCCGGGTCCTCCCTGCATGGAGTTTGCATGTTCTCCCCATGTCTGCATGGGTTTCCTCCCACAGTCCAAAGACATGCAGGTTAGGTGCATTGGCGATTCTAAATTGTCCCTTGTGTGTGCTTGGTGTGTGTGTGCGCACCCTGTGGTGGGCTGGCACCCTGGCCAGGGTTTGTTTCCTGCCTTGCACCCTGTGTTGGCTGGGATTGGCCCCAGCAGACCCCCGTGACACTGTAGTTAGGACATAGCGAGTTGGATAATGGATGGGTGGATGAACAAGGGTATATTTGTGTGCTTTCTATTTTTTGTATGTTCTAGCACAATTCAGTTAAACATTGAAAGCATAATTAAGATTTTAAAAATGCAGAAAAGGGTAATTTGGGCAAGCCAGCTTGCTTTTGATGTTTCAAGCTGATACGAAAAATGGCAGCATTGTTAGATATTGAGTATCGATCAATAGCTTAATGCATTCAGAGGACAGTTCCTAAATTGTGCACTTTGCCAGTAAAGAAAAACTTAAAAGCACAGGGGCTTAATGCATTTCATTATGTGTTCCTAATTCTCCAAATGTGTTAGCTACTCAGAAAATGGAAAAAAACAAGCAAATTATAAAAAGGAGGGGACCTGCTTAAGAACTTTCTCAAATGGAAACACAGCGGGACAAAGTACATTAGAAAGCGTGTCAGCGTTAGCCTTTCTTTCTTAGCACGTTCTCAGTGTACGTTGCCTTAATTTCTGTTTTAGTCTCGCTGTTGCAGTACGGTGTGGACATGTTTCACACCAGCATCACAGTCTGAGGTCCAAAGCAACAAGGGACTTGGTGACAAAAGCACAGCACATCTCATTAATGTCATTCTTTACCTGCTCTGATCAACTGTGCAGTAGAAGAAGAGAAGCTCTACAGATGAGTTTAGCTTGTGATTAATTAAACGCAAAGATGGCTATATCTTGTCTAAATAATCCTGTATTTCTATATTAACACTCCACACAAATATAAATATTACAAGATGCATTTTACAAATGTTAATTTACTTTATCATGACTTGTGAAAGATGCTTTAAAATGATGTTAAACAATTACAAGTTATATAAAAAATAAAAATGGGTACATTTATGCATTTTTGAGTCAATTTCCCTAGATATTAACAAAGCTCATATGGCATTTGGTCCTGCCTTCTTTTGATATACAGTACACTATATTGCCAAAAGTATTGGGACCCCCCTACAAATCATTGAATTCAGGTGTTCCAATCACTTCCATGGCCACAGGTCTATCAAGTCCAGCACCTCGGCATGCAGATGGCCTCTACAAACATTTGTGAAAGAATGGATCGCTCTCAGGAGCTCAGTGAATTCAAGCGTGGTACTGCGATAGGATGCCACCTTATGCCACAATAAGTCAGTTTCGTGAAATTTCCTTGCTACTAAATATTCCACAGTCAACTGTTAGTGGTATTATAACAAAGTGGAAGCAATTGGGAACAACAACAACTCAGCCACAAAGTGGTAGGCCACATAAAATCACAAAGCAGGGACAACGCATGCTGAGGTATGTAGAAGTCACCAACCTTCTGCAGAGTCAATAGCTACAGACCTCCAAAAGCACAAGAACAGTGCGTAGAGAAAGAGCTTCTTGGAATGGGTTTCCATGGCTGAACAGCTGCATCCAAGCCTGACATCACCAAGTGCAATGCAAAGCATCGAATGCAGTGGTGTAAAGCCCACCGCTACTGGACTCGATAGCAGTGCAGGCGTGTCCTCTGGAGTGACGAATCACGCAATCCGATGGACGAGTCAGGGTTTGGCGGTTCCCAGGAGAACGGTACTTGCTTGACTACATTGTGCCAAGTGTAAAGTTTGGTGGAGGGGGGATTATGGTGTAGGGTTGTTTTTCAGGGGTTGGGCTTGGCCCCTTGGTTCCAGTGAAAGGAACTCTTAATGCTTCAGCATATGAAGCCATTTTGAACAATTTCATGCTTCCAACTTTGTGAGAACAGTTTGGGGATGGCCCCTTCCTGTTCCAAAATGACTGCTCACACTCCAGTGCACAAAGCAAGGTCTATAAAGAAATGAATGACCAAGTTTGGTGTGGAGGAACTTGACTGGCCTGCACAGAGCCCTGACCTCAACCCGACAGAACACCTTTGGGATGAATTTGAGCGGAGACTGTGAGCGAGCCAGGCCTTATCGTCCAACATCAGTGCCTGACCTCACAAATGCTCTCCTTGAAGAATGGTCAGAAATTCCCATAAACACACCCCTACATCTTGTGGAAAGGCTTCTCAGAAGCTTTGAAGCTGTTAGAGCTGCAAATGATGGGCCAACTTCATATTAAAGCCTATGTATTAAGAATGGGATGTCATTAAAGTTCATGTGTGTGTAAAGGCAGACGTCCCAATACTTTTGGTAGTATAGTGTAGTTATGTATTTTATAAAAATAAGCCAGTTATTCAGAATATCTAGTTTTACTAGTAATATCTCATAAGGTGTGCTTTTATTTTATCCAAACCCTTTCAGTCCTCGGTAATTACATACAGTAAGCCAGAAACTGGATGTGCCGCACTTAAGCTTTCTGTACTTCTGCAGCACACTTGTTCCTCTTCAAATTGGTAAAATTAATTCCAAATTCATACATTAAAAAGATCTGTTCGAATAAACCATTACATAGATATTTTTTTATGTAATTTAATGGAATGGAGAAAGGCATATAGAGACCCTCATGAAAAATAAATGACAATTGGGAAATTGAAAGGAAGAAAATAAATAATTATTAAATGAGGTGAAATATTACATTATGAATTAGAAGATCTTTTCAGTTGTGATGTTATCATTTGAAGACCTTTACAGAATATACATTAAGGGGAACATTTCAAGAATGATACAATGCTCTCCAGTTTAAGGGGAAAAATGTTTTCTAGCCTGCCTTTCTCTTTCTGCATTCTTGCTTTCTGCTTCTCCATTCTTGTGCAGTTGTTCTAGTTAATGTAGCACAGCTGTCTCCGTTTACTGGGCACCATTCATTAAACATAATTACCGAGATGCAACACAACCCTCGGTGAAAGAAATTCAGAAAAAGAAATGATTACTCCATTATGCTGTTCTATAATACAGCATCAGTGCTTCCGAATGGTAGCTGTAATTTATTCCCGCTTAGATAGCCATATCTTGGTAATCTTTGCCTTCTTGCCGCACAGCATGATGCTTGCTTGTGCTGCTGATGCCACTGGGCCAGTCTCTCTTTGCTATGCTTAAGTGAACACTGTCAGTTGTCGACATACTTAGTGGTTTTGTGACATAGATGAGCCGTGGAGCGATTGTAATGTTCTTAGTTTATTGTCCTCTTTATCGGTGCCATGGGGAAATCACTTTTGTTGCTTTAAGGTTATAAGAGTGCATTGAACCTTACTTTAGTTCGTAACCTGAACTTTTCAACATGTCTTTAAAGTACACTATGCTAGCCAAACCCTAGAGAGACTGGAATGAGAATCATCTCTAATTGTATAATGGTGCTGTAGTGGTGTGATGTTAACTCAACTCTGTGTACAGTCAAGCCATGGGGACTTCTGGGCTCTTTTCAAACTATATTTCACACGGCACCCATCATGATAAACATCAGTCATTTTACACACATCACATACATCATCACCTTACACAAAGAGCTCATGATAGTTTTCAGAAATACACAGTAAATACATAAGACTTTACTACAACTTCTGCAGACCTCAAACCCGGAGCTTGAGGGTTCAAATCCCACTTCTGACACCATGTAACCATGAACAAGTCACTTCACCTGCCGGTGCTCCAACTGAAAAAACAAAAGAAATGGTGGTCCAGATCTAATTATGCAATTTTCATTACGCTATAACTTATTAAGTTTATTACATAGAAAATCACCCAAAAAATCCTGGACCATCAAGAAGTGTGCGAACTGATGACATGAAGAATCGTCTTCACGCTGAACTGGAATCATCCCCTCATAAATCAAAGTCATCCAGACAATATGGATCTGCATAATTAGATCTGGACCACCCTGTATCTCAAATGTTGTAGGCCAACAAATAATAAGTAATACTACTAGTACGAAACGTGGACCCAAGTTTGGATTAGAAACCAGCCTGATATTTAACAGTGAAACTGTAGTAAAACTTGAAACTTTTCAGGCACCAGTATTTGTCGAAACACCAACAATTATCAAGTGTGGTTGGTGTCTTTGTCGGGTTGAACCTTTTGGTAGTGGTATTAGGAGCCTATCAATTACCTGGAAAGGAGTACCTGACTCAGAGAGAACAAATTACCTCCAAGAGGGGGGGGGGTGACCATACCTAAAAAGGTCAAGGTTCAGCAGTAAATCAGATGGGCGAAGACAGGCAAGGAACAGCGGCAAAGAGAAAGTTGAGGATATTACAGGGAAAACTATTCTGCCAACAGAAGGAATCAGCTGATCCCGAGTTCATTTATGGAAGCCAAGATGAGCACACAGTATCATTTTACACTTTTATGGGGAACATGGGAGAGGGCCTGACCTGCCTATGTGAGTATTGAGGTATGGCTCGGCATAACCTTCACAATAATAAGCATGAAGATAAAGAGGAACAGTATTTCTACCGATGGACATCCAAGGGACTTTTTTCATTCAGTTAATCCTTTTAGATAATTGTTATTTGTGTATTTGTGTTTTATCAGTGGAGTGTCTTGGATTGTAGTACAGCAGTGTTTGGGGGTGTGCTGAAGCACAGGATTTGTGTAAATAGCTAATTTATTTGTTTACGATAGTAATTTTATTTCAGTCATCATTCTGCTACTGTTGGTGTGCTCTGTACTTGTTTGGTTAGTATGGAACTAGTGCTGGACACTTGCGCTCCGGGTTATTTATTGACTTATTTATTTTTCTTTTTGCTGACAGTTTTAGGATCGGTACCGCATATTATAATTTTGCCATCCCGGGGTGGAAAGGTGTCCCGAGGTTTGGTACACAGTTAACGTCAGGAAGTTGATTTGATTCATTAAATTAACTGTAACTCCCTGCATTTTCCACGATTTGCTGGATCATTGTTATTTAGGAATTTTCTTGAGACAAATCAGCTGGAGCCCTCTAGGCTGGCAACTTAAAGCGGGATGTTCATCCCGAGTGAAGGTCACTGGAGTAATAATAGAAGCCAGCAAAATGCATACTCTGCACCCACAGGTCCCCGAGGTTTGAAATTTGACCGAGGTAAAGGAACCACAATTCCAACATATGACAGATAATAAATTATCCCTTCTCCCACCTGGATTATGGATAAAAATGTAATAAGACATCTGCATAAAAGATGTTGGTGGCTTTCTTTGTTGCATTGCACCCTCTCCAACCAGGGAAACAAACTGTTATATTCATCTTTTTTAAAATGGGGAGTGAAAGTGTGATAAATGGAAATCTGCTCTTAGATGCCTTTTGCCTGTTTTTAATAGAGAGTCCCTAATAGATCCCATTGGTGACAAGATTGCATTCATTTTAATAGCAATAAAGGCGTCCTGCATTTTTAGAGGAAAGTTTAAGAATGTAGCACGGCTGATACTACTGATAATATTTTTCTCTTAAGGAAATGCTTTCTACACTCATAAAGGCCTTTTATTTGATTTTTTTTGCTCACATCTTCATTTTCTGCTGTCCCATGTGACTCTTTTTTGTTTCCATACACCTCATATACAGAAATGTCTTTCCCCAGCATGAAAAAGACTGAACGGGCATCTTGCTTTGAAATTGCAGCCATGTATGTTAGCTGGATATTATATCATGACTTATCTTGATCAATCTTGTCAATGTTGATTGAATCGATGGTCCCATGGGAAGACAGTTGCCAAGAGGCTGAAGAAAGGAAAGGCACCAAGTACCAAGACCCAGTGCAATAATGTAGGGACAGAGGGTGGCAGACCTGGCAGATACCCAGTTTTGCCAATGGAAAGTAAACTTACATCAGCCCAAGTTCCCAAAAATATATTTGAAGAATGCATAACTGATATAAGACTACTAATACATTTCAACATTTCATTCCCACAAGGTTTCTACTTCATTTCCGTGACTTTATTCCAAATTGCCATGACCCTGTGTGTAAGGATATCATAATAATATTTAAGTAAAAGGCAAGTATGGTGAAAAAACAAAGCCCAGGAGATGAAAATAACACATAAAGAGAAGTTAAAGATGTCAGAAAATGGACAAAATGTCAAAAAGCTAGGAAGGGTGTCAGTAAAAATGTTTGTCAAAACCTGAAAATTAAAGTCAAAGTCACTTTTAGGAAATCATTAGAAATAAAGTTGTGCTTAAAATAAAATTCCAAAGGTAGGATGCCATGTCTACCACAATGCCATCTTAAACATTAGTATAGAGTTAACGTCACATTCAGCAGCACAAAACACACTTCTGGCAGCAATATGGCTATGTCCACGACCAGAGTAACAAAACAGTGGCAGCTAAACAATGAACATCCAATATGGCAATCTGGAGAAATCCCCATCAAAGTGATTAAAAAAAATAATAAACAAAAAACAAAATGTACCAAACTTGCGTGGGACAAGACAAAAATGTAAATTCCTGATACTGTGCGTAAAGAGTTGCTAAACTTTATGGTTCACTATTTAACTTAAAGTTTATTGTTACCTCTGTGTTATTGATGCCTTTGAGAATTTTGAAGGCCTTCATCAGAATTCTGTGTAGCTGTCAAATTTTAGGAGAGGTCCCAAATTATCATCTCCCCCTCTTCATACTTAATACTGTTGTCAAGGTTTTGGAAACCTTCATGTTTTTGGGATCTATAATCTCTCGGGACCAATGTAGGGTCCATCATAAAAAGGGCACAACAGCAAATGAACTTCCTGCAACAGCTGAAGAAGTTCAACCTTCCACAGGAGTCTTATGATTCAGTTTTACACAGAAGTCATTGAGTCTTCCCTCCGCTCATCTATAACAGTGTGGTTCGGAGCAGTGGCTAAACATGACAAAAACAGGCTACATTGAATAGTCAGGTGTGCCGAAAATAACATTGGTGCTGGTCTGCCCACCTTACAGGACCTGTATTATTCCAGAGTCATGAAATGGGCTAGGAAAGTCATTACTGACCCCTCACATCCAGGACACAATCTTTTTGAACTTCTTCCGTTGGCCAGGCATTATAGATTAATATACGGCAAAACAAACAAATATAGGAAGGTCAAGGCCATCAATCTCACAAATGGTTAATTTCATCCCCTCAAGCCACTGAGGGTCCTGCAATACTGTCAAAACTGTTCAGATATTGTTCATACTTGTTTATTTATATATTTCCCCCAGTGTTTATTTCAGCATTTCTTGCACTGAGTTGCACTCTGCACTTATATTTACATTCTCTGTCTTGTGTGTTTTTTTTTTTTAATCTGAGGTGTGTGTTTAGCTATTGTGCATATGTCGATTATATATAAGTTACTAGCTGTTCCCTGCGGCTCCGCCCACATAGTAGTGAAACAGGACAAACTTTAAAAATCATTAAACAGAAAAAACAAATTTAATTCTGTGCAAGCGGGAGGTAGGTACGCTCAAACGTCAAACATTGGCACTATATCTAATCGCGTTTAGCTCTGATGACAGAGCGTCCCCCACGTGGGGAGAAAAGAACATGGCTGTGATATCTCTGCCAATCACCAGGGTCCCGCCCGCCTCCCGACTCGTGAGGTCCTGCTTCCCCTTCACCTCAGCCCGCAGCCTCTCTGACAGATTTGCGCGAATGATTACCACAAGCGAAGTATGATACTTACCACGATGAGAGAAGTCACAAAATCAACCGGAATGTTCAAGTAAATACTAGAAAAAAACCTGATCTAAATCTGTTAAGTAGTTCTCTTGTGAAAAGCAGACAGACAGACAGACAGACATTGGTCTTTAGATAGATAGATAGTCACCAAAACTGGAGTCAAATTCCTTGTATAATTACTTGGCCAATAAATGTGATTCTGATTTGTAGGACTGCTAAGTTCAGCTCCCCAAATCTGTCAAAGAAGAATGTGTTCTTCAGCCTGGGAATGTTTGTTCCTTTCTGTGCACCACTTCTCGAGTTGACATTTCCTGCTTGTTACATGCTAATGAACATGTTATACTTAGCACATTTGTGTGCAAATCAAAGATCGCACATTTATACTTGTGGCGGCCCATTCAATCACAGAGGAAGTGAATTGTTTGCATGATTGTTCAGCAAAAGATATCGACGGTAGCAGGCAGGTAGCACAGATCAGGTAGTGCCAATGCCTATTTTTACTGGCTTTAGGAGGGGAAAAAGTAACCAAAAGTGGTGAAAGGAGAGTTAATATAATATTTTTGTGAGTGGGGTGGCGTACGTGACAAAGAGATGCACTTCAAATATTTTGTCATTTGTTATTCTGGCAACCACTTAAGCCTGGTAATATCATGTCTGCCACCATCCTGTCTTTGAAATTCAAAATTTTTGGGAATATGTCGCCATGTCCATATTGCTGTGTATTCTGCACAAATTCTGTGCATAAGCCACTCGTGTGTCCACATCTGATGTCATTTTTGTCACACGACCCTCGCAACCAGCATGGACGTGTCAAGTATAAACCAGAACACCAGCCTTATGAGTCTAAACCGTCCTTAATTTACAAATTGACATAATTTTATTTGCCATTTAAATGCTGCAGGAAATCGCATTATCCGTGCTGATTCAACATACCCCCCAATGCCTTTTCAGGGTTTGCATTTAAAGTGAATATTTCTCTTGTGTGAATGCAGCATTTTGCTCTTCTCCACATTAAAGTGTATTTTGCAATTTTGACGGTTGTCTAGATCTTACTGTACTGTTTGCAGCACCTCCTTGAGTATCCATCAGATTTTAATGTCATTTACAAAATGTCCTTCTAACCTCTGTGTTTCTCCATCTGAAAGTTTAGTGTCCATTCCATATTTGTTCTAACTTTGTGTTGTTGTTGTTTTTTTCCATTTTAAAGATCCTCTCAGCTTTGGAAAAAGATGAGCAAGCCCGGAGGCAGAGGCTGAGGTGCAAGTTGGAGCAGGTCATCGACACCATGGCTCTGAGCAGCTGAAGCTTTGCTGGCACTGTTGAACTGACAGGAGAAACTTCTCGAACACAGATTCCAAATTGCGTGGGAAACTGAAGCAGTGCACTCTGGATCCCGCAGGGCTGGGCATATGTAGCCTGTCTCAAGTAAAAAATGTGTTTCAAACGCTACAAACGTTTCAAGGACAAATTTTTAAACACGCTTGAATAGCAAAGGCGAAGAACTGCTGAGGCATGGCGCATTTTGTGACTATGGGAGTGGTTCCTCTGGTCATGTGATCCAATCACGTGGTAAAGCCTGGATGGGACTTGAATCTCAAGGATTTTTTTTTTTCTTTTTTTTTTTGTGGTTTTTGTTTGCATTTTTTTTTTTTTTTATTGTACTTAACTGCCCACTCTCTCCGGCTTCCTGCCACTAGTGTTGCTGCTGAATTTGCACAATTTACAAGAATTTAAAGAATGAATAAAATGCAATTGAGTTTTTAAAGAAACAAAATTTTAGGTAAGGAAAAAAAAAACTTTTCGATTTTAAAATAACATTATGAATTGAGTTCCATAAGCTTTGATATTTTAGAGAAAGAAAAAAAAATGTCCTGTGCCATGTTTTATTTGAATGTTGTTTAGTGCAAAGACATTTTCTTAGATGAAAAAAAAAAACAATTAAAAACAATGTGCTATAATTTTTAATGTTAATGCCTAGTGACTTAAAAATTCTGGAAGAAAAGTACATACAAATGGAAGCAAGAATGAATAAACCTGATGAGGCAGGCCCTGGCTTTTGAAAATATGTAGGAATTGTACATTTTAAGTAAATAGGTTGTACTGTATGCTTTTTATTTGCACCAGCTCCCACCATTAAGCAAAAGGTGACAAACAAAATCTTCTTTAGACGAATACCAGAAGCTTCCATAACATGAAGGAACTGATCACTTCTGACAGCTGCCTTTTTCAACTCGGATCAGCTGGTTTTATTGAAATACAATAAGCTCGTGGACGTTTTTTAATGTTTTGTTTTTTTTTTTAAGAATTCTATATATCGCCAACCTTCATGACTCAGCCGACTTTACAGTGTTGCTAAAATAGCAAATATATGATTTGAATATAACCGAGATGACGGATCTATTAGAAAGCAACTCCCTGTTAGGTTTTCTTTTTATTTCCAATCACACAAGGCGCACACCCAGCATTTTGCAGTATTAAAGTTATATGGCGTAAATGAAAAGGTAGAAAATTTAAAAGCACCCGTAAGCAACTGTGAATGTACCCGAAAGCTGTGAGGAAGATGAAGAATTGTACCACATAGAAAGATTACTTGAACGTTGGAATGCTCGCCCTTCGGATCTTGCAGTGGACAGTCGGCGTTCGGGGAGTTAGAGGACCCCGTAGACTAAAAGGAAGCCGACTGCATTAATGCAGATTAGCTCTTCGAAGCACACTGATAAATTAAGGAAGATTGTGATTGCCGACAGAAGGATCCGAAGAACGAGGCTTCCCCGAAGAAAAATCTATTTAGCAAGACGGTTCATGGGCTCAGGTCTGATAATCCCATTATCCCACGGCTCGAAGTCATCAGATGACCGTGTGTGCCGCGAGTGATAAGACCGTAGTTTAGGAGGCTTCGTGCAGGATGACTTGAAAGTTTGACATTGTGGTGTTTTGCTTTTTAATAGTGTTTTTGTTTCCCCTCTTGCCTAAATTAGGCAGAGCTTTGATAGTGGTTTAACTTTGGGTTTTCTTCGATTTTTGGTTTTCTTTCTCATTTTACCATATAGTATATGTGAATCTGGATTTGTAGTATATTTAGCATGGTCACCAGTTCCTTGTAGATAGAAATTAATTTAAAATGAAAAATGGGGGGGGGGGGGGAGACAAATTTTGGAATGGAATTTACGGGAATTGAAATCCTGTAACCTGCTCCTACTAAAGGAAACTAACACACAAATATCGTCTACTCAAAACTACTGAATCAGAGGATTTATTTTGCTGGAATAGTTCATTTAAATCAAGAAATCCGGAGCTCTACATTCAAATTTCACCAAAGAGAAATGTAAAAGTTATGACAAAATAGGGGGCTTTTGAACCCTTCTTCCCAGTTTTATTTTTTCGTTTTAATTTTGTCTGTACCCAACTTCCCCACATATTTCTTACTGTGGTGTAGCTGTAGGAAATGCAAAATTAGGGAAATTCTGCTCTTTGTTTTAAACTATCGTGCTGGCTTTATTTTCCTCCAGCTTTTTTTCTGTTAAGAGATTTGCTCAAGTTAGGTACTTTGAAAAATGAAAAGATTTTGCTGACAATAAGTTTAGAGTCTGGGTTTTGAAGCAGAAGACAAAGGATACACCTTGTATTCCAAAATACGTGTGGCTGCATGAAAAGCAAATGCGATTTCTCTTTGCCCCCAGATGGTTAAATACGTGCCATATATACTTGCTTGTGATTGACTGCTACAACGTTTATTTTTTTTTTCTCTTTCGTTCAATTAAAAATGCAGTTACATCTTAGGGCTCACCACTTTAAACTCTTCTAGTGCCATAACATTTATCAGGTAGATCGGGTCGAGTGAGTTTACTTAATGTCGATGCAGTTGGGTCAGCCATGTGCAGCATCACTCACTCATTCACAATTCCTGAACTGCTGGTATGAATGCCTGCTCTTCACAACCTCTGCTGCAACAATTACTTGTAATATAATCTCAATCTCTTTATTTCGGGTAGCCATCACAATGGCAGGGTCTGCTCTAGCACTTTTGCTACCCCACACGAAGCTGTAAGAGTCATGCCCAAACCTTAGTTCTTTGTACTTTTTTCGGGAATAGTTACACATATAAAAAATTGAAGAGCGTGTGGCAGGCTGTTGGAAGTCCCAGTGTGTGCTTTGAGCATGCTCATAACTGGAATTAATACCGAAGAGTGGTGTAGGGATGGTGGCATGTTCAAGGGCTCCTGTTTATGCTTTGACCACGCTCAAATACAGTATTAATATCGAAGAGTGTAATCTCCCTTGTTGTTTCGATTCTGGCGATCTTCGTATAATGATCAAACACCCAGGTTTCCTTCTTGGTGTTTTAAGCTCAGAGATATCGAGTCTAAGAAGGTGGGTTTGAACCAATTGTGGGTAAGTCAAGATCGATGTTAATTAAAAAATGCAACCCCCGCAAAATATGTCATCCTAGATGACCATAAAATTCACCTATATGGTAGAGCCTGGCATGCTTTCTCTAGGACTTCTTTTATTTGTATTTCATGCATTTAAGCATAATTGGTGCTTCCTAGACATCTGTAATGATTGCCAGCCCGATCACTACATGTGTGTATATCTTTTAATTCTCCCAATGATCATGTAGGTTCTTCCAAAATCTCGATGTTAGGTGGGTTGGCCTGAGTGTTTTGTAATGAATTGAAATTCCATAATGGATGGTCCATCCTTGAACCTCATGCTTCGGGGTGAACTATGGCTCCCTACGATAGTGGAGCACGGTTAATCAATATTTTAGTCTTAATAGTATAAAACCAGATTGACGCAAATTCCAAACAATCTTTACTTCATGTACCTGCCGATTGTATTTGTAAGGGCTGTTAAGTGGCTAATTCATTCAATATCTACTAAAAAAAATCCTTTTTGAGCCACTCCATCACTTCATGTGTTATTCACAATTCCCCTGAGAACCTAACCTATAAGTGATTTAAGATTTATTTGACATCGTCCAAATTTCACATTACTGTTACACCCGTAACTGAAATGGCACAATTAATTCTGATTTACAGTTTATTACGTTACATTAGAAAGTGAGTAAATTAAAAGCTGAGTGCCAACTGAATGTACAGTAAATCTCTTCATTGCTTACAGGCAATGGTGGCATTTGGGTCTGACTGACAGCAGGACACAAATTTCTTTTTTAGCGCTGTTGACGTTCTGCCATTGTTTCTTTAACAATTTGTCACCATCGCAGCACAGATGACAGTCAGTTGTTGGTCAAAATTCTAATTTTCTAACTGTGAAGCCAGAACTTCTCTTTTGGTTTTCTTTGGACAGAACTCAATTTTAGCTTCTGCTCCCGCTATCCAGGAGCATAGCCTGGCCACCTTTAATGCTCCGGCCTGCATAATGGTCACCCTTCCTAAAAACCAAACTCCATAGCCTAGCAATTTGATGGCCAGTTAATTATTACAATCACTATTATTATTATTATTATTATTGTTAGCAAATCAGTTTAGTGTCCATTTTGTAGCAGTCAATCATCAACGCAGAACCATCTTTGACATTAGCTTGGTGGTTTTAAAGTTTGAAGTCTCAGGTTTTGTGTTTCTTTTTTTTATTATTTCACTTTATTTTTCCCTTTCTTTCCTAGATGGGATGGGGGGGGGGGGG
>JANRMT010062840.1:38469190-38512721 GCA_026402145.1 Polypterus bichir lapradei
TAGATTGAGGATTTGTTCTGTTCTGTGTATTGTATTGAATTGACCCCCATTTTTAAACACCCACTGCATGCCCAACCTACCTGAAAAGGAGTCTCTCGTTGAAGTGCCTTTCCCAAGGTTTCATCCATTTTTTTCCCTACAAAGGTTTTTTTGGGAGTTTTTTTCTTGTCTTCTTACAGAGTCAAGGCCTTGGGCTGTCAAAAGGCCGGGCCTATTAAAGCCCATTGCGACACTTCTTGTGTGATTTTGGGCTATACAAAAATGAATTGTATTGTATTGTATTTTATGTTTGCAAACCACACCATCAAGTTAGTTTTCAAGTAAACGGGGTACAACTGGGTTGGCATCCCAACATTCCTTTCATGACCACAACGTCTATGGCATTTCTCCATCCAGTCTCAGCAGACAACCCATCAATCCCTGCCAACAGGAGCCCACATCACCACGTTTGCAACACTATGTATATCGACCAGTAACATACTCTTACTTCAAGGGATTTAGACTCACTCTAAACAGACGAATGCAGGGGTCTCAGTCTCAAACTCCGGTCCTGGAGGGCTGCAGGTTTTCATTCTGACCCTTTTCTTAATTAGTGACCAGTTTTTGCTGCTATTTAACTTCTTTTGAATTAATTTTAATTGGCTTGTTCTTGAAGACTCAGATCCCTTAATTATTTCTTTTTTCTTAATTAGCTGCCAAATAATAATGAGATACAAAATCAGCAAAAAACAAGACCAGCAAATTGCATCCATCATACAATATCTGAAAATAAAGAAAGGTGAAGGGCTCAGGAATGTTGGTCTGCTCAGGTTCCCAAAACATTTAACCAGAGCTCTTAGAAAAGACAAAATCAACAATTTCAGAAATTGCACAATAAGAGCAGCAAAACGTCATGGAATTAAAGAATGGGTTTAATTAACGATGACAATTGGCTCCTAATTAAGCAGCCGGTTGGGGTGAAATTTGTTGGAGTTGGAGGCCCTGACTTCTGTTGGCTCACTCAGTTCACATTTAATTTATGTTTGGGTGCCATTTAAGGAAAGAAATGAAGCAATTCAGAGGAACGATGAAGAAATTCAGGGAAGCAAATCTTAAAAGGAAAGGAAAAGGATTTAATTAGCAGCAAAAACAGGTCACTAATTAAGTAAAGGGTTAGTATGAAAACCTGCAGCCACTGCAGCCAAATAATG
Source organism: Polypterus bichir lapradei (assembly GCA_026402145.1). Taxonomy (NCBI): domain Eukaryota; kingdom Metazoa; phylum Chordata; class Cladistia; order Polypteriformes; family Polypteridae; genus Polypterus; species Polypterus bichir. Next base: position 38,470,381 of record JANRMT010062840.1, read on the forward strand.
AATCCTCCATCCAGACAACCCTCCTGACATCCATACAGGTCACTCTTCCTGCACCTTCTCTGCACCACAACTAACTCATGTCCTATCTTTTCTGACAATTAAAATTACACTCTTTCCCTGCAGCTAAGAAGCAACTGTACCTCAATGGCACCTCTGCTCTTGGGCAAGAAGCACACAGCCCATCCAGCTTCCTAGGCCACTGCATGACAATACAACATGTGATTTTGAACTATGCTTAAAAAATATTAACAGATTTCTTGTAATCGGTTACCCCCTGCAGTTCCTAGTTTCAGTATATCCTCTGATATCCTCGGAGGCAATGTGATCGAACAACTTCAGATATTCCATTTGTCATGCTCTCCGACTATAAATCACATTGAGTTATACGTGACATCGACCTATAAAAGAGTTTCTTGCTAAACCTTTGTTCACATGGACTCTCCTGTATTCTGCTGAATATGTTGCCTAAACCTGCACAAAAATAGGGAGAGAGTTCAAACTCCACAAAGACATTCCCACCCAGGATACGGGATCTGCGAGGAAGCACTGCTATCCACTCTGCTGCCTTTTTTCTTACACAGGATAAAAACTCGTTACCTCTTTACAGTCGGCTGTCTTTTGTGAATCTGAGGATTGGAAAAGCAGAATTGAAATCTTCCGTCTTTCCATCCATCTGCTTATTTTAAAGCTTGCCTTTCCTGTTACAGTGTTGCGGTGAATCAGAGCCTATCATTAACATCTGCAAATCTCAGACGTTCTACAGTCTCTGGTTCAATTGGAAATAATTTCTGTGTTGTAAAATTTATTCCTTGCAAGCCATCTGCACACGTGTACAAAGGTCTCCAGCTGGGAGAATTCTTATTTTATTATGAGAGTCTTTCCAGTTGCTATTTATGTCAGCCATTTTTTTTTTTTTTTTTTTTTGCAATTTTTCTTCCTTTGCAAATTTCAGTGACAGGTAAAATGCATGGCTGTCAAAGACAAGAAAAAAAACAAGACAATTAATTAATGAATTTCCTGCTGTTATTTTTTTCCTCTGGAGAAGTTCAAAAGAAGTGCAGTTTTCTGCAACAAATGTGGTAATGAAATCAGCGTGCAGCTTCCAGTCTCCAACAACGACTCATTCTGGAGTCTTCTGGTGTCCACCCAGCTCGGCCTTTTTATTTTTCCGTTTGGTTGCTCTAGAGGGGATTTTCAGCTTACCTGTAGACAGAGGCAGAATTTTCCGTTACAAGTTGTAGTGGTGGAATCTGCTAATGTTACTTTGTAAAATAATGTATGTACATGTGAGGGTATCGACATGTCTGTAACCCAGCCTGGTGCTGGTTCAGTTCTCTTTCTCATTTCGTTTCTGGGCTGTGAAATTGTCAGTTCCATTTCCCTTCACCCAAAGAGTCGAACACCCAGATAAGCAACATTTGCCTGCTAAGTAACACAAGGATGTAATGGTGTGTAAAATAGTTTCCCCGGAGTTGTTCTTCACCATTAGTAACAGGCATTGATTACATTTAAAAAGGATTTGAGGAAGTAATGAAAAAAACACAGGGGATATATCAGTTTGACAAACTGGACATCAATCAGAAAATAAACACAGACTGGAGCCATTGCTCCCCAGAGAACTGGAGTGATGCACACCGACTGCCAAAGGAAAGTCTGAAGCACCTAAATCACTCAAGTCGGGGGGAAAGGTGACCCAAGCAACAACTAAATGAACATCACTTATTGCATCTACTCCGTCTAAATTACATGTCTTTGGACAAGCTCTTCATTGTTTAGTGCTTATTTTAATTGTATTTACTAGTGGGCAGCATTGTGGGGCAGTAATTAGTGCTGCTGTCTCGCAAAGGTGAGCACTGCTGCCCTGCATCTCCAGGGACAGGATTTTAGTTCTCAGTGCAGACACTGCTTGTGTGGCGTTTGCATGTTCTCCTCTTGGTACCTTAGCTTACTCTCACATCACATAGATGTGTGTGTTAACAACAACATTTATTTATACAGTATAGACATTTTCATACAAAAAGTAGCTCAAAGTGCTTTACATAATAAAGAATAGAAAAATAAAAGACACAGTAAGAAAATAAAATAAGTCAACATTAATTAACATAGAATAAGAGTAAGGTCCAATGGCCAGGGTGGACAGAAAAAACAAAAAAAAAACTCCAGATGGCTGGAGAAAAAAGTAAAATCTGCAGGGGGTTCCAGAGCATTAGACCTAACATAAATGAAACAGTCCTCTTTGTATTTATGGTTTTCACCGAAGGACTTGATGATGATGATGATGATCACGTGGACTTCTGGCTTTTAGTCCATCAATGCTGGGGCATCATGGTGCTTTGAGTAGGTGGTGGAGGCGCAGGCCACCACCACAAAGAAACCGGAAAAAGAAACAGAAGAGAGAGTAGGGGTCAGTACGGATTTTAGAGCCACCATGAATAGTTATTATGAGGAAATTGAACATACAGAGTATCAGGATTAAGTTAAAGTGAAGTTATGAAAAGGCCATGTTAAAGTAATGTGTTTTCAGCAGTGTTTTAAAGTGCAGTGTTAAGCTGATCAGTAACTCCCAGTTGTCTTCGAGTGTGGAAAAGGGTGATCTATAAAGGATGGGCATCCAGTGCAGGGCCGGCTCAGGTCTTGTACCTAGTGTAGCCAAAATAGACATCAATGACCCAAAACCTGTGGGGTCAGAAAATGGTTTGAGCGTAAGAACATAAGAAATGTGACAGATGAGAGGAGAGCGCTCGGTCCAACGTTCCCATTTGTTAAGCTACTAGCTCAACTTTCCACAAAAATGACTGATAAATGAGCAACTGACAGGGAAAAAGCTGATTCTTGAAAATTACAGTTTACCACGTGACACTAGAAACTGGAAAGAGTAAACAGCGAATGTTATTGATTTCTAACTTTGGTGGACAACATTTATCAAATGTGTGTCAGTAAAGGTGAGTACTTACTGTACGTGGAAGTGCCCTGCAATGGACTGGTGCCCTGTGCACAGCTGGTTCCCACTTTTCTAAAGTATAAGTTAGTTAAAAAACACATCACTGAATAAATGTGAACAAATACAGAAGCCAATATATTAATGTTATTGTATATGGAGGCCGGCATTCTGCCTCAGACAAAGATGGAAGACCTGATGTCGATTTTATGTATTACATTTTAGTATGTTCTTTTATGCAGTGGTTGATTGTTTTTTAAACACATCTTGTAGTTTTTTACTCTCTTCATTCATTTTTACAATTCTTAAACCAGTGGTCTCAAACTCCAGTCCTGGTGGGCCACAGTGGCTGCAGGTTTTCATTCTTTTAACATATAAAGCCTTAAATGGCCAAGGTCCAGCTTACTTATCATGACTTACAAACCAGAGTGCACATTAAGATCTCAAGATGCCGGTCTGCTTATGATTCCAAGGATTAATAAAATAACAGTGGGAGGTCAAGCTTTTAGTTACAGGGCCCCTAAACTGTGGAACGGTTTGCCTGTTACTATAAGAGATGCCCCTTCGGTCTCAGCTTTCAAATCCCGGCTGAAGACTCACGACTTCAGTTTAGCACACCCTGACTAGAGCTGCTGATTAACTGTACAGACTGCATCTCTGTTGTTAGTCATTAGCACTAAAACATAAGTAATATGATAGTTAGAATTTGATACTAACCCTCACCTCTTCTGTTTCTCTTCACGGTACTCAAATGTGGCACTTGGTGCCGTGGCCCACCTGCCAAGTTGTTTTGCCTGCCTAAGGTAAAGTCATACCTGATGGAGGATCGCAGAAATAGTTGGGTAGAAGGGTCCTTTCATCGGATTGGCTGGCCCAGCACGGTCTCAGCTGTAGATTGGCCAATAGGGGGAGGCAGCTTGATGGCCGCGGTCTCCAGGACTCTAAATAAATCCAAATCCTATTATGTGATATCATCTACTGTTAAATTCTGCTCCGTACCTGTAATATTTTTATTTTTATACTGTATTGAGGATTACTTGTGTTCTGTTCTGTATATTGTATTGTATTGACCCCCTTCTTTTTGACACCCACTGCATGCCCAATGTACCTGTAAAGGGGTCTCTTTTTGAACTGCCTTTCCCAAGGTTTCTTCCATTTTTTCCCTTACAAAGGTGTTTTGGGGAGTTTTTCCTTGTCTTCTTAGAGATTCCAATGCTGAGGGGCTGTCAAAAGGCAGGGCCTGGTAAAGCCCATTGTGGCTTGTGTGATTTTGGGCTATACAAAAATTTATTGTATTGTATTGTATTCCAACCCTTTTCTTAACTGATGACCAATTTTTCCTGCTAATTTCTTTCTTTTTTATTGACTTATTTTATAAGATTTGTTCCCCTGAATTTCTTCATCGTTCCCCTGAATTGCTTCATTTCTTCCTTAAATGGCACCCAAACAGAAATGAAATGTGAAGCGAGTGAACCAATAGAAGACCAACTAAGTCAGGGCCTCAAACTGCAACCAGTTTCACTCCAACAGGCTGCTTAATTAGGAGCCAATTCTCGTTGTTAATTAAACCCGTTCTTTAATTCCATGGCTTATTGCTGCTCTCGTTGTGCACGAGCAGACACTTCTGAAACTGCTGATTTTCTCCTTTCTAAGAGCACAGTTCAAATGTTCTGAGGACCTGAGCAGATCAACAATCCTGAGACCTTCATCTTTCTTTATTTTCAGATATTGTGTGATGGTCACAGTTTGCTGGTCCTATTTTGTATGTTATTATTGTTTGTCTGCTAATTAAGGAAAAAGAAACAATTAAGGGGTCTGAGTCTTCAAGAGCAAGTCAAATAAAATGAATTCAAGAGAAGTTAATTAGCAGAAGAAACAGGTCACTATTCAAGAAAAGGGTTAGAATGAAAACCTGCAGCCAATGCGGCCCTCCAGGACTGGAGTTTGAGACCCCTGCTTTAAATATCACTTAGAGCTGCTTGTTTATTTCTGCAACATGCTGCATAAATCAAGTTATTATTATTACATTGAGTAAAGTTAGTTAGTTAGTTCTTATCATTAAACTGACAGAACCCCCAATAGGTACTTTTTACATTTCTTATATCGGTTTATAAAACACGCGTATTCCTTGTGTTTTTAACTTAACCTCTTGTCTCCTTAACCTTAGAATCCATCCAGCAGGTTTTCTTTTTTCTCTTATGTTGTCAGACTCTTAATTTCAGAAAAAAGGGAGAAGGTGTGTGCTGACATGGGCTGAGCTCCGTGTCACATAGGCTGTCCGGCTTATGGGATTTCCTTAGGCTTAGTGTCACTTTGAACAGGAGAGTTATCATTGCCATGCTTCCCATTGTGCAAACGTCTGAGGAGTTAGTTACCATCTCAGTCAGGCTTTCAACAAATCAAATCCCATGAGCTGTAATTCTGTAATTAGGTCATCAAACCAAGTTTCCCAAAATAAGCATCATTACTGAAAGTGGTAAAGAGAAATGTTGGATGCTGTTCAGATAAGGAAAGAAAGGAAGAGACACTGAGATGGAGTTCATAAACATAATTGTAAGAGCCAATCCTAGAAAGTTAATGCTTTAAGTTAAATTCATATTGGTGTTTGCTTAGTCATAGACAATGGTATAGCCTTTTACCCCCTGTAAGTTAATAAAGAGATATAACTAAGATACAGTGTGCTAATTGAGTCAGTCATTGTTTAGAATAGGTCCCAGTGCTAGCTGGGACTGAAAGACCCATTTACAGAAACTGGGATAGACATACAGTTTTCTGATCGTTTAGAAATGGTTCAACTCTATTACAGAACTTAAAGAAACAAACAAAATTTAGGCCTTTAACAGAACTTATCTTTTTTTGCAATATCAATCTCTTCTCTATTTTTGTGTGAACTGTTTTACTTTGAATTTTTACTAAAGCTTTTTAAAACAAAGTGTCACGCACATGCGAGTAGGTGGACGTTGTATGGACCAAGCAAAGGTAATTCCACGTCAGGCCAGGGGGTTGGCGGGGTGCACTAAACCTTCTCTTGTTATCTCTGCAGACCAGCCACGGGAAAACCTATCTGACTCAGCATCGAAGACGTCACTTCCGGTTCTGGCGCCCAGGATGACGTCAGAAGAAGGTCGCTTCCAGTTCCCCTACGTCACTTCTGGTTTAATCACTTAAAACTGCCATCTTTTCAAACCTTTGGCAGTTCATGTCTGGACTCCAACTATGACGCCTGTCTTAAAAATCAACCCATTGCAGCCAGGGATAATATACGGGTGGCTGCCCCAAACCATTTTAAGTGTGTCGAGTCTGATCTTTTCACAGAAGACATTTTGTCTGTGGAATCATTTCAACGTGCCAAGCTTTGCCAGAATCACATTTTGTATTGGTTACTCTACAGTTAATAGTCACTTTTTATGTGCATCCTCAGAGGTTAAGTGCTGTTTAACTAGCATATATCTTATAATCAAACCGTGGTGACTAAATAGCTTCCTTAGGGTGTGTTACACAAATTATATTTCATATGAATGTAATGCCCCATATGCCCACAGCCATTGGAGTCAAGAATCACCTTTCTTTCGTTTTGTCCCCAGTGTTTCTCTCTCTCTCTCTCGTCTTGCCCTAATTACCCATCAGGATCCTCAGCCAGGTTGACATACTGGCGAATGTGGTCCACCTTTTGACTTCCATTCCAGCCACCTCCGTCGGTATAGACTGGGCAGCTTCAAGTCCAACTCCCTTGTCCTGCTACCTCCATTGCAGGACCACTGAAGCAGTCGATCGCTCCTCCTCCTAAGCTCTACAGGGATGATCCACCCCTGGGATATCTTTCTCTATGCTCCCTGCAGGGCATCCTCAACCATTTCACCTGCTATCTCCTGCACTGGTCCACCTTGAATCTGTTTTCCTTGTCCTTTATTCTTTCCTCCTCCTTCTCTGACCTACTGTACTTTGACTATTTACATTCAGAGGTGCATTACGTGCTCCACGGAGCACTTGTAGCGGTGCTGCTGGGGAATGAAACTTCAACTCCCAGCAGTCACTGCTGTGGCTCTGATTGGTCGTCTGCTGAGGGTGCAGGGGCTGCTGGGCACAAGGAGGCCAGTGCAACATTTAAAAGGGGGCCAGTTCTGCAGAGAGAAAGGTGAAGTCTTTTGTGTTTCGTGTATGGAGTTGCCTGTCTGTTTGCCTTCCCATTCCCATACCTGTGGATTCTTGTTTTGTCCTGGATTGTCTCCTGTTTTGGGTGTATGGACTGTCTGCTGTCTTCCTGCAGCATGAGGACTGTCTGAGGATTTGTTGTTGTCCTGAGGTGAAAGGAGCACTCCTGATCCCATTCACCCATCTTCATTTTCATCAAGAAATACCGGTAGGACTGATCTTTACATTCATATACAGCGTGCTGATCTCTGGACTATCTACCTCCATCATTTCATTTCATCATTTGCCATTATTCATGGACTTCATCGTGTGTGGTTTTTGTTAGTAATTTGTTACTTTTGAATTCGTGTTTGTTGTACAATCACAGGAAGGGAATTGGGGTGGGATCGTTCTAGTTTGTATAATTAGATTTTGTTTATTATTGTTTAATACATTCTTTAATTTCCATTTTATTACCGGCTGCTTGTTTTATCTCCGTGAGGGAGTGTGTGTGAATCGGGCCAAGGCTGGGTGTGTTCCTGGGATCCCCACCTAAAAAAGTAAATAAATCATCGTCAACAGGCGGTGTGAATCTTAGGTGGGTTTTAGTCTGCTACACACTAATGAGGGAAGGCTGTGCCAATCAGTTTCATCCACAAATCAGACCTTTCCCCCATTAACCGCTCCACAGCTATTCATCGCTCTTGTGCACATCCGCACTCAATAAGTCTGAGACGCTCTGTTTCTTACATTCAGTCTTGCACTTGCTGTGGTTGTTTCTAACCCCGGCTATTCTCAATATGACTACCGGGCGTGCTTCACCACAATGAAACCTCATTGTCTAAGCGCTGTTTCTTAGCATGAAACCTGAGAGGCTAGGCAGCTTAACTTAACATGTGTTACGCTTAATTCAAAGCCTAAATATTTAAAATAGTCACCAAATATGAATATTCAGACTGTAAACCTCAGTTTGACCGTTTGTCCCCAGTAAAAGGAACTTTACCTTTTCTGCATTAATTACTAAAATAGAATGTGAATAATTAGTACAATAATTGCCTACATTTTTAAAACAAACTCTAAATTATACATAGTAACAAAAAAGAATAAAACTCTAAAAATCCTGAAATAAAGAATAATAGAAACTGACAGACATGCATTCCAGAAGACAGAGTTACCTTATGTTCACTTTGTACATTTACACTTTTTCTTCTTATACACGGAGATCTTACACCATTTCCATTTTCTATAGAGAAACAGAAAAAGGGAGGAAACAGATTGACACCTCGTACATCATAAAACCCAAAGCTTTATTCCTGAGAAAGCAAACCTGTGGTGTGTTTCATTAATATGCATATTTGTAGATGGATTTTTTAGCGATACTATGACAGAAATATACCTTTTACGAGAATTACCCCGATCAATTCACCATAACATTAGCATTCATTCAAAACCAAACATGCCTATGAAGGTATTACATACACCATAGAAATTCTTAAATGAATTGCAATGATCTTTAAAGACTTCAGAATGGTTGACTGTCCATTTGGCTGATTGATTGGAAGATTTTCAACAGCTGCGTGTCATGCCTCGGTAGTCTTAACAGAACAGAAATATTTCCAAAATTGCCCTCTAGGGGGGATTACTGTCCAAACCACAACTAGATATTAATGGACCAAGAAGAATCTTTATAAAATAAAAGGTTAATTTAAACAAAAGGCTTTATAGTACAAAAAGCTTCTACAAGCACAAATGGAATTGTCTGTGAAGGCATGGCCAACCACAGCAAACATAGTCCCGATACAAATTCCCAAGGGGAAAACAGAGGACAGGTTTAAAAAATCCAGGAAATCAGAAAAACAAGACGGTACAACAAAATACAAGTCAACAGTCCATTCTCTAGCGCATTATGGAAGGCATTCTAATATAAAGGGCAGAGGGCAGTGCCTAGCGGTGATAGGCAGGTGGCCCCGCCTCTTGAGAGGAACCGCCCACAAAGCACATGGTCCATAACCAAGGCCCTTTCCAGTTACAAATAAACACAAAGAATAAACAAAATAAATATTAACATAAATAAATGGCACAAAAATGGACACAACAGACAAGAAATATGACTTGGAAACCCATCCTGGGAGAAATGCTGGCTAAAACATGACACTGTGTTCTTTTTACGACACTGTGTTTTTTTTTTTGCCTGGAGTAAAACAGTTTTCAAAAGACTGAAGGAACTCTTGTTTCTGGAAACAAACAGCAGTTTATTGCCGATGCAGATGTAATTTCCTCATGCCGCATGCTCCAAAATCCTACAGCAACAAGAAGTAAAAACAACACTGACATGATGACATCTTTGCTAGGATTGGTTGGTCTACACCTAGTCCCATCCCAGCACAGAATTTGTTTTTTGTTCATATTGCCAATGACCTCCTACTTTCTTCTGTGCTGCTGTGCCTTTCGATTGACATCGCAACTTCTTTGACCACAGTATCTTCATCCAAACGAAACACCAGTAGAGCTATGCAGGACTTACAGAATGTGCTGCTGCTTTGTCACTGACTGTTGCGCTTTACCTGTGTTACATAGCACATGCTATAATACACACAAATATTAGTATCATTATCATTAGGCATTCCTGATACCTAACTGTCTGTGTAATTTGTATTGCTCACATGCTTTTTGTTACTAAGCAGCCCCTGTAGCCCAAAGAAGGGTGATGCTATGACATTTAGAATATAAATATCGTATAAGTTTATAAGGTCTTCACAAAGCTATATAAGTTTATATAAGGCACCAGCACTTTAGTACAGATAACCCACCTGAAGCCAAGCATGTTTGGGCTTGGGCAGTACTTGAGTGGAAGACCACCTAGGAAAAGCTTGGATTGCTGCTGAAAGAGGTGATGGAAAGGCCAAGGCGGGGTGTGAATGTGCAGTGACGGGGACGCTGTGCTGTACAGATGGTGGTGTCCTTCAAATAAAACATGACTCTCTGTGGTCATAAAAGATCCCTGGGCATCTTTTGTAAAGCGTAGGGTACATCCTGATATCCTGCCCTCCATAACATACAGTAGTCATTCTGCCCCCCAATCATCCTCTCTCACTCTTTAACCACCTAATAGCTCATGTGTGGTGGGCGTACTGCTGCTCCAGGTGATTGCTACACATTAGTGGTGGTTGATGTGGCTCCCCACTCTCTTTGTAAAGTGCTTTGAGTCGTGAGAAAAGTGCTATACAAATGTAAAAAATGATTATTATTCTTATTATTATGGCCGCATTCACACAGCACAGTGAAGGTCTTACTTGCATGTGCTAATCAACATGCATGTAAAAAATTAATAACAACACGTAAAACAGTAATTGCCACAATCATGCTGGGCTCTATCTCGTATTTTTGTTTTATTTTATTTTTTTCTGTATGTAATCTTTTCTTTTGTTAATTATTAATTATTTCCCTTTATTTGTGCCTTTGTCTGATCCTGTAGGGAATCCTGAACAGCATAGATTTACTATAATTAATTCATTCATTGTACAAATTGGCTGTCTTTAATATTCATTCCATTTTTTTCCGGATCCTTTTTGTTCAGGATAGATAGACTGAAATGGGAGTTTACATATTAAGTGTTTTCCTTTTAAGTTCTGAATACATATTTGTTCTCAGATTGGAGTCATCCTTATAAAAAAAAATCTAAAATATGCTAACAGACATCACATGAGTTTTCTCACATATAGTATATATAAAGAACATAAAGAACACTTGACCATCACACCTATATAAGTTTGTTGGACATCCCATTCCACAACCACGGGCATTAATATGTAGTTGGCCCCCCTTTGCGGCTATAAAAGCCTCCACACTTCTAGGAAGGCTTTTCACAAGATTTTGGAGTATGTCTGTGGGAAATTGTGCCCATTCAGTCAAAAAAGCACTTGTAAGGTTAGATATTGATGTTGGACAAGAAGACCTGGCTCACAGTATGCATTCCAATTCAACCTAAAGGTGTTCAGTAGCTCTGTGCAGGCCACTCAGTTTTCTCCATGTCTTTTAAGACCTGGTTTTGTGCACAGAGGCACAGTCATGCTGGAACAGTAAAGGGTCTTCCTCAAACTTTTGGCACAAAGTTGAAAGTGGACAATTGTTTAAAATGTCTTTGTATACTGTAGTATTAACAGGATACTTCACTGGACCCAAGAGGCTGAGCTCAAACCCTGTTTAGAGAGCCCCACACCTTTTAATCCCTCCTCCACCAAATGTTACAGTAGCCACTATGCAGTAATGTGTTATTGAATCGAGCTGACGTATATGAGAGGGAAGAGCATTCCCGAGTTGAGGAGCACTAGGAGAGACGCTCGAGCTCCCATAGCACTGAGTCTGATGTGTGGTACAGAAAGTAGAGCTGTAGATGTGGATCTGAGTGAGCAAGAGGAGTGCAAGTCTATAGGAGATCATCGAGGTTGTGGAGAGCTTTAAATATTAAGAGCGGTATTTAGTATTGTATTTTATAGTTAACAGGGAGCCAGTGAAGTTCAGAGACAATAGGTGTAATATGTTCAGTGGATTTAAAACAGCAGGTTATTATCCTGGCAGCAGAATTTTGAAGAAGTTGTAAGCGATGGATACGTTTTTGTGGGATGACAGACAGAATAGCATTACAGTAACCTATACGTGAGTTGAATCGGGCATTAACCGATACTTCAGTACCGTGTTGCGTAAGAACAGGACGAAGTCTAGAAATGTTTCGGAGATGGAAGAAGGCAGTCTGAGAAATGTTACTTATATGGGAGGAATTATTTAATAATAATTATTATTATTATTATTTAATAATTGCAATTATTAGTGTATAACTGGATATAAATAATTGCATGTAAACAATTCACCAAAATCTGTTGTATGTAAACGATACTGTTTTAAACGTTATTGTTTTTTCATCAGAAAACCCGGTTTCCATGTCTACCTGTATTAGTTTAAATGGCACTTTTGCCACTCGTAATAAGGCTGACGCGCTGACGTATCATGTCGATTGGGCAACACAGTGAAAGCGGCGTCTATCTATATATGTATATGTTTTCCATAGCCTGCTACGGGAAGGTACTCTCTCGACCATTGGCACTGGTTTCGCTCCTTGCTATTTTCGTTATTTTGCAATGGTTGTTTCCTAAGCCTTTGTTATACTGAATTCCTTTCTCACCGTTTTCCGTTCCTATTCTTACACCGCCGTAAACTACGGCGGGCGTCGACAAGTACAGTATATTTCAGTATGCAGTGTACATGTTTCAGTATATAGTCTGTATGCTGTACTATATAGCATACACCATAAGTTTCAGTTTATCGTGTACCGTTTGTATTTCATTATATACAAGGTGAAACACAAAAATAACCGGACTGGGCTGGGGATTTTCCTGGAAAACCGTCTGGAGGTCGGCTGGACGTGAATCATAAAACTATATCCCCTCCTACACACCCTCTCAAACTGCTGACCGGCTAGGTATATCCTGTGAATAGCCCAGTCAGTATTTGCACACCAATCGCTACACGAGTTGCCACGATAATGTCAGGTGAAAAAAAATCGAACAGCGAATCAACATCAAATTTCTCACGAATTTTCTCTTTTTCCGTAAAGCAGTTTTTGACTGACAAAAACATTCCTATCTTCGATTATTATCCCTACAGTACTCGCCCGATTTAGCTCCCTGTTATTTTTAGTTGCTCACACATTTTTCTTCAATGGATGAAGTGAAGATAAAAACGGCAAGCCTGTTGAAGAGCCTCAAGAAAGAAGATTTCCAGCACTCTTTCAATCGATGGAAGATAAGTATTGAGCGGTTTAGCGATCAGGAGGGGAGTTTATAGAAGGTGACAATGTTTAGAATGCTGTAATTCATCAATAAATATTTTTTTTACCAATCCGGTTATTTTCGTGTCTCGCCTTGTATATGTTGCACTATATACTGCAATGTACGCAGTATGTTTCAGTACACAGTGTAAATTTTTCAACATACAGTATGCTGTACATGCTTCAGTAAATAATGTATATGTTTCACTATATATTGTATACAGTTTAGTATACTGTGTATGTACTGTTAAGAATGAATTAAGTCCCAAATAGCCCCACTTCAATTTAGTCCAATTCTGGGCTGCACATAAATGTGGACTTATTTTTCACTTATCTCTGATGTTTCTCCATGTTTAGCAGTATCATGCGTCATGGCCTAACATTTAAGGATACAGACCACAAATCCAAGGTGGGGGTTCAGATCTCTCGCCTAACGTGCAGAAAGTCGAGAGCAGGATGCTCTTATCTTCAAGTGGTCATATAATGTTAAAATAAACTGCTTTCATTTGGAGTGTGCGACATAAGACCCTGCACGATCAAACAGTTTTTATATACTGTAATACAAAGCCTTTGAAAGTGAGTGCTGCTTTTTTAACACAGGCTTCTGATCTAAAATTACCAATAATTTGCTGAGCTAACACAAAGAGCTAGAGATGAGGTTTAAATGTGTTTTCTGATCTTGCTACTTTAAACTTTAGCTCCTTAGCACACTGGTCACAAGGACAGTTTTAGAAAGTTTAGTGTTTTTTTGTGAGCATGGTATTGTTAAATTCTAAACTGCATTGCCCTGTTTCAATCTCTGGGGTCGCATGTATAAAACTTTGTGGGGATTTGAGGGCAAAAGTATGCATAGGCCAAAAATCAGAAAAACCCTTCATACGCATATTTCTACTCAATTTACCTTTATAAATGTCATTCACCTTATAAATGTGCGTATCTGAACATGCCTCAAACCCCGCCCAGTTACCACCCAGAAATGACCATATAAGGATCATGCTAGTCAACCTCATACATATGTAGTTACAATTCTGGTAGAGCAGACACCCACCTGACACACCCAGACAACACCCCCTCATCTTGTCTACATTTGAGGAGACCTTGTACTTCACATGGCCTTAAAGCAAGGAAGGTGCCAACGTCTCAGTGGGTAGCCACTGCCACCTGGCACATGTAATGACAAGGTTGGACTTATACGGTGATGTTGTTTTTGTATTGTCAGGAGGAAGCAAGGTATCACATCAACCAGTTGTTAATATCCATCGAACTTTTACAGCTTTGGGAGTCACTTATTATATACATTTCATCTGCTGTTTATTATCAATCAGTGTTTGTGTTTATTTGCTGTGATGATTTGTTCATTTTTTAGGGGCAAGGGAGGGTTTTTGTAAATAATATTAGCTGTGCGCTCGTGTATATAATATATATATATATATATATATATATATATAAATATTCACGGGTGTCATTGGGATAGTGGTGGTTTGTATACACTTACATATTATTGAATATTCGTCTGTCTTCATGTGTGTATATATACTTATCACTTACAATATATCCGCATTTGATTTTACATTTCTGTCTACTATTTGCTTGTTATTTCATTGTGTCGGGGAAAAAGGGTCTATCTGTAAGGAGTACAGTTTGTTATCGTCTTGAGAGTCTTCAGGCTAGCCGAAGCAAAAGACTTGATAGTGTAGTGGCCGGTATGGGAAAAGGGGTCGGTCGTTACAACGTAAGTAAAATTGAATGGCTCTTGGGAGCCTAAATAAGGCTTATAAACTAATCATCATCATGGTCAAAAAAAAAAAAAAAACTCTTACCAGTCCAAAAAACCTTGGTTCCTTTGTATATGGCCATTTGCATAGTTTCAAGCATTGCCAAACAAGCCATATTGTGTCAAACCATTATGCTATAAATAGGATATCGATCATGAGATTTACCCCTTTCAATACGCAGGGAGTGAATCACACTTGTGTTTTTACTGCACTTTGGTTTCTGATCCTGAGAAGTGACAAAAAATAGTCTAAACTGGCAAACAAAAGCACAAAAGTTCTTTAGTGCAAAGCACAGCATTGGTCCTCTTAAAAGGGAACTAAAATAGAGCCTCTACATCATATTTATTACTTTTGAGCTTTAATATGTTTGTCATGTCAATGCACATTACAATAACGGCTTGGTGATATGAATTGTTTTGCGTGAGTGTTTTCATCTAGCTCCTTTGGCTGTATTTCCCTACTTAATGCATCTGAGCACTTCATTATGCAACTGGATTTTTAATTTCCTGACAAGATGAGCCCAGATGATTCAAGTGGAAGGTCACACTTCATCGTCTTTTACTCACAACACAGGTGCTCCACAGAGCTGTGTACTGAGCCCTCTGCTATTCTCCCTTTACAGATATGGCTGCTCATCTGGACATGACTGTAATATCATTAAGTTTGATGGCACATCTGTGGTAGGCCTGATCTCTAACAACAATGAACAGGCTTACTTGGATGAAGTGCGGAGTCTGGCACACTGGTGTTAGAACGACAGTCTACTTCTAAGTGTCAGCAGGACAAAGGAGCTGATTGTGGACTTTGGGACAAAACAGCAGAAATGCAACCATCCCTTCAATATATCCAACACCCAGGTGAAGAGAGTGGACAGTTTTAGATACCTACGTGCCCACATCACAAAGGACCTAACTTGGTCCAAACACATCGACACTTTGGTAACAAAGGCGCAGCAAATTATCACTTTAGACGCCTCAGGAGTTGGCTTCCATCCCAATTACTAAAGAACGTCTATGAATCCACCCTTAAAAAGTGTTCTGACAGGAAGCACCACCGCCTGGTTTAGGAACAGCACACATCAGGACCACACGATTCTGCAGAGAGTGGTTCACATCACTTGGTATATACTCCCAAACTTCCAGGACATCTACACCAAGCAATGTAAGACCAGGGCAAAAAAAATATTTTTGCTGTGGACAGGTAAATGGTACTGGTGCCTAAAGTCCAGTTCAGAGAGACTGAGAAGGAGCTTTTTCCCATAGTCCATCTGCAACTTGAAAAAGGAAAGTGACTAGAAATACATGATGCCCTATGGTTAGCTCTCTTACATTAAGTTATTTATTTAGTTATTATTTGCTACATATGTATAATTATATTAATGGCTTTTGCTATTACAAAATCATGTATTATTGTTATTGTTCTTTCATATTCTTTTTCACTTATTGGAGTTGAGCAGCTTAGTGTTTCACTACATATTGTATCATATGTGTACTTCAAATGTGATAAATATAATTCGATTTGATTAAGGGTGTCATCATTGCCCAGTTTTTCTGAACTGTTGCGTACAGATAAGTCAGATTTGCCGTAAATATACTGTATGCAAAGTTCTCCCATCAAGGTTTCTTTTATAAATCCTGACTTTTATGTGGAAAGTTGTGTGTGCTAATTTCAAGCCTCTTTTGGCACATTCACAAGTTTTTTTGGTCTGGACAACTTTAGATGGCAGCCTTTTGCATAGCACAACATCTGTTTTCATACATGTTATAGGAAATTCCTGGATGCTTGTATTTAGATCTCAAACCAATAGATGAACATCTAGTGCCCAAAAATTAGAAACCTGTTTGCACGTTTTTCCATTTATATGTTAATTAACATAAAGAAAAACGGTCAGATTGGCCAGAATCACGACGTGTCTAGTAGTTGTGTGATTGTCCAGGCTTATGGCAGCTAGATGGTGATTTTACCCTTCATTACTGTACAGAGTGGACTTCAGACATTTTTTTTTCTACTATCTCATAATCACAATGGCTTTGTTGCAAGTATCAGTGCTTTGTGTGTAGTCCAGTTACTATGTGCTCAACCCCTCAGTCAGTATCAATTGCAAAACTAATGCTCAGCAGCATTTTATTTTACTGCTGTTGGGCTTTAGTTAAAGAAGCTGCCATCACTTTAATCTTTCAGAGGCTGACAGATCTGCTTTTATTTCACCCACAGAGATCAGCAGCAGTGTTTCTATACAATTCACCATTTGATCGAAAATGTGCAAGTCAATAATTCTGGCCATTCAGACTGACCAGTATCTTCGAGATTCTCTACACAATCTCTTGGATGATGACATTTTTCCTATAAGGCTTTATTTTAAAATTTTTCTTCCATGTATTGACTATCCTAACTTCCATACACTGATGATATTATGACCAAATCAATATGAAATGGAGGAATATTGAATGTTCAAGCCACATACATAGTACAAATACAAAAATTACAAGACAAAAGCCAAGCCCACCAACTTCATGTCAACCTTTGTACTTTTCGGGGTGATCAAATTAATATCTCTTGCTCACAAGACATGAAATTATTCTCTCCATTATTCTCTATCATTCATCTTTTCCGCTTTCCTGAATGGAACCGTGGAAGTTTACAATGGAGCCATGAGTCTGTGCATACGGGTTGAAACTCAGGGGATATAAAACATATTTGTTTTATGATGAGAATTTCTTTTTTCATTCAATTATTTTACTTCAGTTAAAGGTAAGGTTTTTTGTTAATGTTTTGAGTGAAAGATCAAGAGTATAAAAAATGTTTTTTCACAGTCCATTTTCCTGTTATTTATTAGTCTGGGGAATGGTAGCTCCCTAACAGGCCTGTGCAGTTGTTGTTAATGCTGTTGGAAACTTCAGGTGTCTTAAGAAAATCACCAACTCTGTCCTTTTCATCTTCACTTCTGGTTTTTCCAACAAACCTTTCAAAACACCCTTTAGGTGCTGTTTTATCATGGAAGGGTTTCAGGTTGACCCCATAGTAAAACATGGTTCCTTTTAATCCTATGCCCAAATGCTTTGCTATGTAGACCCACACATATGTCCTCCACCTTGCCTCTTGTTTTCTTATCCTTATACTGATCTGGCCTGGTAGGAGACACAGCCTGTTTCCTTACTACATTTGCTATGGCCCACTCTTCTTCTAGAACTAACTGATACTGTGCTCCTATTTTCCTATTAAAAGATGTCAAGCAACAAGACGGGTAGGGGGTGCAGGTCTAATCTTTTATTAAGTCATTATAGTCTTTAATACTATATCTGTATGAATGTGTGAACAGGGACTGTGATTTTTGGGAAGGTGTTAGATATTCCCCAAGTGCAGAGCCCATGATGGCCACCCAACCATTTTAAGACATCCAGGCCAGATCAATATGTTGATTGAAACAGTATTTTCTACAAATTCAACTGATTGAAATTTAAAATATTGTCTCTCTTAGGAAGATAATGATGATCTGCCTCCTCTATTACTCTTTTGGAGGTCCTTTTTTGTTAAATGAGCTCATTCATAAAGGCCCAGCTTAAATAGCTTTCTCAATATTAACTAAGGAATGGCCCCTGAGGATCAAGTGAGGAGACAGCTGAGGAGGCTACATAGGAAACACTGCACGGCCAGAAGGAGTGCGCCAGTCCTCAATTTCATAAGGCCTGTGCTGACAAACTTCTGGTGTCCTCTGTCACCTGTTCAGTCGGTCATTAAGGCTGCAAAAAGTGCTGTTGATGTAGAAAACATCCTGCATGCATTGCTCCAAAAGAAAGCAGGCGCCTAATTTGCCTAATGACTACCGACCGGTGGCACTTACATCTCACATCATGAAGACCTCTGAGTGGATGGTTCTTGACTATGTGAATCCTCTCGTGGTAGACTACCTGGACCAACTGCAGTGTGCCTATCAAACAAAGGCTTACTCTAACCTGGACAAAGCTAACAGTGCTGTGAGGATTATATTTTTTGATTTCTCCAGAGAATTCAGTACCATCCAGCCATCCATTTTAAGGGATAATCTCAGAGATATGCAGAGGGATGAGCCTACGGTGTCCTGGATCATGGATTATCTGTTATTCAGACTGCAATTTGTAAGGCTCAATGACTGTGTCCCTGCTGTGGATATGAGAAACACTGGAGTGCCATAAGAAGCAGTCCTGTCTCCTTTTCTCTTCACTACCTGTGATGATAAATAGAACGGCAGGTCATATCACTTCTAGAAATCCTCAGATTATTCTGCAATGAGAGTCAATGAGGAGTCAGATGGAGACCTTTTTTTTTGTTGGCGTAGAAAGAATTGTCTGCAACTTAACATAAGCAAGGATTTTTGCCACACTAAAAATCCACTACACCTGTCACTATTCAGAGAGTAGATGCAAAGGGGGTGCACTCCTGCAGGTATTAGGAGGTCCACATCAATGAAAGACTGGACTGCTCACGTACCACAGAGAAACTACATAAGACAGGACAGAGAAGACTCTTTTTTTTCTTAGGAAACTGTGCTTCTTAAATGTGGGTGGTGACATCCTTCACATATCTACAACTCTGTGATGGCCAATGCTACGGTGTGCTAGGCTAGAACATCACTTCAAGGGAATTCTGCGTAATCTAATTAAAATGGCAGCATCAGTTATGGTACACATTCTGGACTCCCTAGATGTAGTAGTGGAGGACAGAATTAAAACAAAACTGAGTGCCATTATGAACTCAGAAAGGATCCCTCTCTGACACATGCTGCAGAAAATGCTTAGTAGATAAAGAACAATCTTGAGTCATCATTACAAATGCATTTCAAAATGGATGTCCTTTATTTACTCCAATTGGCTTTACTGAGTACAACATGGCAGAGAGAGGTTGGGAGTATGCACTGATAGAGCGAATTGCCGTACCCACCACACGACAAACCACCTCAGGATCCCCAGTTAGTTCCCGAGCACAGCTATTCAACAGATGACACCTCAGCAGGAACATTAGGAGGTTTTTTACAGTGTCTAGAGTGCCAATCATGCCACCAACCCCCAAGTTTTCCCTGTAAATTGGAGAACCTGCTTGCTGGCCAGGATGCAATCTAACATCATACCCAGGACGGAGCAATTTCAGGTTAAGGCCCTCACTCTGGGGCCCAATGGAGTGGAATCACTTCTGGCATATACGGGATTCGAACTGGTGACTGTCCAAATGCCGGTGCAGATCCCTAGCCCTCAGAGTCACCAGTCCGCACCAAAATAGCAGACTGACTCAAATTAATAGAGCAGTTTCTTATCATTTAGGTAAATTTATATAACATATTTAAATATATTTCCACTTACAACCAATCACCATATAAATAAATGGTATATTCTAGTTACATAATAATAGACGGTATAAGGGATGTTAAGACCAATATTAGTTAAGTACATTAAAAGTAAATATTTTATTCATAGAATATGAAATTTATTTCTCTTAAACACGCTAACATTAAGGACTTTCGGACAACTAATTATTCAGCAGAAGTGTGTCAAGAAATGCTCCTTCGTACTGATGGCAGGACACTTCTATAATGCCTCATTGGGACTGTAAATATCATGTCAAAATTTTTCTTTCCTTTTAATTTTCTTTCTTTTCAGACATTCTGGGTTTGCGGTTTGTCATAATAATATTATTTATTCATTGAGACAGATTTTCCCTGGGGAATACAAACAGTATCTGTCTGTCCCTCTGTCTATCAGAGCCAAGTCATCTTTAATTCCACTGGGCCGTTGGCTGCACTTCCTTTTGCGGATGAATATGAACATCAATATGGCAAAGTGCTATAGCCATTCTGGTCCCATTCAAAGTTTTATGTATAGTTTGGCTAAAGCTTTATCTACTCAGAACAAAAGAATTCAAACTGGAAGGCCATATTTCTCTTTCAGGGATATAGATAGGAATTAACGACAGAGTACTGAGATTATCACATCTTCTCATTCTGTGGCCTTTTCAGGACCATTCACATAGAAACATAAAATTCAAAAAAAAAAAAAAACAATCTTTCAATTTATCAGCTGAAGCACTTGCAGGGAAGCTGGTGATAAGCATGTCAGCTTAATTCCGAACCATTAAAGACTAGTGAAAGCTTTGACGGGATCTGTTGGAAAATTCCAGTGAGGTGGAGACTGATAAGAGCGAGGGATCTGTTAATATCAGATTTCACCAAAGGCACCAAAAACATAATTTATTATACACAGGAAAAATAAAAAAGGGAGTCAGGTGAAAGCTGCATGTCTGTGGCGGGGAAGAATTGTGGTGCATTTAAATTATTCTGACTGCTAAATTCGGCTTTATTGTAATTCATTTTATATTAGACTAGATTCTGTGCATGACATTTGAAAAGAAATGTGTATTGGAAGTAAATTAACTAAGAGGCTAGGAAAAGAATGTGTCAGCATGCATCCGTAGAAGAAAAAATGAAATAAAAATCAACAATAAGTTAGAAACATGACACGTCAACCCTCCACAGGTGTCCTTCTTAAGCTGAAGAGGGACAGAAAGGATTGCAACGTCAGAAGAAATGAAAGGGGTCAAAGGCCTGAGAGGGGTGACATTAAAAGGCTACCTAAACACTCAGTGTGCTGGAAACATGTGAACAAAACTTTAGAAAAGACTAAGCTTTGGCTCTTTCGATTCTTGTGACAGAACAAAAATGACAATCCTCAAAAGAAAGGCAATATTCTAAAACAGTGGTCCTCAATTTCAACCACAGTAACAGCACGGTTTCATTCCTAATTACGATACGATTATTGCTGTCAATACAGAATTCACTTCAGGATTTAGTTCTAGTTAACTAACATGTTAAAATTCAAAATCTTTAATCGCTACTTTTACTCTTAAAAGGCTGCATTTGCAGTTTTGAAATGCTTTTTGTTGTCTTAACCAGCTATCAGTTACCTGAGAGATACAAATAACTACAGAAACGACAGCTCAGAACTGGCAATGTAGGCTCACCGGTTGTGAGTTCATTGTGAAGTGCTGTTGGCTTTTATTCTGCCAATGCGAAAGAGATGACAGATTATTTTTATTTTTAAGGAGGACCAGTAGGTGAAAAGTAAATGAGAGCCAAGTATAATTCAGAAACCAAAAAATCTGTCCTATAGTTTGTCAAAACACAAATCGAAACCCCAAAATCATTGTTGAAATTACTATTATTTATTACTAAAATAAATTACTAAATTCACAAGAAAGCACACACCAAATGAAAAGAGTCTTTTTTTATGTTTTCAGTCCAATCACAAATAACCCAGAAATCCTCACAGCTGACCTATAAACCATTTTGCTAATTACTGACGTGTTGAGCTGTTCGAGATAATTGCCATAGCAAACCAGCCTAACAAATGGTGGTGGCCATAAAGAAATGAAACAGACTTGAGAAAGACGTGACAAAATGTTAACATCAAGGAAAAAATCAAAAATACATTTAAAGAACAGAAATGAATTCTGCATGTTTCAAAACTCTAAAAAAAAAAAAAAGCAAAGGCAAGAAAAAAAAAATCACAAAAAAATATAAAAGATCCTAGATATAGGAGTTTTAATGAAGTGTTTGGAAAGAAATGTAAGGGAGAGAGAGAAACTGTGATTGATCATTATTTAGAAACCTGCAACGCTATGCAAACATTTGGATGATATTTTCAGGGATGAAAACCCTATAATATTCTGAAGGTCTGAACGCACTATTGGTAAAGTAGGATCAGTTTTCTGAAGCAAACCCTTGTGGTCTCAACCATAATGGATTTGTTTTAGACTTTAACCCAGATTAGAGTTTACAGATTTTCAGGGCTTTATATTATCATGTCCAGTTTTCTGTCTTATTTTTTTGGTAACCAAGGGGCCCTGAAATTTTTATCCTTATTTTTATTTACTTTCCATTCTTGACTGTAGTTTCATTAGTTTATTGTCGTCACTTCACAGAAATCATTTGTTTGTTAAATTAGAAAAGTATGACTTCTCTAAGACAGCGATAGTATTTTCGGGTTAACACGTTTCCTAAAGTTCTAAAGTTCTCTTCTGGAATGAACAAAATTAAAGCTAATTAGGACAGGATAATGCTATGTTCAAATAAACAAGAACAAATATTTATGGGCTTTTCAAATTAATATTTCATCAAGAATTTTAGTACAAATGACAGATTTTCAAAGTTTATTTGGACAAAGGAAATGCAGCTGTCATTGAATTTTTTTAAGAGGGCATTTAGTTCAGTGCCCATCCTTTGACGCCTTCATTATAGCCTTTCTTTCGCAGTAGAAGTTGATCCTTCTGGTATTGGGATAGGAGCAGTATTGTCTCAATGTTTCATTGACATGCAAAAATCCAACTTTGTTCATACCTTTCAAAATAAATCATTCCGACTAAGCTAAATTATATTGGAAATTGAGAACTTTTAGCCATAATACTAGTCCTTAAGATATACAATTCAATGCAAGGCAACCTAGAAGGCCTCCATTTTTTTTCCATTGTAAGAAATAAGAAGTGGTGTCAGGCATCAGTTGAGTGTCCCATTTAATCAGAAATGGAAAAATTAAAAAGGACCAAAAAACAATATCATAGAGGTCGGACATCTGACTACCTTTCTCTCAGTCTTTAACAATTGCTCTTCCTGCAGCAGAGTTCCAGTCCCTCTGGTTCTGGGTTTATAAATGAATGTAGATTTACAGCTCCTGTATTTTCTTAAGTAGCCCATTGAGCAGAAGAGGCTGAAGTAGAAGTGATGTCAAGGTGCATCACTTACAGGCTTATGCTCCAGTCTATGTGTTAAAAAAGAGGGTGTTAGTAAGCAACCCACATCGGGCACTGGTGTGGTACTCCTGATGTGCAGGCACACAACACCATTTTAATTTTGTAATTTCTTATTCATCAAGAGACAAAATTTTAAAGACAGATGCCTTATCAAGGCTGTTCAAGGAGGATGAAAGTGTGATCCTAAATGCAGTGTTTTTCAGATATTCTCTAAAATTCAAAAGGCTTGTACAGATTAAGGTATATCATCTCAGGTGCCTTCCTTGATGCAGTTGCTTTCGATAGATTATGTGAAAATATTTTGCAGTGGGATCATGACTCTCTTATTGCTGTTCCTCCCAGTGTGAAGAATATGCCAGAACTAATCTAAAGATATTCTTAGTTGCCCATAATTATGATGGATGTTAAGGAATTTGTACAAAGTTGT
Source organism: Polypterus bichir lapradei (assembly GCA_026402145.1). NCBI lineage: Eukaryota > Metazoa > Chordata > Cladistia > Polypteriformes > Polypteridae > Polypterus > Polypterus bichir. Next base: position 38,494,248 of record JANRMT010062840.1, read on the forward strand.
AAAACGCGTAATAGAAATTAAACATCTGCCACAAGTCCCATTGGTCTTTTTCAACCAATTTATCCTCCCAACTTACCCTGGGAAATCAATCAATTTTATTGTCAACTTGTCTCTGTCTAAAAGGTTGCAGCATAATTCTAGACATCATAAATCGGATTTCTAAAAGTGTTGATTTTGTCCCTTTTAAGAAGTTGCTCTAAGCAAAGGAATTAATTAAAATATTAATTAGTGAATTTATTTGGCTACATGGCCTCCTGGAATCCATTGTTTTGAATCATGGTGTATAGTTTATGTTAGATTTTCAAAATATTTTTCTTCCAAAGTAGGCATACAATTAAATTTAACTTTAGACCAGCACCTGGAAAGCAATGGTTAAATGGGGTATATAAATCTGAATTTAGAAATACAGTGTATCTAGTCGATTTCTTATGGGTGGTGTATACTTCATGCTCAGCACACATATATGCACGAATCATGGCTACCACGCGTTCCCAGTGTTATTTTGACACATTAACGTGACGGGTGTGTGAGTTACAGTACCAGCAAAAATATGAGTGGCGTGTGTGTTCAAGTTTCGGTATGTGACATCAGCATCGTTGTTTACTACAAACATGTGACGGCAAGCCGCAATACCACTCCAACAGGATAAATCTGCGTGCTTCAATGTTTGATGAATGGTTCAATGCGGTGAAGCAAATCATTAAACTTAAATGCTGACATGCGAATGTATTTATGGTGGTTTTTTCATCCATTTCTCACACAGGTAATGCAAGCATTGCATATTCCCCATTGTAATGACTCGATGCATTTAAAGGTCTCACATACCATCTTCTGTGTGTTTTTTGGATCTTTCTTCCCTTAACTCACAACACAACAAAACTGGACATTGTTTTCTCACCGCAATCATTTCTCAAACTGCCACCTTGTGGTATCCTCCAGATTTACTTAAAGTACACGCACAAGAATAGACAGTACACTACTTGTGCGGCAGCAGTGTCCTCAAGCGTATGCATCACGTAGCATTATGTACAGTCAACCCTCGTTTATCGTGGCTAATCCGTTCCAGACTCTGCCACGATAAATGAATTTCCGCGAAGTAGGATTCTTTATTTATAAATCAAACATTTTCACAGAGCATAGAAAACCTGTTTACGACCTTCTAAATACATTTTCTAACATTATTAGAGCCCTCTAGACATAAAATAACACCCTTTAGTCAAAAGTTTAAACTGTGCTCCATGACAAGACAGAGATGACAGTTCTGTCTCACAATTAAAAGAATGCAAACATATCTTCCTCTTCAAAGGAGTGCGCGTCAATAGCAGAGAATGTCAGAGAGAGAGAGAGAGAGCGAGAAAAGCAAACAATCAAAAATCAATAGGGCTGTTTGGGCTTTTAAGTATGCGAGACACCGCCAGACAAAGCAGCTGCAAGGAAGGCAGCAATGTGAAGGTAATCTTTCAGCATTTTTAGAGGAGCGTCTGTATCCTCTAGGCCAGTGTGTGAACAGCCCCTCTGCTCACACCCCCCACCTTCAGGAGTAGAGAATGTCAGAGAGAGAAAGAGAGAAACAGAGACAAGCAAACAATCAAAAATCAATACGTGCATGTTTAGGCTTTCAAGTATGCGAAGCACCGCATGGGAAGCATATCGTACATCACTGAGGAGTTTTATTTAATATGAAATACGTGCTCTGATTGGGTAGCTTCTCAGCCATCTTCCAATAGCGTCCCTTGTATGAAATCAACTGGGAAAAGCCACTGAGGAAGCATGTACCATAAATAAAAAGACCCATTGTCTGCAGAAATCCGCGAACCAGCGAAAAATCCGTGATATATATTTAGATATGCTTACATTTAAAATCTGCGATAGAGTGAAGCCGCGAAAGTCGAAGCGCGATATAGCAAGGGATCACTGTATATCCTCGGCCTTAGAGTCAGACTGGTGTAATCTACTCTTATTAGCTTGCTTAAATGTTCCCATTCAAAACTTTATCCCAGCTATAAACTGACAGCCACTGATTTATCTGTACTAAGTCAATCAGATTATCTCAGTACCCCACAGGGAACATGGAAGCAAGTTAAGCAGAAGCTGTAGTCAATGGATGCCTCTACAAAGAATTTCACAAATCGGAAAAGAAAGTCCCTTCAGATTTTAGAGTGGAGTAGAAGTTATGGCTCACATCACAGGGGATTCTGTCTCTGAAGTTAGGCCCACGCTGTATTTTCCTTTACACTATTGTTAATAACATATGACAGGCTTCCAACAAGGTAGTCATTTTAAACTTAATTCAGTCTTTCATGCGTCACATTAAAACCTGCGTTTCAAGTCACTTTCTTAGAAATTGGCCCTCCTGTGATGGTGGACAGTGATGTGGGGACTTTTTTTTATTATGTGGTAAAATGGAATATTCTTGGTTGAATATGATATTTGTGCCCTTCAAGTACTTGCTTGATTTCATGAACAGTTTTATGGTAAATCTGGTAAATGAGTTCAGTATTGACACCTTAAAAGGGCAATTTTTTGATTTGAGGAATGTTTTCTCAAAATTTGGCACTTTTTTTTTTTTAACAATTGTTTGATTCTGTTGTGTTTTTTTATTATTTGTTTTTTGGCATTGAAATGCTAATTACTGCCAGGTATGTGGCTCCATCATTGTGGCATTTAATGTGTTCAGCCCCACTGTGCTCTTTTTAATAACTGAACAAGGGCAATAGAAAAGAATTTTAATTGGACAAGGAAATGAATCAAAGTCGCGGACAAAAGGAAGTTTGTAACAATGAGGACTAGAAATCCCAAAACAGCTAAGCTAGAACTACAGTATCAATTTGTGGTCAAAAGAGCACAGCAATAATTCATAATAACCAGAATAACAAACAAAAAGAAAAACTCAAAGCAAAGATTTCAGTTTTAATGTAAGGAATTCAATCAATCATCGAGCTGTGTCGCACCAATATTTAATGTGTCACACTAACGATGTCAAACATCACGTTGTTTAAAATCCTAATGACAGAAAACAAAATGTCATGACACAAAATAAAAAAAAATTACAAAACCCAACATGAATGATTCTCCATTAGAAACAAGCATCATTTCACAAAAGAAAAATCAACAGCAATCCTATGAAATCCTAATAAACCTGAGCTAATTCACAACACACAGCCGTCAAAGCATCCTAAGTTTTGGGATAATTCCCTGTAAGACAAGCTTAGATCTTAAAAATGTTTAGACTTGAGCTATTTACCTGGTTGCTAATTTTCCGCTGTTGTTTTTGATTTTTTGTTTGATTAGTGACGTTTTTTGGTGGGTTGGCATTTTTTTCTGACTCAAAGCCTTTTTTTCTGCTGGCCCTCTGACAATGTTGCGTGTCTCTCTTTCCTCAGGGTGGTAATTAGTTTTCATCTACTGCTTTTGCCGTTTTACCACTCTTTTTTTTCCCAATGATATTATTGAACACAGTCCTTTATAATTTTGAATTTAGCTGGATGCTAAATTCTTATGAGTTTACACCAGACTGATAATAACTGACTATTCATCTGAAAACTACATGGGTAGAATTGAAACAAAGACACATTTTTACTTGATTTAACCCTCTGCTCCACAGTTTTAAAATAACAAATCAGACAATTTGGATGTGATTAAACTGCACATTACAGCCTTTCATTTAAGGTATATGCACACATTTCAGTCTCACCATGTAGAAATGAAAATGCTTTTTATACAAAGCCCCACCCATCACCATAATGTTTAGGACAATTGTGTAGTAGTGCTACTATTAGTTAAAACTGCATCTCCCAGCAGTCCTTGCAGGGGCTGTTGGGGTCAAAGTTGGTCAGAGGGGTTTAAAAAGAGGGCAGGTGTCCAAGGGAAAAAAAAAAGAGTGTTTTGTTTTTGTTGTTGTACAGTATTTTGTGTGCTGTTTACCTGTGGGCTGCCTTCTGTTAATTAAGCCATATTTAGTCTTTGTGTCCTGGATTGTGTCGTTGTTGGGGTCTGGAGCGTCTTCTGTCTACCTGTGTGCTGAGGACTGATAGTGGATTCATTGGCTTCCCCACAAGAAAAGGAGCACTCCTGAACCATCCATCCGTCTTCACCCTTACAGTGTCTACCGGTAGGACTGTTTTCTCATTCCCTTTCGGCGTGCAGATCTCTGGACTCACTATCATCATCTTTCATTGCATCCCGTGTTGTTTTCATGGACTTTGCTGTGTGGGGTTGTTTGTATTTTAGATGTTTAATGTAATATCGCCGTAGGGGTACAGGGGTGGTATTATTGTTTTCATTTATATTATTTAATTTCATTATATTCTTTAATTGTTGTTAGTTCCAGCATGATTTATTTTGTCTCTGTTTTTGAGTGTGTGCGGGTTGGGCCAAGGCTGGGAGTGTCCCTGGGATCCGCTATAAAAAAATAAATAAATCACCGTCATATTGACGGTGTGAATCTTAGCGGCACCTGACCGGTGTTTGTGATTACTCACGTGTGTTTCATTACTTCATTAGTGCAGACCTCAGAAACCTCGGCTTGCTTCTACCCTTAGGAGTCTGTGGGTGGCATTGTTCATAATGAGGACATTATACAGTAGAGGGCACTTAAATCATAGTCTCAATACCCTGTATCAAAATGTAAGAGTGATCACTTGTGACTTTTCTATTAAACCCTGAGTGTAAACTGAATTGATAATCATTTTCTTTGTTGGTTAAATCTTCACTAAATATACTGACATCTTCCTGCTACACCCATGGTAGTTATAAACTACAGTAAATATAGTTATTGTGTAACCATCTTTTTGTGTAAGTGTGAAATCTCTGAGTAAGTCCTCTTCAGTGTTATGTCTAAGACTGACTGTATACTGTAGATGCCTAGGAGGTTATTGTGAGGTCTGTACCATTAAGCAGGGTTTGTAGAAAGTACAGGGTGGGCCATTTATATGGATACACCTTAATAAAATGGGAATGGTTGGTGATATTAACTTCCTGTTTGTGGCACATTAGTATATGTGAGGGGGAAAACTTTTCAAGATGGGTGGTGACCATGGTGGCCATTTTGAAGTCGGCCATTTTGGATCCAACTTTTGTTTTTTCAATAGGAAGAGGGTCATGTGACACATCAAACTTATTGGGAATTTCACAAGAAAAACAATGGTGTGCTTGGTTGTAATGTAACGTTATTCTTTCATGAGTTATTTACAAGTTTCTGACCACTTATAAAATGTGTTCAATGTGCTGCCCATTGTGTTGGATTGTCAATGCAACCCTCTTCTCCCACTCTTCACACACTGATAGCAACATCGCAAGAGTAATGCTAGCACAGGCTTCCAGTATCCGTAGTTTCAGGTGCTGCACATCTCGTATCTTCACAGCATAGACAATTGCCTTCAGATGACCCCAAAGATAAAAGTCTAAGGGGGTCAGATCAGGAGACCTTGGGGGCCATTCAACTGGCCCACGACGACCAATCCACTTTCCAGGAAACTGTTCATCTAGGAATGCTCGGACCTGACACCCATAATGTGGTGGTGCACCATCTTGCTGGAAAAACTCAGGGAACGTGCCAGCTTCGGTGCATAAAGAGGGAAACACATCATCATGTAGCAATTTTGCATATCCAGTGGCCTTGAGGTTTCCATTGATGAAGAATGGCCCCACTATCTTTGTACCCCATATACCACACCATACCATCAATTTTTTTGTTCCAACAGTCTTGGAGGGATCTATCCAATGTGGGTTAGTGTCAGACCAATAGCGGTGGTTTTGTTTGTTAACACAAACACAATGGGCAGCACATTGAACGCATTTTATAAGTGGTCAGAAACTTGTAAATAACTCATGAAAGAATAAAGTTACGTTAAAACCAAGCACACCATTGTTTTTCTTGTGAAATTCCCAATAAGTTTGATGTGTCACATGACCCTCTTCCTATTGAAAAAACAAAAGTTGGATCCAAAATGGCCGACTTCAAAATGGCCACCATGGTCAGCACCCATCTTGAAAAGTTTTGCCCCTCACATATACTAATGTGCCACAAACAGGAAGTTAATATCACCAACCATTCCCATTTTATTAAGGTGTATCCATATAAATGGCCCACCCTGTAGAGGAGTGTATGGGTACTGTTGTTTTTATCCATTTCTATGCATTGCAGATTATTTAAACCAGTCAGTGGGACTTTTTAATCCTCATCATAAACTTCAACAACGAGAAGACACCATAGTAAACTTTGATCTCCAGCTGCTGTATTTACAATATCAACAAACTGAGAAGAGCAGCGGTGAGCATTTGGGCCTTACCTGTGTAGAGACAGCATCTCCAGGGATTATTGTGACTAAGAGGAAAGACCAGGAGACAAAACACCAGACAGAAAAAAAATTAATACTGGGAACAACAAGGTGACCAACAAAGAAAACACGAGGGTAAACCAAACGTCAGGAGGAAAAATGAGACCTGAACGCTGGGCCTATACTCGTAAAAGAAGCAAACTAAAGGTGCCAGAATGGTTCATCAGAGCAATACCTTACGGGAAGAAATTTTGTTCCCAGAATATACCTTTTATTAATTTAGACACTTAACAGGTAACATAGTGAATAGATGGTAACAGATTTGTGAAGTACCACTAGATTGGGATATCGAAAGGACTCTTGCTTCATACAATAACACAGGCCAAGTCAAGGTTTTCTTAATCTCTTGATGTCCTCCTATATGGCCTACCAAACATTAAAGATTTTATTTTTTTTGGGTACATATTACTAGGGTGTTGTGCCATGTTAGCCATTATGAATGTAGTGAGAGGTCAAGCAGAAAGACACCTTTATTGGCTAACTAAAAAGATTACAATATGCAAGCTTTTGAGGCAACTCAGGCCTTTTCTTGGTACATATTAGGAAGTTTTTCAAAGCACAAAGAACCCTTCCCAGAATGAAATGGTGCTTTGTCAAGAAATAGTTCTACTGTACGAAGAACCACGCAACCAAGTAAAGAACCCTAAAATGCCAATAAAGAATCATTATTTGTAGGAGTGTTTGTTCATTAGCTGTTCGACCAAGAGATAATGAAACATGGCGCTGACACTGAATTTAGAGTGGACTTCTGCTGACGTTAACAGAGGGCAAATTGCAATCATCTGACAAGTCTCAGCATGTTGCATTAACAAAAGAAATGAAAAAAAAAGGTAGATTTTGCACAAATTAATATAAAATGGTTCAGACCCCATCAAAACAGATTCCCTGTTGTAAAAAGCTATTAAATTGCCACACAGAACAAAATAAATAATGATTGGTTATACAACCTGCCCCACAGAGCTCATTATGGAAGAGGCGGAACTGGGAAGGCTTCTGAACTTTGTTGGTAGGACTGTTAATGTTAATTCATTGTGTAAGGGTTGTGGTTTACCAAGGGGAAAGGATGAAGTACATCTTTAATGACAGAAAAAGAGTTTCTTACCTTTGGATTTTCAGTTCATATTTTTTTTTCTTACAGAAAAGATTCTGGACTGTGCAGGAAGAAGGGGGTGATTTTGTGGGTGTGCCCGTCTCTATATGTTACTTGTGTTTGTAAACTGTTGTGTACATTTATTTAATTTTTTCTGCCACACTCTGCGCTGTCTGTGCAACACAGCCTCAGAGAGCTTAAACAACTCAGCACATCCACATAAAAACGACAAGGGTGAGCTTTCTTGAAGGCTTTTACTCGACATACCTCATTGTAAAGTGAAATATACACAAAAGAAACATACATGTATTTACAGGTGTAGAACCAAAGACAATAAATAATGATTTACAAAGCAATACATAGCAGACAGTATACATTAAACAATGAGGCTTTAAAAGACACTTACAAGGCGAGTGATTTCCACAGTTGGATCAAGACAAAGAGAAGCGCGTAGACAGAGGTCCAAATTGCTGCGTACCACAAGTTACCAGACCCAGGGGTTTATATACCCTAAGGATACGTTTTGGACGTGCTAAAGGGGTGCCTACTTGAGACACATGGGATGTATTGTATTCAAATGTTTATTATGGATCCCACATGCTTTACGTGAGTTTCATAGACATTTATAATACCACTATGGGTGTGGGATGTGATTGACAGGTGTGTTAATAAATGGCAAGACAAAGGGGGAGCAGTGTTCAATAAATAGCAGTAACATCCAACAGCATGTGGGGCAGAATCTATATATATATATATATATATATATATATATATATATATAGTGGGAAGCGGCTGGGAGTGGAACTGCTGAAAACATATTACTTTAACATGGCCTTTCTATAACTTCAATTTAACTTAATTTAACTTAATCCTGATACTCTATATGTTCAATTTCCTCATAATAACTATTCAGGGTAGCTCTACAATCCATACTGACCCCTACTCTCTTTTCTGTTTCTTTTTCCGGTTTCGCCTGTGCCACCACCACCTACTCAAAGCTTCATGATGCTCCAACAATGATGGATGGACTAAAAGGCAGAATTCTACGTGACCATCATCATCAAGCCTTTCCGTGAGAACCCTAAATACAAAGAGGACTGTTTCATTTATGTTAGGTAGAATGCCCAGAGGGGACTGGGCGGTCTCATGGTCTGGAATCCCTACAGATTTTATTTTTTTTTCTCCAGCCGTCTGGAGTTTTTATTTTGTTTTTTCTGTCCCCACTGGCCATTGGACCTTACTCTTATTTGATGTTAATTAATGCTGATTTATTTTGTTTTCTTATTGTGTTTTTTATTTTTCTATTCTTTATTATGTAAAGCACTTTGAGCTACTGTTTGTATGAATATGTGCTATATAAATAAATGTTGTTGTTGTTGTTGGGATGTCTGGAAGGACCGGAGGAGGGATTACGCCGCCTCCAGACCACGAGGCGGTGACCGCCCTGGTGGCTTTGGGGACCACGGGAACTGAGATTGGAAGCTAACCCTATAGGGCCCCGTGGTCACTGCCAGGGGGCGCCCCTAAGCCTGGAAAGCCCTGGTCCTCAGCACTTCCACTACACCCAGAAGTGCTGGAGGGAAGACGACCAGGGACACCCGGAGTTCTTCCGGGTGCGCAGCCAGTACTTCCGCCACACTGGGGATTGCCGGCGGAAGATTGTTGGGAGGCACCTGGAGCATGTCTGGGTGTGAATAAAAGGGGCTGCCTCCCTCCGTTCAGGGGCTGGAGTCGGGAGAAGAGAAGGACAGAGCTCGGGAGGAGAGGAGAAGAGGCGGCCTGAAGTAGGAAGAGGCATTGTGTGACTTTGGGGGAGTTTTGGTGTTTTGTGGCATTTGTAAATATTAGAATAATGTATAATAAACGTATGTGGGTTGAACCGTTGCTGTCCGCCTGTCTGCGTCCGGGCCACCATCCACAATATATATATATACTAGCTACATGTGTTCTTCAGAACAAAATATAATACTAGGGGGCTTTGCCCCCTGCTCGCTTTGCTCGCCAACCCCCGTTGTTTGGTTTTCTGGATACACACTTTTAACATTTTTTTCTCTTTGAATTGTTGCTATTTCGTTAGTTTCACTTTTATTTCAGAACTTCATTAAATACAATATTTTGGAATCTTTCAAATCCCAACATGCTGAATCTTTTAAATGAGGTCCGTGAGACATGTGTTTAATGACTTTGTACCGTAATTCAGGATAGGTTTCTTTGTCTGGAATTTCAGCAGAGACAAAACGATCTAAGTCATCAGCAGTCATTTTTTTTTGTAAAGTAACCAATAAATGCATATGAGGTAAACCCCATTTTTGAAATTCTCTTGACTTAAACTTCAAAGCCTTACAATATTTACATACTTCTGACATATCACCTGTGTCCATATATTCGATCTCTATTCGCCTTTTCTTTATTTCTCCGAGTAATAATTTCTCTTTGTTTACACTAATGCAATCTTTGCTTCCTTTTTTGACACTTGCATTTTTTTTAGTTTTCATATTCTGTATCTTGCTCTGGATGTGTATTGCGCCTACGTTTTTTTTGAGTCTTTTGAACTCCAGTTTTCATTATCTCTAACCTGCTCTGCATGTGTTTGGCCCCTTTGTTTTTGAACCTTCTTAATGATGTTTTACTTTGTTTTCTACTCTTTGTCTTTTATGTCTGACCTCGCTTTTTCCTGCTTTCTTTTCAATGACACCTGGTCCATGGTGATTATTTTCCCTTTTTTCGAGTAATAATTTCTGTTTGTTTGCGCTACTGTGATCGTTACTTTATTTTTTTTTTGATACTTTCTAATTTTTCTACTTTCATATTCTTTAACTTTCTTTGCATTTGTATCGCGCTAACTTTTTTTGAGTCTCTAACCTGCTCTGCATGTGTATAGCACCAGCATTTGTGAACGTCTTTATGAAGCTCTACTTTGTCTTTAACTCTTTGTCTTTTAATTCTGACGTGCTTTTTTTAAATTCCACTTGTTCTGGGCTGATTATTACTATCCTTATTTTCTGAATTTCCACCTAGTTATTCTTTTTCTTTTTTGCATTTTTTTCTCTCCAATACTTTTGAGTCTCTTTTCTTCGCGCTGCTCTTTCTTCTTCACTTAGTTGTCGATGTTTCATCTATAACATATTGTCCTTATACACTTTATATGTGCTGAGAGCCCTGGATCTGTGTGTGCTCAAAGCCTTTACACGACTGAGTGTTTTGCTGCCCATGGTCTTATTTGATATTGGTCGTAAGTAGGGCGTGTCTTGCAAGAATCTCATGTTCTACGTCCCCACGCAGACATTTCTAGGTCAATCTCTTGGCACAAAGTCTCATGTTTATGGTCTCCACGAGACGCTCCGTGGCCAATCTCTTTCGTCTCGCGGATCTTTAAAGGGTCTTCCGTGATCTTGACGTGAACATCACATCTCATCTCCCTAGTCTTTATCTCCCAGGATTTTTATTTTATAATAGAGAGATATATAAAATATATTCATGAACTTGGAGAGGTCAGCTAACTCTTAAGAATTACCCAGGGCAGAGGACCCCACTGGCAATACCATATCTTAGCCGTATCGCTGGCATATGAGTCCTATTAACCTTATCTTGAGAAAATACCTCCAGATAGAAAATCTTTTTAGTGAAAACGTCAAGCCTTGCCCTCTGTTGCTGTGGTGTTTCACTTGCCCATTGTTGTACTGCAGCATTTGCTGCGCACAGGTCTTTCTTATTGCGGTGCATGCATGCAGCAAAAAATTTTAAAAGTGGCTATTGGCTGTAATTGAGCGTGAGCAGAGTAGACTGCTCCATACACACACACACAGGTCTTTCATGTCTAATATATATATATATATATATATATATATATATATTCATATTTGGGGATTTTCTTGTGGAAATTGTCTCTATAAACAGGTGGTGGAGTGGAAAATACAGTAGGGTTTTGGTTTTGTCCTACGTAAATCCGTCACTCATCTTTAAGGCATTCGGTCAAATTGCTACACAAATCTGTTCGTAACCTTGTCATCCCTCAAAATATCAGGTTTTGCTGCAGGGTTTCCAACTTTCTTTTGAACAAGAAATATGGCTTGCAAAGTAGGGACCTGTTAATTTTGTATCGTTCTCAGCCTTTCTGTTCTTCTATGTAGCTGACTGGAAATGAGCTGCTCTTCTCTGATCTCATTCCCCCATATAGGGTCCCAGTGACACGCAACACACAGCGGCATACTTCCAGTTCCTGAACCTTTGTGGAGTGTCAAATTCCCTGGCACATTTGGTATTCGTCTGAGATGGGTCATTCTCTTTAGACTTCTGGAACTCTCTTTAAAAGAGAGAAGGAGACCCTTTTGAGGCATCTGGGGTCCCTTGTCCTTTCACTAGGGTGCTTCTGATTTGGACTTGTGCAGTGAACTGTGACAAGTTATAACAAAAGTACCAAAACATAAAAAGATAATGAGGAACACTCTAGTGACGTAAAACTAAAAAATAATTCAATTCAAACCCAATGGAAACCCAAGGGAAAATGAATGAATTAATGCAACAATTAACTGAATTTTTATAGGAAAAGGGCTGATTGTCCTGTCTGTTGAATTTTACTTTATGAAAGCAAAGCCAAAGCAAAGGAGAAAAGTTGGCTTCATCGAAATGATGAACATTAAAAATCTACTGGGACAAATCTGCTCTGCTCAGGTAGTCCAGCCTTTTTGGACCTCACATCCCTATAATGGGCAATCACGCTATATTTACTAGGCAGAAACATTTAAGATTTAGACTCCAGATGCACATCAATCCATCTGCTATTGAAGTGGGTGCAAGACAGGAAATAACCCTGAATCGGGCAGCAGACATTGTTGGCGAGATTTATTTATAATGAGCCAATGTGACCTAACCAGCACTTTGGGAATGTGGGAGGAAAATCGGGTTACCAGACATAAAATGTGAAATACACTCATTATTTTTCAGAGCCATTTTTGTTCTGCACCTATGCAGAAATCAAATACGCACACACTCACACCTACACAGACACACATTCCTTCCCTGTAAAAAAGCCCAGCACATACAGTAGAAGCTGTTAGAAAGCAGAGGTCAGGATTTTGCTGTCAAGATAATGAGAAACAAATAAAGCAAAACCGTGGAAATGCTGAAGTGAACGAGAAGCGCGAGGCATGTGATGGAGATCTGCGCAGTGTTCATTAAAACATTCTTCCGCTCAATTAGAAATGATGGCTCTCTGCTAGACACTTTCAATTGGCATTTCTAATCTCCTGTTACAAACTCTCCATATTGCTTGTGAAACCTTTGGATGCGCTCAGGGAATGGGTTTTTATTGGAAAAATAGCAGAATATATTTCTCCCAAAAATGCAGGTAGCTTTAGCAGTGCTCCCATTGCTCTAAATATTGAACATATCTTCATAAAGGCTGCAATTCACTCGGATTGTGTCGGCACATCACAACAAGAAGGGACCTGTTTTTAAAGATTGAATCGACCCATATTTGCACTTACTAAGAATTTTTTTCTGCACAATTCACCCAGACTGGCAAACAGCCATCTTCTCTGTACTCCCATTTAACTCCTAACAATAACACACTTAGTGTGCTTATATGGGGAGGAGGCATTTTCTGACTGAAAATAAATAAGGATGTTGCATCGAAAAGCCCCTTCTTCTCATCCCAGAATTTTTATTTTTTCTGTGTGAGCTTCTCAAAGAAGGAGTTTGAAGCGTGTCAATCCAGACACACCTGGGAGGTGTTCTGGAGTGTGCCAAGGAGACAGACCCCCTCTGCTCAAGAGACCCCAAGAGGATGAAAAAGAGTGGAGAGCAGTAGGGTTCACCAGAGTTCAACTCTCTGGCCAAAACTCTATCTAAGAAGTTACTCTAGGCATTAATTTATGAACAATAAGTATGGCCCTGCTCTATTAACATGGAACAGACTTAACAGTAGTTGTTTTGTTGTCTTATGAGCATATATGCCATTGAAAGGGGCTTCCCCAGCTCTGATATCCAGGATTGGAGAAATTAGTCCAACAGGACATGATAAGGAAATGAAGCCTGAAAAGTGGTTTCTCAGTGGTAAACCACCTCTTGATCTTCTCAGCAAGCCCTTAGTGGTAACAATATGTATAAATCTAACATATTATTGCACCCATACTGCAATGGGGGACCTGCAAATATACATTTATAAAACGATCAAAGATCATCCAAACAAATTTTTTTTTTTTTTTTTTTAATTAATTTTATTACAATCCATACAAAGCAATCAAGTTTTTACAAAGAGAAAAAATTAAGAACAGATCGATCCCCACCCCTGAGAGAGAGAGCAAGCCAAACGGCGTTAAATTCAAATTTAGGATTGTAAACATACCTAAATTAATAAATTCTCTGTGCCTTATGAACTTATTTTAAAATATTACTGATTAGATCCTGCCATGTTTTGAAAAAAGTCTGTACGGATCCTCTAACTGAGTATTTGATTTTTTCCAGCTTCAAATAATATAACACATCGGTTTCCCACTGACTTAAAAGAGGAGAGTTTGGGTTTTTCCAGTTTATGAGAATAAGTCTACGTGCCAAAAGTGTAGTGAATGCAATCACAATTTGTTTGTCTTTCTCCGCTTTAAACCCATCTGGAAGAACACCAAACACAGCTGTTAATGGGTTTGGAGGGATTGTGAGTCCAAGGCTATCTGAAAGGTAATTAAAAATGTTTGTCCAGAATAATGTTAATTTGGTGCAGGACCAGAACATGTGACCTAGTGAGGCTGGGACTTGGTTGCAACGTTCGCAGGTTGGATCATGCCCTGGGAACATTTTGGAAAGTTTTAGTCGAGACAGATGTGCTCGATATATAATTTTGAGTTGTATGATTGTATGCTTTGCGCATATGGAGCTCGAGTGAATTCTCTGCATTGCTGCTTTCCATTCCTTTTCTGATATATTAATTGAAAGATCTTTTTCCCAGTGTCTTCTCGGATCTTTGAAAGGGAGGGATTGTAAAATGATTTTATATATTGTAGAGATGGAGTCTAAGTCCTTGAGATTGAGCAATATTTTTTCCAGCATGGTTGAGGGTGCAAGATGAGGAAAATCTGTAAGGTTTTGTTTAACAAAGTTTCTGACTTGAAGATAGTGAAAGAAATGTGTAGCTGGAATGTTAAATTTGGAATGTAATTGTTCATAGGATGCAAAGACGTTGTCTATATAAAGATCTCTAAGCGAGTTAATTCCAAATTTTTTCCAAATATTAAAAACTGCATATGTTTGTGAAGGTTGAAAGAGGTGGTTCTCTTGCAGGGGTGCAACAGATAGAAGCTTCTCTGTCTTAAAATGCTTTCTACATTGGTTCCAGATTCTAAGTGAGTGGAGCACAATTGGGTTATTAGTGTATTGCCGATAACGTGTGTTTATTGGAGCACAGAGCAAGGAATACAAAGAAGTACTGCAGGATTTTACTTCTATTGCGGACCAAGCCTGTGTATGTTCTTCTATTTGTGTCCAGGTTCTTATCGCCTGTATATTTGCTGCCCAGTAATAAAACTGGAAGTTAGGAAGAGCCATGCCGCCTTCTGCCTTTTGTCTTTGTAAGGTCGCTCTTTTGATGCGTGGATGTTTTGAATTCCAAATAAATGAGGTTATTGTCGAATCTAATTGCCTAAAAAATGATTTATTAATGTATATTGGGATGTTTTGAAATAAAAAAAGGAGCTTAGGAAGAATATTCATCTTCACAGTGTTAATTCTTCCAGCTAGTGTGAGATGAAGGGTTGACCATCTATGCAAGTCTTGTTTAATTTTTTCCATGCAAACGGCGAAATTTTGTTGATATAGAGCTTTATGTTTACTTGTGATGTTTACCCCTAGGTATTTAAACTGTTCTGCAATGATAAAAGGTAGGGTATCTAATCTAATATTATATGCTTGAGAGTTCACTGGAAATAGTACACTTTTATTCAGATTAATTCTGAGACCAGAGATCTTTTGAAATTCTGTGAGTGCTGCTAAGACTGCAGGCACGGAATTTTCTGGGTCTGATATATACAGTACCATGTCATCTGCATATAATGAAATTTTCTGTTCCAGTCCTTCTCTGCAAATCCCCTTTATCTGATCAGTATTTCGACAATGTATTGCTAGTGGTTCAATGGCAATCGCAAACAGCAGCGGTGACAAGGGGCATCCTTGTCTAGTGCCATGTTCTAGTTTAAAGTAGTCTGAGCAAATGTTGTTGATGCAAACTGAAGCTTCTGGGTTAGTATACAGTAATTTAATCCATGCACAGATGTTTGGGCCAAACCCAAACTTCTCCAATATAGTAAAAAGGTATTTCCATTCAATCATGTCGAATGCTTTTTCTGCATCCAGTGATAATAATATTTCTGGGGTGTTTGATTTAGTTGGTGAGTATATTACATTAAACAGGCGTCGAAGATTGGAAGATAAGTGCCGGCCCCTAATAAATCCAGTTTGGTCTTGTGATATTACCGAGGGGAGCACTTTCTCCATCCTTCTGGCTAAGATTTTAGAGAGTATTTTAACGTCGTTATTCAGAAGTGAAATTGGTCTGTATGATGCACATTGTAATAAGTCCTTATTTTGTTTTGGAAAGACAGTGATTAGTGCTTGGCGAAAGGTTTGTGGAAGAGATTGGTTATCTCTGGCTTCTGTAAATGTTGCTAATAAGAGGGGAGCTAGCTGAGCGGAGAATTTCTTGTAAAATTCTGCAGGGTAACCATCAGAGCCTGCTGCTTTCCCACCTTGGAGAGATTTTATAGCATCTAGTAATTCTGATAACGTCAGAGGTTTATCAAGTTCCTCCGCACTAAAAGCGTCTATTTGTGGTATCTGTAATGTATCTAGAAATGTATTAGATTGTGTATTGTCTTCTTTAAACTCAGTAGCATATAGGGATTTATAGTAGTCTCTGAAAGTATGCATTATATTTTTGTGTTCGACGATTTTATCTCCATTCGTGCTAGTAATTACCGAGATTGCGTTGCGCACTTCTTGCTTGTGAATTTGTTGAGCTAAAAGCTTATTAGCTTTCTCCCCATGTTCATAGTAATGATGTCTGGATTTGTAAATTAGTTGTTCAGTTTCTTTAGTTGTCAAGAGGTTTAATTCCGAATGTAGAGCCTGCCTCCTCCTATGTAGAGTCTCGCTTGGTAGTCTGGCGTGTTCTTCATCTATTTTAGTAATTTCGCTTTTTATCTCTGCTAGTTTCTTGGCTTCGGATTTATTTCTGTGGGAAAGATATGAGATAATCTGACCTTTTAAGAAGGCCTTAAGAGTTTCCCAGAGTATTCCTGCAGAGATCTCGGGGGATGTATTTGTCTCTAGAAAGAATTTGATTTGTTTGGATATAAATTCCGTACAATTCTCGTCAGCTAATAGAAGCGGGTTGAGGCGCCATCTGCGGGGTGAGTGCATGGGGCTTAGTAATTTTAGCTCCAAGATCATAGGTGCATGGTCAGAAATAACAATAGCATCGTATTCGCAAGATTTAATCAACGGCAAAAAGTTATTGTCTATAAAGAAGTAATCAATCCTTGAGTAACAATGATGCACTGGTGAGTAGAAAGAATATGTTCTTGAATTTGGGTTTAAAAACCTCCAGGGGTTGTGATCAGTTATAAACTTTGTAATTATCTTTGCGGTGTTAGATGCCGTTCCCCCTGTGGAGGAAGTCCTATCTAAAAGTGGATTTAGAACACAATTGAAGTCCCCAGCCATTATAACTTTATGAGTGTTCAGATTGGGAATGGATGCAAATAAATTTTGTATAAATTCCTTATCATCAACATTAGGTGCATAAACATTTATCAAAATCATTTTACAGTTAGATAAGTCTCCCATGACCATTACATATCTCCCTTCAGGATCCAATACTACATCTGATGCTACAAATGGTACTGTTCTATGTATGAGAATTCCCACCCCTCTAGTTTTCTTTGTAAAACTAGAATGGAACATTTGGCCAGTCCAGTCTTTTTGCAGCCGGAACTGATCCTTGCTTATTAAGTGAGTTTCCTGTAAAAATACTATTTTAGCATTTAGACCTGTTAGGTGAGAGAGTACTTTCTTTCTCTTTAATTCGTGATTCAGGCCTTTAACATTCCAGCTTACGAAATTAACTGTCCCGTCATGGAGACACTGATTCTGAGTTTTTGATGTCATTTTATAGTCTTAACTGGAAGTGAGACAGCTTTGGCCTTAATTTCCTATTTCCCCTAGAGTTGTTGCCATGCAGCTTATTATTACGTTGGTAGTTATAATTATTAAGATTCATAGGATAGATTAGGTATAGATCAAGCCTGCTCTCTTTCTCTCCCCCCCTTAACCCCCAACCCTCCCTTTTTGCCTCCCCAAGTGAGGCTAAAACCCACTTCACACAGTCCCAGTCCTCTGACATACCCAGAGACAGAGCACGTCCAAAGCAAAACAAACCCCAATGCAGCGGTGCTTTAGAGTTAAAAGATAGAGATATCTGTTACCAATATAGTCTTTAAAAAAAAAAAAAAAAGAATTTTGCACTTAAAATATATATATAGTCTTCAGCAATTTTAGTGCATTAAGATGATACACCCAGATAATAAACCCGGGTGATGATGTTAAAGATGTGTCCAAAATAAGCATAACAAGTCTTAATGCAGTAATAGCAATAACAATAAACCAAGGGTATGATATTGAACAGTCTCGTTTAGGGTAGAGATGAAGTAATTAGAAAAAGAAAAAAAAAAAAAGGGAAAGAAAAAGTAATTAAGCACCATAAGACATAAACATAAACAGATAGCGCCCTAGTAATACTAAGTAATAACCCTAATAATGAGAATATATGTGAATATATGCTGATAAAAACCCGTATTTTAAAACAAATAGATCAGACAGTAGATTATTAATCCTTGCTTTAATCATTAACCGCCATGACTCACTATTATGTATCAGAATAGTCCCGGGATCAGCTTTCTTAATTCCTTTTCTGCTTCATCCTTGCAAGCGAATACATAGAAATGACCTTGAACACATTGAACACATTTTATAAGTGGTCAGAAACTTGTAAATAACTCA
>JANRMT010062840.1:38517721-38529787 GCA_026402145.1 Polypterus bichir lapradei
AACCAAGCACACCATTGTTTTTCTTGTGAAATTCCCAATAAGTTTGATGTGTCACATGACCCTCTTCCTATTGAAAAAACAAAAGTTGGATCCAAAATGGCCGACTTCAAAATGGCCACCATGGTCACCACCCATCTTGAAAAGTTTCCCCCCTCACATATACTAATGTGCCACAAACAGGAAGTTAATATCACCAACCATTCCCATTTTATTAAGGTGTAGCCATATAAATGGCCCACCCTGTACTAAGGAAGAGGAACATTGGAAATTAGGATGAGTGCTTCAGTTGATTAGTTAGAAAAGAAGAGTTTAGGAAGCCCAGAGGGTTATAACTTTCATTATTATGGTGAATACTTTGTGTTGTGTTTTCTTAATGGGATAGAAATGATGTCTTCTTGTGTCTATATAAAACTGGACTGTAATGCTGGTCTTTTTGCCACTGTTGTTATTAAGACCATCGTTCCTTTCAGGAGCATAGGCCATTGATGATCGTTCTCCAGCGCTGTCTCTTTTGTACTGCCATTATCAGCCGACTCTACCCAAGTCCTGTTAACTTGATGTCACATTCCAGGTCCCCTCACCAAGTGTTTCTAGGGTCTCCCTCATTTCCTCTTTTCTTGTGGGATGCAGGCTAAGACCTGCCTAGTGACATTGTCTGCAAGTTTTCTTGGAGTGTGTCCTTCAAGATCTTTCTGTTTATGGGACGATGGTGTGTCTGCTGCCATAGCTCAGTGCTGCTGTTGGTTTTCAGTAAGTGGATACAAAAGACTTGGTGCAGACCCTGGTTTTTAAAGCACTAGATCTTCTTCAGGTTCACCTTTGTAGATCTCAATTTCTGCTCCTCACTACTTCACTGACTTTACATTTGTGTTGTATTGTATACCTTTATTTTTGTAGAATGGCTGATTTCTTTGGAGCTCCAGATGTGTCTGAATGGCTACTCTATGCTTGTTACATACTAGATAGACAGAACTTTATTTATCTCCAGGGGGAAATTTAGGCAGGGCTGTACATGAAATTGAAGGGATGGACTCTGGCTCCTGACCGCTCTTAGATAGGTTCTTAAATGTATGCATGAGTAGATGTAATTAACAGTCCAGTTTCTTTGCATTGCGCTTTGTTTATGTTGATTGACATTACCTTAAACGGCGTGGCCTCCAGTCAAACCTGTTTCCTAATTTCTACTTTTATATGGAAATTTTCATGGCAAATGCTACCCCAGGGCACTTTACATTTCAAAAACCACCAAATATAATTCTCAGGATAATGCTGTAACACTGTCACACATACAGCAGATTATTCTGTGAGTTCATGTAGAAATTGGCTTTATTGGTGCGCTCCCAGAAGGGATGTACTGAGCAATTAAGCAAACACAGTAATTAACTCAAATCTCCTGTACTGCTTCTGGCTCCGGCATCACCCCAGTGAATTAGATTACTATTGGGGGGGACTCTTGGTAGTGGTTCTCATACTAACAAATTGCTGCCTTAACAAAAGATTTCTAAATTTTTAATTTATGGACTGATACCATCCCTTTGCCATGCACAGTTTTCCCTCTATATGCTTTGATGAGGTACCCAAGCAGTTAGCTCGTCATGAATCTGAGGAAGGTAGGTTAAGACTGCATTTATTTACTCCTAGCAAATACATTTAATCATTTTCTTAACCTGCTAAATCCACAAGTTTTTTGATGAGCTACAGCCCATTGTGGCACAGCTACTGCCTGCTCACTCAAACTGCCACAAATTTAGAACTGCAAATTAACCTCATGTTCAAGTATTTTCAGATATGGAACATTCCATGAATGGTTAACCCAACTAGTAGTCCTTGGAGATGTCTACCATGCTGCCCATTTAAAGTTGCATTTCCACTGGGTACTCCAGTTTTCCTCTTACATGCACAACACATGAAGTTAGGTAAATTGGTTGCTCTCAGCTGTCTCATCACGGGTCTTCACTATGAAGTACTAAAGCTTCTGGGATAGGCTCAATAACCCTGTATTGGATAAAATAGATTTGAAAATGGATGGATACTTTGACACATTTGACTTTTGGGGCACTTCTTTCAAGCTAATGTTGCATACTGTGATGCTACCCATCTCTCTCTTCAGTACTGTGCAAACGTCTTAGGTTCTTTAGATACTTCACAAAGATGTTTGTCTTAGATGGTTATTTTAATTAGCTCAGGATGAGTGTGCCAATAGAAACGAGCATACTGTATTTTAGAGTTTCAACATTTCACACGATAAGATATTTGAATGTCCTTAAAGAAAGAAACTAACAGAGTCATTACCACTTTCCAGTTAAAAAAGTGAGATCTTTGAAGTCATATAGCTTGGTGCTTGAATAAGGTGGCAGTAATCAATGGCATTGTGTGTAGGTTGAATAAAGGTGATTAACTGAAGAAGAAACAGCTTTATAGTGAGAATAAAACTGGTCAAGAACAACCAGACTAAAATGGTGAGGTTGTGGTAGATGTGCATATTTAACCCCGACAAGACACAATGTGGACTTTCATTGTCAGTGTATCTTGCAAGCAGACATTTCTCAACACAGAGGTGTTTCCAGATACTTTGTGCTTCTGCGGAAGACCTTGGACATCATAAACAAATAGGCAAGGCTGTCAGTTGACCATGGAAACTGAATACAGAAAATGAGAAACACATCAAGCTTGCTTCATTTCTCGTCCAGCAATATTATGTACAGTAAAAGCTGGCAAAAAACACTTGGGCCCTGGTAAACCCATCTACAGTCAGGAGAAGTCTTACCAGAACTGCTCAAAGGAGATCCAAAAGTCATTCCTCTGAGGTGGAAAGAAAGCCAAATAACTTACCAACTCATTAAAAACATAAAGCCTGGCGTGCAGAAAAATGACAGCAGGTGCTCTCGAATGATGAGTCCACCTAAGACATGGAAAATGTTACATGGACAAACGTCTGTGGGCAATGGCAGTGGCTCCCTGCAGGTTTGGGGATGCATTTCCACAAACACAAATGGTACTTTGATTAAAATTAATGACCCCCCTGTTGTGGTGTGAAATTTTGTATATAAGTTGATAAATATTTTGGATGTCATTATTTATAAGTCAGAAAAAGCAAATGTAATATTAGTGTTTTATTCATGAGAATAACAATGCTTTAATGTTCAAAGACCCCCCCCACCCTTAATGTTTCGGACTAGGAATTAATGGAAGTGTTGGGGGAAGTGCCTGAAACTGGTTTGGCCAGTAATTATCTACAGGACAGGAAGGCCACCTAGTTGGAAAGCTTCAGCTTATCAAATGGTCTTGGGTGCGGTTGTGAAAAGGAAGTGTGTGGGATGGAGCATCAGACCAACTTTGACAAGAGTGACTGTGTTTGGACCAAGAGACTAAAGTCCACAAACAAAGCGAAAACCAACCCCCGCATGATGGCCAAATTACAGTAATCCCTCCTCGATCGCGGGGGTTGCGTTCCAGAACCCCCCGCGATAGGTGAAAATCCGCGAAGTAGAAACCATATGTTTGTATGGTTATTTTTATATATTTTAAGCCCTTATAAACTCTCCCACACTGTTTATAAATATTCCCTGCACAGTTATACACCATAAACCCTTTGTATTCTCTTAGAAATTAGGTAAGATTCATTGAAATTATGTATGTAAACACACTGTTTATATACCTAAATATTATTTTAAAGATATCGAGCGTCTCCGATTTCACATATGTTACAGACATTACGATAGACAGGCCACCAGCAATAAATACGTACAATGCAAGAAAAATTGTATACAGTAAATGTGTGTACAGTGACACTAAATGTACGTACATGTACTAAGTACTGTAAGTAGAAAATTAATTATGGTTACTCACCAACAATGGCATGACGACTTGTCCGATAACAATGAGTTTAACTTTACTGCACAACAAAGGAGAGCGTTACAGCCCTTGTAAAGGAGCCTCTTCAGGTGATTGTGTAGCACTGCCATTGTTCTTCTTCCGGCAGTCTTCAATCCAAATCCCTAAAGCAGATTCCATCCAGACTACCGCCTTATTACATCCACTTACAACTCGTTTTGCGCCCTGGTTAAAAGGACACTGTGGCCTTAGATCTTATATTCTTTTCCTCCTTTTTAAATAAAAAGAATCGTGGACTCATTGATGCCGTAATGGCGTCCTACAGCGGAGGCTTTTCCCTTCCTTCAGCATATCCAAAACTTTTACCTTTTCGGCAATCGTTAGCATGACGGCTTGACTATGCACAAAGATAAACACAAAAGAGCACAAAAGTTAACTCTTTACACAGCGAAACATGTTGATGCTGAATGAGCGAGACAAGACTTCCTGGTTAACGCCGCGGAATCGAATTCGGTGCTCTGTTGCTGAGCCAGTCAGCACACAGGAACTTAACTGCGTGCTCTGATTGGTTAGCTTCTCAGCCATTCGCCAATAGCGTCCCTTGTATGAAATCAACTGGGCAAACCAACTGAGGAAGCAAATACCGGAAGTAAAAAGACCCATTGTCCGCAGAACCCACGAAGCAGCAAAAAATCTGCGTTATATATTTACATATGCTTACATATAAAATCCGCGATAGAGTGAAGCCGCGAAAGTCGAAGCGCGATATAGCGAGGGATTACTGTACCTAGCTAGGAAGCATCAGCTGAACAAATGGTTTGGGGGCAGGTGTGAAAGGTATTATGTGCCCCCAGTGGTCTGAAGTATGGCTGTTCGGGATTGGTTTTGTGTTAGACGCCATTCTGTACAATGACACCTTATTGGTGTAAGGGTTTGGACAGAGAAGTTATCAATTTGCTTGCTTTAACCCTCCCTCTCTCTCACACACCATTAACATGAAAAGGACAACACACTGAAGAGCACAGCTCAGCAGCCATATTGAGACAGGCATGCGGCCTGTCCTGAAGAAAGCTATAAAATGATGATTTAACTAGAGACATTTAAAGTCTCTGTGCCACCTGAAACTATACATTGGCATTTTCCATGTTGTATGGTTGCTGATATTTACTTGTACTTTGCTTATTGTTACTATTTTATGAATATTATCAATAATATATTATTTAAAGTTGTAACTTAACTCCTGCTTGTCTTTTACATTATGTAATTACCTAAGGTTATAGATGTAGAAGGGAAGGTGAAGAGAAGTTATAAAGTTCAATACCTTATAAACAGTGGCATGAGATTTGAGGCATTCTGACAAAGGCTACACAATTATTAAATACAAAAGGGGAAAGCAGAGTAATGTAGAACTCTACCAAGACAAAAACACCCCCTCAACTACTGAATAATGCTGGAAGATTCTTATCCATCAAGCAATATCATCAATAAGGTGTCTGATTGGTCAAAACTTTGTTCTACATCATGCCAATGACCCCAAACACATGGCCAAAATCATAAATAACTATTTGCAACAAAAAGAGGGTAATGGAATCCTGAAACAGATGGTATGGCCCATCGAGGTTTGACCTGGAGTTAGAAGTAAGACTGCCAAAATGTGCAGTGGACCTGTGACAAGAGGCTTGGAACAACTGACTAAGTAGTATATATATTCTGTATATATGTATATTTAGGCAGTACATATGTATACATATATTTAGAATTAATAATGTTTTTAATGCATTTAATTAATTTTATTAATTAGTAATGTTAAGATTTGGCCTCTTGCTTGTTACTGTACATTTCTGAATAAATTTCTAAACTAAACTGAAGGGACGCTGCTGTCAATGCAGAACTGTGCACCAGCCTACCTCAACTGCCTCTTAGACAAGCTGCAAATTTGAAAAATGTCACCCAGTGAGAGCAAAAGATCTGATGGCTGCCTACGTCTATAACATCTGACAATATAAGAGACTCTGAAGAATGTAAAGTGGGATCTATTAAACATGCCTGTATTCACCTGGTAGCTCTGTGATCACCACCACCTAAAGAGAACCGTTATGCCATATCGGAAGAGCAGCTCGTTCAAAAATGAAAAAGGCAAAAGGGAGATTGAAGAAGTAAAGATCCAGAGGAAGGATTAAAAGTAAGCTGTACAGGATTCAGACCTGGCCTGAGTTCATATAGTGAGAAATGTTGTATTACTTTCATACAAGTAGCTGTTACATCTCATGGCAAGTCACATCGAGTTTGGGTACTGTGACATTTGGATACTGCGGAAAACAGGCTTACACCTCTTATTTCAGAAGATATATTAATGGTGGATGAGTTTCATCAGACTGAGTGGTAAAAGCAGGAGGGGGACTATAACGTGTGATACACACATTGAAATTCTGACTGATTTTGTTCATGTCGCTACCCAGAAAAATATGTAACATCATCCTGGCTAATTCAGTTACAGAAATGACTCACTCAGTTACCAATGTGTTAATGATGAATCATTTCAAATGCTGGCGACTTCAAACAACGAATCAAGTGCCTATTAGACATTTTCCATTCATGAACACTACAAGCGGGACCTGCTCTATCCAAATATTAAAGACCATATATATAAACCTGTGGTAAAATCTGAGCATGTCTGACCTCATCTTACTGCCATCTAAAAGCCTGTTATTGACAGCAGCAGCATTCGATAATACAAGCCAAATACTCTTATTGAATGTTTGGGGGTGGGAGGGGCTGCTATCTATTTATTTATTTGGAATGTTCTGTTAAATTTAAATTTAATTTATATATATATATATATATATATATATTGTGAAGGATGGCTGGCCGTTTATCCCGGCCAATACCCCCAAGCCGGCAGGTGGAGCCCTCCTTGCAGCATGGAGGTCCCCAGAAGACCAGCAGGGCATCATGGACAATGTGATTTTTATGCACAGCCCTGCTGGATGCCATGGGGGCCACAAGAGGGAGCTGCAGGGAGGACCGAGGACTTCTTCGTGCCCTATGACCCGGAAGTTCGTCATAGGAAGAGCGACGGGCTTCCGGGGTGAAGAGAAGAGCTTTTACCTGACCCGGAAGTGATTGAGAATCACATGGACTGGGGATTGGGAACACTTCCGGGTCAGGAGATATAAAAGGACTGTGGGAGCTCCCAGACAAGGAGCTGAGCTGGGTGGAAGGGTGGCAACGCGTCTGGGAGCTGGAGGATTGATTTATTGTGTATTTGTGTTTATTATATGAGTATTGTGGTGGAGAGTGTGCTTTGTGTACTGTGGCAAGAAAATAAAGTCAACTTGAGGACTTTTACCTGGTGTCTGGAGTCGTGGACAGGGGTTCAAAGGAGCGAGAGCGCCCCCTGTCAACCACAATATATATATATATATATATATATACATACAACCTGTCTGGCTAGTGCCAAGGGGAAAAATATATGGATAAGCAGGAAGGAAGGAGGCAATAAGAGATAGACCCAATCTGATCTGTTTTATGTTAGAAGGACCCACAGTAATGGCCTGGCAATGTTGACATCACTTAGAGGTCTGTCATCCTCTCCATAGTCCTACAAGGGGGGCTACCTGAACTGAATTATTAATTCTCAGAAATCTGAGGTTGCCAGTGGCAGCACTGAGAGCCAGGTGACAGGTCTTTCTGGGGGACATTCTTGAAACTGGAATTGATTCCAAGATATGTCCCAGTGGTGGCTCCGAGATGGACATTAAAACCACCCTTTGGCTGGTGTATCTCTGAGCTTAGAGCAGATCGGTAATTTGGCAAAGATCTCCTTTAGGAAGGGAGATGGCACAGCTATAATTTATTATAAAGATGCTTGTACATTTATTCATTTATATTATATATATATATATATATATATATATATATATATATATATATATACATGCACTTTTTTTGGATAGTACATTCATGAACCAGCTGCTCCACCTTATAGACAAGGACCCATACATATAACTAGGCCCTGTGTTGCAGAGATGGATTCTTTTCAGTTTGGCACAATGTATCCTTCTTTTGTCTTTATTTTGCTTGTTATCCTTATATTTTTTGATAATGAATTATGTTTATACTCTTTTGTTCTTGGTAATTGTGACAAGCAGAGGTGCTCTATTACAAAATGCATACAGTATAAAGTAATTCTTGGATTTTGTAGTGGATCTATTAAAATATATGTCATTTATATAAAAAAGTATCTGAGAATTGTGGGCATACCTGTTCTTATTTTGGTTTAAATTAGGTGTGCCTCTCTGGCTCATGTTAACATCTGCTTCAAAAAAATTGCAAAAATCAGCACTACAAACATAAAAAGATAGGAATTGTTCACTTGACTCCCATGTTTTATATGTAAATACATTAATAAAGACACAGCTTCAGTAATCACATTTCAGTTTCAGAAAGACAGGACATTGGGGGCAGTTACTTTCCCTTTTTAAACAAGAGAACAAAAAGCAGCTTTTCATTAAAATTGAAGATAAATGAGAAAGAAGATGAGAAAATACGGGGTATGTCAGAAAACTGAAGTGTGCTCCTCCCACAACGGGAGATTCTATGGCTCGGCAAACATCTGGCGCATTCTACCTTAAAAGAGGCGCAGCAGGCATATGCCATCTCAGCATTGGATAATAAACGTGAAATTTCCTAATAAGGTACCTTTTAGAGGCCGACTAGGAGCTGACGGAAGTCTCGGCCTAACAATGAATGCAGAAAGAAAGCCCCCATACATCCCCTAACAAGCTTGCCAAATTATAAGGTTCAGATCTTTAAGCAGTGCATATAACAACTTGTGATTAAAAAATATACAGTAAAAGCTGACCAAAGGGAACAGAAATGCAAGGCTCTGAGACGAATGTGAAGGTCCTAGTGAGAAATGTTTCATGAAGGACAAATTTGAAAGTGGTTGGAAGTTTCTTTGTAGAAATACTAAAAAGGGAAATGTGCACTCAGCCTTGTCTAGCAGAATACCGCCTACCGTCTGCAAGTCTGACATTGGGAACAATTTACCAGATTTTTTTGTATTCATGCCAGCCAAATTTATGTGGTATGGATTTAGGTTATTGTGTACCAGATGTCTTGAAAATACTGACAAGTCAACAATAATTATGAAGACTTCTTTTATTTAAATACACTTTATTGAGTTATACCCAGCAACAAACACGTATAACCATATATTCTAATATCCTCCCGGTCAAAAAAGAAATTAAATATATGCAAGTATACATATAAATTACCACTCTATTTCCAACCGTGTGACACAAATGGTGACTGTGGAACCAGCGTGTAGGTAAACTAACCAATTACGGTGCCAGTCAAAATTTGTGTCACATATTGCATGTCCAATGGGGAAAAATATAAAGTGGTCTCACGAAGTCCAACGTTTTCCTAAAAGTGAAAGGAGTTTCACCGCGTGCTCATGTCAGCAGGAATGCAGCTTAAGCACAAGCCGGCAGACACAGACAGCGTCTATTTGATTTTATGTTATTTTTTCCGAATTTAAACAAATGGCAAAAAAATTGTATGAAATAAATATTCGTAAACATCCACTAATTGTGCTAATCTGAATATCATATTCAGATTTGGCTCCACCCCTACATTGCAGGGTAAGGCAAAGCATTTAATCTGGACTTAAACCAGCTCCAGAACGTCACATAAAACTGAACTAGCTCACGTTCAAGTAGTTTTTCACTTGAAAATACGTTACGTTAAGTTCACCGTTCTTAGAAAAATGAGCTTGATCAATGAATGCACTTTGGATTCGAAGGCTGAAAAATCATTTAGTCTGTGTTACAGATAACATCAGTGTCACTTTGTAAAATAGATCTACGGCTTAAGGAAACAAAATGAGAATAGCACTTTTGTCTGAATAAAGGTTTCTGAGACTTTAGCACATCCTCACCGAGTTTTAATAGCCATCCTTATAATCTGATAGCAGAATGGCTCACATAGTAAAATATCGTCTCTAATCAGACTTGCTTTACTTTTTTATTTGTTATGTGATCATTTCCTACATTTGAGTTCCTTGTTGCTCTAAATCTGCACTGGATAAGCAGGCTGACAGCGTGTCCTCAGGGATGCCTTGCCGACTGTGACAGATCAGAAGACTTAATGCAGGCCTTTTCAGTCTGAATCTGCTGAAGTTGAAGAAAGCCCATGAAGCTGATGTGAGCCGACATGCCAGTTGGTGCCTGACTGCTTGGTCCAATCCACTCTCCCCGTTTCTCAAGCTGGAGGAGGATGTACAGGATGTTGGAGGAAGGAGCAGAACGTTTCTTATGATGTTTAAAAAATGGACCTTTACAAAGATGCTTTATTCCTTTTTATGCTGAAACAGCCTGTTATGCTAAAAGACCCTGTTAGTTGTCGACAGACAATTGTACCTTGTCTGGTAATGCATTTCTGTTTTCTTAAGAAATCCAAAAATATTTTAATAATCCGTTTAAGTACAAAGTGTAAGTCTAAAGTATTGCTTTGTTATGCATGTGTTTGCTGATAAGAGTAAAGTGTTGGTTCAAATCAAATATACAATGCAGGTTGGAGTGGGTGCTCTGTGGCCAAAGGATCTGGGCCGGCAATTAAAAGGTTGCAGGTTCGAATCCCAGCAGTGACAGAAGGAATGCTATTCTGTTGGGCCCCTGAGGAAGTCCTTTAACCTGCAATTATTCCAGGGGTGCTGTACAAATTGCTGACCATGCGCTCTGACCCCAAAACTCTGTGTATGTTTCAGGAGAGTAATTTAAGGTATGCGAAAAATGACAAATTCCTTCTACAAAAAATTGAAAATGGGAAATAAAGGATTATATATATATATATATATATATATATATATATACACATACACACACTCTATATATAAAAAATCCTAAGCCTAAAAGTGCAATGATTTTGTGCAATGATTTTATGTGATGCCTTTCTGTCATGGATTTTGTCACACTTTAAATCGGGCTTATTTTCAAACCTACATATATATGTTTGGAATCATTCTTTTCAGAATTTATCGAACTTTAATATGATGTTGTTAGATTTTCAGATTCTTATTTCATTTTTAAATTAAACTAAATATCAAGAGCTTGTGTCCCGTGAGATGAAACTCTGTGCCAAAAGATTTAACCACACCCAGGGCCGGAAATAAAAGACAAAGAGTAGGACAGCTGCCGTACAGGCTTTTAAATGTTCGACGCAGCGTGCGGCAGCAGCAGCAAGCCAGCAGCTGATCGATCAAAGAGGAGGTAAAAAAAAAAACTGTATTTGTTTCCCATTGTATCACCGTTTACGAAGGGATTTCATAGGAGCGAACACGTCTACTTGGGGTGCGTTCAGCCCCGCTCTTCACAACATAAACAGCAAAGATGCAAAGTGGCTGGCGCATAGCACAGACCATGGGGTATGGCGAGTGAAGCGAGCAGGGGGTATGCCCCCTAGTAAAATATATATATATATATATGAATTCAAAAGCTGAATCTAAGTTATATGATCATGTTATTTATGATGTCAGAAACAAGAGCTGAAGCAGCTGATTTTAAAAACATGAAGAACTTTGGATAATGGCAGAGCTTTATAAGATGCTGAGCTGATCAGAATAAGAGAAGAGAAAAGAAGAAGAAGAGAGAAGAAAGGAAAAGGAGGGGACTGCTGACACATCAAACAACACCAGAAACGGGCTTCCTTTAAAGACTAAACAACTAGTAGTAGCAGGTTGCATGGTGTTCACACTTTATTTTGCTTCTGTTTATGGCTCTGTCTATTTGGAAATGCTTAAAGATTAAAATTTGTCAAAGCCTGCATTCCTGCCTGCATGTTTAATCTGTTTTAACCATCGGGAGCAGAGAATCAAGTGCCATTCTCAGCTAGGTCAATCGGGGTGAGGGAGAAATAGAGAACACTTGTAGCGGTCAAGTGCCGCTAAGATTCACACCGTCAATGTGACGGTGTTTTATTTATTTTAGTGGAGGATTACCAGGGACAACCCCAGCCTTGGAACGACAGACACACACACACACACACTACTACAGAGACCAAATAAAGCACGCTGGGAACATTAAACAATAAAGAATATAATGAAATTAAATTATCTAAATGCAAACAATAATACCACTCCTGACTCTTTCGGCGATATTAAATTTAACATCTATCTATCTATCTATCTATCTATCTATCTATCTATCTATCTATCTATCTATCTATCTA
>JANRMT010062840.1:38529797-38580370 GCA_026402145.1 Polypterus bichir lapradei
CTATCTATCTATCTATCTATCTATCTATCTATCTATCTATCTATCTAACACAAACAACACACAGCAAAGTCCATGTAAAAAAACAAACCGGATGAAATGAGAAGTGACGAGATTGAGTCCAGCGATCTGTATGTAGAAAGGGAATGGAAAACTCAGTCCTACCGGTAGTTGCTGAAAGGATGAAGACGGATGGATGGTTCAGGAGCGCTCCTTTTCTTGCGGGAAAGCCAATGAATCCAAAACACAGTCCTCAGTACACAGGTAGACAGATGATCCAGACCCCAACAAACGAATACAATCCAGGAACACAATGATGAAATATGGCTGAATTAACGGCAGGCAGTCCAAAGATAAATGCAACAGATAAACGCAACACACAATTTACAACAACAAAAACACCTTTTTTTCCTCCCTGACACCTGTCCTCCTTTTAAACCCCTCTGGCCACCTTTGACCCCAACAACCCATGCAAGGACTGCTGGGAGATGCAGTTCTAACTACTAGTAGCATTGCTACACACTCTCAGTAGAAAGGCTACAGTGGCAGTCATACCCGGGTGAGGTGTACAGGAACTCCTGACTGAAGGTAGTGGACTGTAGTCCTGAGTGCAAGTGTATTGCACCTGTGAACTGTATATCCCTAACAGTTGGTAAGTGTTAGGAACAGGCAAATTAAAGTAGGGACAGAAACAGAAATGTTAAAAACAGGTGATGTGATGGCTCTGTGGCTTAGGATCTGTGTTGGTATCTGGAAAGTTGCCAGTTCAAATCCAAATGGAATCCTACTCTGTTGGCCCTTAACCTGGAAATTGCTGCAGGGGTGCTGTACAATGGTTGACTCTGTGCCCTGACCCCACAAAGATCATGCGAAAAGACAATCCCCACCCCCCCTCCGGGATTAATAAAGGATGTCAAATATAGTGGGTTGACATTAAAAAAGGATCTGTGCATTTGATAAAGGGGATTTATGCTTTACTGCGGTGGGCTGGCGCCATGCCCGGGGTTTGTTTCCTGCCTTGCGCCCTGTGTTGGCTGGGATTGGCTCCAGCAGACCCCTGTGACCCTATAGTTAGGATATAACGGGTTGGATAATGGATGGATGGATGGATGTTTTAAGGAGAGGTGTCCCCAATAGCCTGTCCATATCTAAACATTATACTACATAGTTTTTAGTGTCTTCCCATCCTGTCCAATGCTGAATATGATTGCCTTTGGCTTGCATTCCTGGCCTTGAATGGGCCCTTCTTCACCATGGCCATAAGCCTCATTCAACTCCATAAAATGCCTGTCAATAGACTCCCACGACCTGTAATGCATCAATTTGGACTCCTTTTAATTGCATTGTAGTAAAAGGACATTTATTATTGAAAGACACCAAAGTTAAAACAACTGTTATAGTCTCTTTTGGTGGGATTCATAGTTACTTGTGAAATAGACTACAGTATATAAAATATATCAAAATTAATTTGGAAGTACAAAAAGTATAAAAGTACATAATGATGGATTGATTGATTTATTGGCACTCCCTAGGGAGGTGATCACAATCAACATAAAGGAGGCATGTTTAAATACTAGTTGCAAGAATATCTGAAGTGAGACTGTGTTAACAAGGCATAACATTCGGAGACTTTGTTAGCTGGTTTGAAAGTTGAAGCATTTTAAAATTTTTGATTCACTTCATTAAATAGTTTGTTATAATTTTTTTTATTACTTATTTTGGTAAAAGTGAGTCATATTCAGAAATGCATCATAACAGAGTGTAATTATATGCATTAATAGTGTACATAAAATAAGATGTTTTAATGCCTTTTTTGCGGTTTCATGTGGCAAAAATGGCCTTCATGGACAGCAGATTCCAATTCAAGTATTGCAAAGATTCTTGTGTTATTGATACTAGTTGAATGTGGACGGTCTTTGACTTACTGTAGTTGAAATTTCAGAAAATTCAAAATTTTCAATGAAGTACCCATTGGAGATATAAACCCTTTGCTGATGTCTCAAGTAAATCATTGTGGTGCTTTGCTGATAAATTACAGTGTCTGATAAATATCGAATCATTGTAATCTTTAGAGAATTAAGCCATGAGGTAGCCTTTACTAAATACTGTGCACTTGTTTAGTCACATAAAGTGTCATCAAGTCATCTTTCATACATTTCTACAAAAGTTAAACTGCTTTTATTTTTTAATTTTACAAACATGAACTTCATGTCATTTATCTATTTTGATTTCAAAGTGCTGGAGAAGTGAGCTGCTGTTACTGAAGTTCACACAAGACTCAGCACAGCTGCAGAGACAAGCGTAGGATGGGGCAAAGGGAGAAGCAGGACTGTTAGCATATAAGGGAACCTACTGCTGCATTCTGGTACAGTAAGGGATGGTATATACCTTGTACAGTAATGAAACAAAAACAATATCATTACTTATCATACTGAATAAAAAGTATCATTATTAGCACTCTAAATAAACAGATACACATCTAACGTCATTCCTTTCTCATCCATTCCCACCTACAAATGACCCACATTGACCCGTGTTCACATTTGTGTTCTTGTTTCAACGCACATGACTGCAAGTGTTTCACTGATTTCCTGTTAGAAGTAACTTTTGAACAAATAAAGTAAAAAATATACATTAACCTGTTTTATTGTAAAGTTGACACAGTAAACAAATTCAAACTTGATGCTGCTCTGAATATGTGTCTGTTTTAAAACAGACTACACTACAATGGACTCCTTTCCTACTCACTAGGCAAGTCTTATTCTTATAAATTGCCTTAGTCAGTGGGGCCTCACTGGCAGTGTCTTAAATTGGTTTGAGTCTTACTTGACAGGTAGAAAATTATTTGTTAGTTGTGGTAATTAGTCTTCAAAGACACATGATATTCTATATGGTGTTCCACAAGGCTGTATCCTGGGTCCACTGCTCTTTTCGATTTACATGCTTCCATTAGGCCAGATTATCTCGGGGTATAATGTGAGCTACCACAGCTATGCTGATGACACACAACTGTATTTATCAATAACGCCTGATGACCCTGACTCTCTTGATTCACTGACAAAAGGTCTTACTTGTGTTTCTGAATGGATGAGTAGTAATTTTCTCAAACTAAATAAGGAGAAATCGGAAATCACCTTGATGTACCAAGTAGCACTTTTGAGTCTGCTCTGTTCTCACAGAGACCCCTGCAAATGCTACAGAAGCCAATATAGAAATACAATAACTGTTGAAGCAGATTATTGCTGTTGCCCATCAGCAGCTCAGGAAATTATTGTAGAATACATCAATAGCCATGGCATGGCATCCCAGTTTGGCAGTAGTAGTCCATTAAAGATGTATACTTCGCAGCAGTCTCCTATACAATCTGACTCATAGTTGGTATTATCAGAAGGCCCTGGATAAATAATTCATTGTCATTTTCAGTCTTTATTTGGTGTAGCATCCTTTATTTCTGGATATCAAAACTCAAAACAATGTTTCATGTGTTCATTTTCAGATCTACAGAATTTCCAAATTTCCCAAAGGTGACAATTACTTCTGTTGGTCTTGTAGAGACTTGTACAGACTTTGCACACTTTGATTTGTGCAGTTTATTCCATTCTTCCTGGCAGATCCTGTCAGGCTCCATTAGATTAGACTGGAAGCATCACTAAATCCCAATCTCCACGTCTCTTTGCAGATGTTCTATCGGGCTTTGGCTGGGCCACTCAAGGACACTCAGAGACTTGTCCCAAAGCCACTCCAGTGTTACCTTGGCTGTATGCTTCAAGTCATTGCCATGCTGTAGGTGAAACATCACCCTGGTCTGAAGTCCTGTTCAGTCTGGAGCAGGTTTTCTTTAAGGACTTCTCTGTATTTGGCTGCATTCATCCTTCCCTTGGTTCCAACCAGTCTCCCTGTCCCTGCCACTAAGAAGCATCTTACATGATATGATGCTGCCACCACCATGCTTCACAATAGTGATGGTATTAGGCAAGTGATTAGCAGTGTTCAATCTTTGCCAGATATAGTGTTTGGAACTTAGCTACTCTTAGAGTTCTTTTTTTTTCCTCTTGCTCTGAGTCCATGCGGGCTGTCATACTCCTTTTAGTCAAGACTGTCTTCTATATAAACACCTGATTGGTTGAGTGCTGCTAAGATCGCTATCCTTCTAACAGGTTCTCTCATCTAAGTAAAGGGCTTCTGAAGAGTAGAGTGACAGTTGTTCATGGCTCATGTTCAAAAGGCATTTCTTGCCCACTTACTTGATGTGGCTGAGCTGCTAAATCTAGGAAGAGTCCTGATGATCCAGGTGTGAGATAAACCATAAGATCTGAAGAGGTAGTTAATTTCCAGGTGGAAAAGCACCAGCCTCCATCATAAACTACCAACTGATTATGGACCTTGGCTGAACTAACCTAGGGTTCAAAGAGAGTAGACTTCTATACCCCATCAAGTCAAAGTCCTGGGATAACATCAAGAGAAAGTAGACGTTCACATCAGTGTCCTGCAAGTGAACCGTAGAGTCCAGATGTGAGATAAACCATAAGAACTGAAGATGACATGTGCAGTCTTCATGTTCCACTTAACCTGCCAGATGAGTTGTAGCATGCAGACTCATTTCAGGGCTGCCTCTCATATTCCTTTGTCTCGGCAGTGCAGATCCTTGTGTATTGCACTTTTTGTGAGAGTGCTCAATATCAAGGTTCCAAACTTCTTCCATGTCAACATTATTGAGGCCACTGCGCCTCATGGAACACTCAAAGCTTTAGAAATGACTTTACACCCTTGTTCTGATCTGTGCCTCACCACAATTTGATAATGGAGGTCTACAGGGAGAGCCTTGGACTTCATGGCTTTTGCTTTTTTTTTTTGCAGGTCCCGACCTGCAGTGCGAATTGTGGACCTCATATGCCTTTCTAAATGATGTCCAATCAATTCACTTTTTCATAGGTGAACTCCAATCAAGTTCTAGACACATCCATCCATCCATCCATTATCCAACCCGCTATATCCTAACTACAGGGTCACGGGGGTCTGCTGGAGCCAATCCCAGCCAACACAGAGCAAGGCAGGAAACAAACCCAGGGCATGGCACCAGCCCACCGCAGTTCTAGACACATCTCACGGATAATTAAATCAAATAGAATGAAACCTGACCACAATCTGGAGTGCCACAGCAAA
Organism: Polypterus bichir lapradei; assembly: GCA_026402145.1. Lineage (NCBI taxonomy): Eukaryota > Metazoa > Chordata > Cladistia > Polypteriformes > Polypteridae > Polypterus > Polypterus bichir. Next base: position 38,534,958 of record JANRMT010062840.1, read on the forward strand.
AGTTCTGGGTTCTTGTATTTGAATTTCAATTTTTGATTTTTAGTAAAATTGGAAACATTTCTGAAGACATGTTTTCACTTTGTCATTATGGGTTAGGTTATTGAGTTTAGGTTGATGACCAAAAATAGCAAATTTATGAAGTTAACGTTAAATGTACAACACAATAAAGTGTGCAGAAAGTGAAGGGGTCTGAATATTGTCTGAATCCACAGTATATGCTGAAGATGACTTTGTCTGTCCTTTTTATATGAGTCTCTATTTAAATCTTCATTTTTATGTTGTCACACATATGCGATTGGGAAGCAGCTAGAGGGCCTGAATGATAGTAGTACCACGCCAGACCAGGGGGTGGCAAGCGATACTGACATTCTCTCTCAATCCTCTGCAGACTATCCATGGGGAGTCCCACTAGGCCCTGGTGCTATTGATGATGTCACTTTCTGGTACCGGTGCTATTGATGACGTCACTTCCAGTACCGGTGTTATTGTTGATGTCATTTCCGGTCCTGTTCCGGCACTATTGATCACTTCCGGTTCCAGTCTAGATGACGTTACTTCCTGTCCCGGCCTTTAAAGCTCACACTCTAATCAGTTCTATTTTGGGCTCAAACTTGTGAACATCTCATCAAAATGACCCATTTACAGCCAGGGCACAATATACGGGGTGGCTGCCCCAAACCTTTTCAATGTCTTTGGGCTGTTTTTGTGACAATGTATACGTTTTTTTTGTTTGCACTGGTTAATGCTGCTACCTAACAGCTTCAAATCCTGACCTGGTTTTGTCCTGGGTCTACATGCTGGCCACTCCAGAATGACCATCTGTGAGTGTGGATCTGTGAGCCAGTGTGCCCTGTGATGGGCTGGCACCCCTTTTAGGATTCATTCCTCCTATACCAGCTGCTGTCAAGGCAGGCCACCCCACCACAAGAAACTGGTATAAGAAGGTTCAGAAAATGAATAATGTGCGAATAAATGATTTCCTGTAAAATGATTTGTTTTAGGGATGTACGGTCCATTATTTCCAAGACTTCTTCAATCCATGTACTGTGTGTTGCATTGTTTAAAAAAAAAAAACACAATGACAAAAATAACATATTCAAGTCTTGAAGACCGAAGATAATAAATAAAGACAAAATATGTTTTGAATACAGATGCTGCCTCGCCATGGGTGATGAAAAAAATCAAATAATGCTACCTGGAGTAGAAATACGCTTTCTGTTTTTAGACACAGTCTGCTTTATTAGGACCTTAATTGGGGAAATGATGTGCCCCAGTGAGTGCTCCGCATTCCTTCAATAACTCATTTTTCTGTTATTTTGCACTTCCCCATTTTTCTTACACGGCTATGAAGTTAACAACATTTTTCTCTCAGTTTTATACAGAAAAAGAGAGAAAACGTCCAATACCACTGAGTGCAGTATCCTGGAGAAAAAAAAAAGAAATAAAGTTACAGACGGCAACCTCTCCAAACTGACTTGAGTAATTGTCTTGGCCTTTGCTTTAATAAATGTACCTGCTATTTTATAATTATCTCAATATAATCAGCACTCTTAGCTGCTCGACTGAGAAGGGCACCAAATAAAAATAAATTAAATATAACTAGATCTATAGCCTATTAATAATGTGGGCACCACACAACTTCAATGAAATAAATCTTCATTCATCCACTTTCTAAGCCTTCCTCTTCAAGCAACATTTCCAGATGACTTCCTATTGTTTCCTCTCATGTTTCCATTGTCTGGACTTGAACAATTCAGGATTGTGGAGCTGGTCCAAGAAGCACTGAGAGTAAGGTGGGAACCAGCAGTGGATGGGATGCTAGTGATCTGCTGTGCCCACTCACACACCCACAGTCCATCATGAAGGGTCAGTTCATCTATAAGGTACACTAGAGTGACCAGAGAAAACCCAACGCAGACATGAAGAGAACATACATTGACAGTCACCAGACTGGAACTCAAACCTAAGATTCTGGAGCTGCAAGACAGACACACTAAATGCTACACCACTCATGCTGTCCCCTTATTCTTTCTACTGTCCATATAAATAACATGGTCAAGAAAGACATTTGTAAAACCAATTTGAGATATTTTAAACAAACACCTGCATTGACCAAGGATCTTCTATCAGTGCCATGCCGAAGATGTGTATCTGTACCCGTTATTAACACCAGAGGACCAAATGGTATCAACTAGAACTTAGGCTTGTCTCAATGATATCTAAACCTGGATGAAGGAGCACCATCTCCAGTTCAACCTGGCAAAGACAGAGCTTCTTGTTATCCCAGTTATTCTGTCCATTCAACATCCTATCTAGTGTAAGCTCATCTTATTATCATTAACTCTTGCAAGTCAGTACAAAACCTTTGGGTAGTGATCGATGACCTGCTGTCCTACAGGGACCATTTTGCAACTGCCTTTCATTTACTTTTGTTAAACATCTTCAAGATCAAACTGTATCTGACAAAGCATCCTGGGCCAGGCTTTGCTCTTGTCACTTCTGAATTACTGCATCTCTTTACTGGAAGGGGTACCTGCATGTGCTACCAAGCCAATGCAGATGGTTGAAAATGTAGCAGCACATCTTCTCTTCCACTAGCCACAACAGACACGTCACTCCTCTTTTCAGGTCACTCTTTTGGCTCCCTGTAGCAGCATGGGATGCTTCCTTACAGAGTAGTCAATGGATCAGAGCCTTTGCATATGGAGGCCCTCATCAGGTCCTATGCTCCTTTTTACCTACAACCTCACAATGTCACCTCTACATGGCATCAGTCCAGACTCTGTTCTTGTGTAGCTCCAAACTGATGGAGCAATCTGCTAACCTCTATCAGAAATGCTGGCCCCCTCAGTGTGTTTAGGGAGGGTCTGAAGACTCTTGTTCTGTGAATATCTTTCTTATTGATGATGGTTTCGATACAAGGTTCTTGGTAGTCAAGAAAAGAGTAACAAGTCTTGTGTTGTTCTGTTTGGTTCAGAGTCTTCATTAATTATTTGATTGCTTTTGTAACTTTGACCTATAACACTCTTTCCCAAACAGTCCCCTAGATTGATGTTGACTCTATTATGCTGAACTCTTTTTAAGTTGCTTTGGAAAAAAAACATCTCCTAAGTGAATAAATCCATCCATTATCCAACCCGCTATATTGTAACTACAGGGTCACGGGGGTCTGCTGGAACCAATCCCAGCCAACACAGGGCACAAGGCAGGAAACACACCATGGGCAGGGTGCCAGCCCACCGCAGGGCGCACACACACACCCATACATCAAACACACACACACCCACACATCAAGCACACACTAGGGACAATTTAGAATCGCCAATGCACCTAACCTGCATTTCTGCAAGGCAGGAAACAAACTCTGGAAAGGGTTCCAGCCCACCATAGAGTGCACACACACACACACACCAAGCACACACTAGGGACAATTTAGGATCACCAATCGACCTAACCTGCATGTCTTTGGACTGTGGGAGGAAACCAGAGTGCCCGGAGGAAACCCACGCAGACACGGGGAGAACATGCAAACTCCACGCAGGGAGGACTCGGGAAGCGAACCCAGGTCTCCTAACTGCGCCACTGTGCCGCCCTAAGTGAATAAATATTTCCAAAATAATATTTTTATATTTTATCTGCTTATGAACACAATTCCACGTGATTATTTTAATAAACTTATGCCAGAATTTCAGGTTGCATCACTCAAGTGTGACAACCATGGTCATGTGACCTGTAATTCACGTTTTGTAAATAAACAGAAAAAAATTAAAATGAATTCAAATATTTACCAGTGGTGTTTCAAACAATGCATTTTCTACAAAAGAATAATGTGTATGAAAACAACACAAAACTCCTCTGACTTCTGACACTTCTGCTCGGTTATCTTTACTATGATTTTGGGTTCATGTTCTTGGTTTTTTTGATAAGATAACTTTGGCTAATTTTTCTGTGTTTGTTTTGTCTCATGGTTAAAACTATGAATCTATGCTGACTTGACCCAGTAGAGTGAGTACACCATTTCTTTACCCATGATGCTTGTTAAACTTACTGGTCTATAGTTCGTTGGATCAGCTTGATCACCATTTGTATGCACTGGGACAATGTCTGCTACCATCCAGTCTCTCCAGTAGTAAGCGGACATTTCACATTTACAACAGAATACGTTGCTGTCATTTTCTGTGAGTTGTGATTGAAGTAAAGGAAGGGTTTCCCTTTTTTTGGGGAGCCCTTATAGTGCCACATGTCTTCACATTAATAATATGCGAAATGTTGAGGTTCATAACCGTACTTCTCCAGGCTCCCAGAGGGTTTTGTTGTATAATTGTTTTTATGGTATTCTTTGAAAGGTCTCAGTCCTTTTCATACATTTGTTAAAGAATTTTATTTAACTTGACTGCTCTGTCTGTCTGTTTGTCTGGGTCAAATCTTGCAACTGATTTTTAAACCCAATTTTGGCGAAGCAAATTTCTTCAAATTTTTCATACTTGTTCAGTATCGTTGACACTGAACAGTTCAGTATCGTTGACACAATACAATAATCCGTCAAAACTGATGCAATTACGTAACAAATTTCACCGTAATTATTGGTTATGCGATTCCAATTAACACACACACAACAATGACGGAGAGAGAATATACAGTAGCGATATATAGGGGCATACCAGTGAAAGACGCATTGGATTGCCCCCACTTGCCTCTTTCAGTGAGTTGAGTGGGTAAATACCCATGACGACTTTTGAAGGAGTAGCCTTGATGATCACAGTGAGGTAGTGTTGCCATAAGGTTGCCATTCTGTCATCGATATTTTTTTTCACAGCGACCGAGTGCTAATCCCATAAAGAACCTGAATAGAAAAACAGAGACCAAAATATACATTTTTTTAGTATTCAAATAATTCTACAAAGAAGATATATTGTGTAATACTTGTACAGAAGCTTCCTGTTCATTGAAAAATTATTAAAGAAAAATCATTTGCAAAATACTGAAAAACTAAAAAGTAAAAAATAAAATATAGATATATAAAAAAATTAAGTGAAATGATTTTATGTACTTTAGTTATAAATGCACTAAAAAGCAAAAAATAAATTTTACTGTAAACACAATTTTCTTGGTTGTATTTGACTAAATAAAATCATGGGGAACACAAAAATTAATTCATTCAATCAATTAATAGAATAGCTACTTTCATCATAAAATATTAAAAAAACAACAACATTGCAATTCTTCACCATGCTAAACAAGTTTCAAAAATTGTTTAAATCGATTAATTTTTGTGCGCCCCACAATTTTATTTAGTCACATAAAACCACAAAAATTTGTGGTTACAGAATTTTTTTTTTTTTTTGCTTTTTAGTGCATTTATAATTAAAGTAAATAAAATCGTTTTACTTCTAAAATTTTTTATATATATATTTTATTTAATTTTTTTTTTTCCAGATTGGTGACTAATGAAAGCAAAAACGCACCCATAGACATGGAACATAGTAGAAGGTTAACATTTAGGCAAAGATTTAAGTGTGCACTACAGCCCATCCAGGTAGGGTTACCAGACGTCCCTTATATACGGGACATGTCCCATATTTGATCATTTTGTTCCCTGTCCCATACTGACCTTTCAGGGACACCCAAATGTCCCGTATTTAGTTCATTTTTACTACCTTCTTACGGTACTTAGTTGTAACTTTATAAGTAATTATACTTTCTTTTCTCAGATTCTCTTGATGAAATAACCCAAATGTAACGAGGTAACAAGTGTTTGCTGCCTGTTTGCAACTTGTTCAGTTGCTATGGTTGGCTGCGACACTCTTACCGTTTTGCTCTCCAGCCGCACTGCTGTGCTGTTCTGGATCAGCATTGCAACATACAGTGACTGTGTTGTTACTACTTGCCACGGTCCACTTTTTTTCTAACTGCCTGTATTAAATAATAATAATATTTCTCTGTTATCTGTATTAAATAAATATTTTCAAATGATTTCACTTTTACGGAATTTTTTTTAGCTTGTATTAAATCATTTTCAAATGATTTTACTTTTGTTTTCCTCATAACCCATTAAAATCCATGCTTCATGTTTTTAACTTACTGTATGTCTCTACTTTTATATAATATATTGGTCTGGGTGTGTAGGGGGCATGTATAAATTTATATATAGTGTGAACGTTGGCCCGGACACAGACAGACGGACATCTTTGTTCTCACCACACACCGTTTATTTACAATATTTACAAATGTTTACCGTGCTCAACAAACCCCCAGTGCCTCTAGCACCGATCCCCCAAAGTCCAGGCCACACAGTCCTTTTCTGGCCGCCTCCTGTCCTCTCGCCAGCTTCGTCTTTCTTCCTCCCGACTCTCGCCCCGACTGCTGGGAGGCGGCCCCTTTTATGGGAACCTGGATGGGCTCCAGCTGCTTCCCGGCACTCTTCCGCAGACACGCCCTTGTGTGGCGGAAGTGCCGGCTGTGCACCCGGAAGCCGTCCGGGTGTCCCCTGTCGTCTTCCCCCCAGCACTTCCTGGTGTGGCGGAAGTGCTGGGCTCCAGGGCTGTTCAGACAGCGGGGCGCCGCCTGGCAGTGGCCACGGGCCCCCACAGGGCTGGGCTTCCATGCCCCCTACCCAAAGCCACCAACATAACCAGGGCGGACACCCCCTCGTGGTCTGGTGGAGGTACAGGCCCTCCTCAGGTCCTCCTGGGCGTCCCGGCCGGGGACCACAATAGTAATATGGAGAAAGATTTTAAGAGTGTCCCGTATTTCTGATTTTCTAATCTGGCAACCCTACATCCAGGTGGAAAAGCATCCAAAGTACCAGCCTCCATCATAAACTACCAACTGACTATGGACCCTGGCCTGGCTAACCTAGGGCTCAAAGAGACTAGACTTCTATACCCCATCAAGTCAAAGTCCTGGGATAACATCAAGAGAAAGTAGACGTTCACATCAGTGTCCTGTAAGTGAACCGTACAGTCCAGATGTGAGATAAACTATAAGAATTGAAGGTGACATGTGCAGTCTTCATGTTCCACTTAACCGGCCAGATGACATGTAGGAGCTCAAATGAAATAAGATTTAGAGGCCAATTGTCTAGAAGTGGCAAACAGCAAATGATTAATCAATTATCCCAGCTATTGTTCTGCCGGGCTGTCTTTGCACTTGAGCGTTTGCCTCCTCATTCGACTCATGCAGGCTCATTGCAGGGCTGCCTCTCATACTCCTTTGTGTCTGCTCTACAGATCCTTGTGTATTGCACTTTTTGTGAGAGGACATTCCGTGTGAGATTTTGGGGCATCGGTTTAAAAAAGAATGATATGCCCATTTGTAAAATGTGTTGTATTTCAAATATTTTACCTTAATACTGAGCCTTTCAGCTTATCAATGCTACTATCACATGTCAGAAGCACAATACATAAAATCATGCAGATGCAGGTCAGGAGTTTCAGTTGATGTTCACACCAAGCACCAGAACAGGGAAAACATGTGATCTCAGTGACTCCAACCATGCCTTGAAAGTTGATGCCAGATGAGATGGTCTGAGTATTTCTGTAACTGCTGATCTCCTGAGATTTAGTTTCTTGGGTTTACTCAAAATGGTGCACAAAAACAGAAAACATCCAGTGAGTGGCAGTTCTGTGGACCGAAATGTCTTGTTCATGAGGGAAGTCAAAGGAGAATGGCCTTTCTGGTTTCATCTGACTCACTGTGTTGGGCAGAAAAGCATCTCAGAATGCACAACACATCAAGCCTTGAAGCAGATGGGCTACAACAGCAGAAGACCACATTGGGTTCCACTCCAGTCAGCCGACAACAGAAAGCTGAGGCCGCAGTGGGCACAGGCTCACCAGAACTAGACCAGTTGAAGACTTGGAAATGTAGCCTTGGTGTGATGAATCTTAGTTTCTGTTGAGGCACACAGATGGCACGGTCAGAAATCAGGAGTCCATGCATCCAGCCTTCCTTATGACAACAGTCCAGGCTGGTGGTGATGGTGTAATGGTGTGGAGAACATTTTCTTGGTACACTTTAAGCCCATTAATCTTCTTCTTCTTTCAGCTACTCCTGTTAGGGGTTGCCACAGCGGATCATCTTCTTCCATATCTTTCTATCCTCTAAACATACCTTTTGCATCCTCTGCGCCTATTAATACCAATCAATAATCACTTGAATGCCACAGTCTATTTGAGTATTGTGGCTGGCCTTGTGCAACCCTTCATGGCCATAATTTTCAAGGTAATGCACTGTGTAACAAGGCAAAAGTCACCTCAAACTGGTTTCATTAACATGACAGTGAATTCTGTGTCTTTCCAATCACTGGGTCTGAATCCACTAGAACACCTTTAGGATGTGGTAGAACACGATGTGCAGCTGACAAATCTGTAGAAATGGCATGATGCAATCTTGTCAGCATGGACCAAAATCTCAAAGGAATTCTCCCAGCATTTTATGGAGTCCATCCCATGGAGAGACAGTTTTAAAAAGAAACTCTGCCCAGTGTCAGAAAACCGTTCCTAATAATTTGCTCAATGAATATACAAATATAACATTTGTTACAAACTCGACTCAGAGTCATAGAAAGTTTTGGGGCAGCCACCTGTTGTGAAGGACCGCCAGGTCCCATGCCCGGCAGGGACGCCCCTGCTGCTTATGTTCCGGGCTAGCTGCCATGGGCAGTCCAATACCTCCCCCGGGATGCTTGGTGGCAGTCTCCCTGGCCGACCAGGGCCCACAGGGCTCCATGGGAGATGGAGTCCTCCACAGCCTGGTTGGGGCCCGGGGTGGCCGCTAGAGGGGACTGTCTGCTTCCAACAGCCCAGCTGGACGAGTCTTCAGCCCCACCCGGAAGTGCAATTAGGACCAGATGGTTAATCACCTGGAACGATTCCGGGTGGGCTATAGAAGGGCCCAGCCACCACCACTTGTTGAGCTAGAGTTGGGAGGAAGGAGACAAAGCTTGGGAAGGAGTGGTGGAAGAAAGGTGGTGTTGCTGTGTGTTGGCCTGGTGTTTTGTGGGACTGTGTATTGCCTGTGGGTCACGGGAAAGACGTGCGCCCACGGGTGAAGAAAAATAAAGTCTTTGTGTTTTCATACGTGCCTCCGTGTCCATCTGTGTCGGGTCAGGCGCCTATATAGCGCCTTTGTTACACTGTATATTTGGTATCCTGGCTGCAAAGTCGCAAAAATGTATATAGCACTGATGTGCACAAAAACGAGTCCAAAATAGAACTGGGGGAATAGGGAAAAGGTGGAGGTTTTTAAAGGGGAACACAGGAAGTGAGGTCAAAAGGGTCAGGCTCATAGGGGTCTTCAGCAATAGGCTCGAGCCCGGATGTGACATCACTGGGGCCAGAGCTGGCAAGGTCTTCTACCATAGGCTCAGACCTGGAAGTGATGTCAGGAGGGCCAGGTGGAATCTCTCATGAATGGTCTGCTGGAAAGAGAGAAGAGTCAGTGCACTCTGCCACATCCCGGTCTGATTCAAAACTGCCCTTACTCAAGCCCTTTAGCTGCCTCCCATGCGCACGTGCGTGACACATAGCATTCTCAATAACAGAAAAAGATGCAGAGGACAGAAAGATATGGAAGAAGATGATCCGCTGTGGCAACCCCTAACGGGAGCAGTCGAAAGAAGAAGAACATAGCATTCTCAAATGAGGGATTAATCCAATTTAGGGCCACAGGGGCTGGAGCCTTTCTGTACATAAAACAAAATTAAAAAAATAAAAAAAGAAGTTTAAAAAAAATAATTATCAGGTATTTTATTGTATTCACATATTCATCTGAATGGAAATGAAATTAATATCCTCAAAGTTAATATAAGACACAGGCACTGTCTCAAGATAACAAATCTCTGTTCAAAATATGCTGCAATTAATTGTTGGCAGCCAATTTGTATACACTGAGGAAATGCAGAATTAAAAAATGTTTTTTCAATGCTGTAAAAATATTCTTTCTCATAATAATTTATTAGTCCCAAGGACATTATGCATAGCATTAGCAGAATCAGATATAAATGTATTCTTAAGTTTCTTAACTGAGGAGCATTCCCTTTGTTGTGTTGGACACTGGTTGTATTATATTTTTTTTTGTATTATTTGCTTGTCTATTTAAATTACAATCAAGTCTTTTGAAGTATGTTCTTGAAACTCTGCAGTTAATTTGTGCAATTTGTGGTCTTTTAACATTATTAAAAGAATGTTGATCACTAAAATAATGATGTGCTTGTAATGGGTAATGGATATTGCCATTTTAGTTTCTGTATTATATAATAATAAATTAATATCAGTACCCAGCTATGCTACTGAATACTTTACTGTTTCTTTAGCCAGCACGTTTTTGTGGGATAAACACCTATAAAAAATAAACACTGAATTTCGCAAACCCTTTTAGTCATTAATGCCCTCTGCCAGCATCATATTTACCTAATTTATTATGTGTACGCCTTATGTATTTCCCCGATTCCCACCTGTGCAGCACAGTTTAAGCACACCAAACACTTTCTTTTCTTTCTGTTCTTTCTGTCTCTTCGCCTCCACTCCTCCTAGCATGCTTCGTCCTCTTCCACCTGACTCCCAGAGTAGTGGCTGCTGACCCCTTTTATAAGGCACCCTGAACTGCTCCAGGTGCTCGCTGACCCACTTCACTTCTTGGTGTGGCAGAAGTGTTGCACCAAAGGGCTCAACAGGACTCCAGGTGCCCCCTGGTGGTGGCCACGGACCCCAGCAGAGTTGAGCTTCCATGCTCCATACTTGTACCTGTGGCACAGCTGCACACCAGGGGGGCTGCCCTCTAGCGCGGGAGGTAATTGTCTAGATATGCTCTCTCCCCAGGACCTTCCATTATAGGCTCATCCTGGCCCTCTGCCACAATATATAAAACTGCTCAAAAAATTTAAAGGAACACTTTGAAAACACATCAGATCTCAATGGGGAAAAAAATCCTGCTGGATATCTCTACTGATATGGCCTGGGTAATGTGTTAGGAATGAAAGGATGGCACATCGTTTGATGGAAATGAAAATTATCAACCTACAGAGGGCTGAATTCAAAGACACCCCGAAAATCAAAGTGAAAAAGTGAGGCGGCAGGGTCAACCATTTTGCCAAAATTTAATTGCAGCAACTCCAAATCGTACTCAGTAGTATGGATGGGCCCCATGTGCTTGTATGCATGCTCCTAATGAGACGATGGATGATGTCCTGGGGGATCTCCTCCCAGATCAGGACCAGGGCATCACTGAGTTTCTGGACAGACTGAGGCATCAGATGGATCGAAACATAATGTCCCAGAGGTGTTCTATTGGATTGAGATCAGGCAAGTGAGCGTGGGGGCCAGTCAATGGTATCAATTCCATCATCCTCTTGCCACATGAGGCCAGGCATTGTTGTGCACCAGGAGGAACCCAGGAGCCACTGCACCAGCACAGGGTCTGACAATGGGTCCAAGGATTTCATCTCGATACCTATTGGCTGTCAAGATGCCATTGTCTAGCCTGTAGAGGTCTGTGCATCACTCCAAGGATATACCTCCCCAGACCATCACTGACCCACCACCAAACCGGTCATGCTAAATGATGTTACAGGCAGCATAACTTTCTCCACGGCTTCTCCAGACCCTCTCACGTCTGCCACATGTGTTCAGGGTGAACCTGCTCTCATCTGTGAAAAGTACAGGGCGCCAGTGGTAGACCTGCCAATTCTGGTATTCTATGGCAAGTGCAAATCGAGCTCCATGGTGCCGGGTGGGCAGTGAGCACAGGGCCCACTAGAGGACATCGGGCCCTCAGGCCACCCTCAAGAAGTCTGTTTCTGATTGTTTGGTCAGAGCCATTCACAGCAGTGGCCTGCTGGAGGTCATTTTGTAGCCTCTGGCAGTGGTCATCCTGTTTCTCGTTGCCCAAAGGAGCAGATACCGGTCAGTCCTGCTGATGGTTTAAGGACCTTCTATGGCCCTGTCCAGCTCTCCTAGAGTAATTGCCTGTCTCCTGGAATTGCCTCCATGCCCCTGAGAGTATTCTGGGAGACACAGCAAACCTTCTGGCAATGGCACATATTGATGTGCCATCCTGGAGAAGTTGGGCTACTTGTGCCAGCTCTGTAGGGTCCAGGTATGGCCTCATGCTACCAGTAGTGACACTGACCATAGCCAAATAGAAAACGAGTGAAAAAACAAATTAGGAGGGAAAAATGTCAGTGGCCTCCACCTATTAAACCATTCCTGTTTTGGGGGTCGTCTCATTGTTGCCCCTCTAGTGCACCTCTTGCTAATTTCATTAACACCAAAGTAGCTGAAACTGATTAACAAGCCCCTCTGCTACTTAACTGACCAGATCAACAGCCCAGAAGTTTCATTGACTTGATCCTATACTCTCATTAAAAAGTGGTCCTTTAATTTTTTGTTCAATATATATATATATATATATATATATTGTGAGACTTGCCGGACACCACCAGTCGGAGACCACATCTTTATAAAAGCCACACGTTTATTCATCCACAAATAAACACAGTCCCAAACACGACACAAAGCACACAGCAATAATCACCCACAATGAACTCTTCTCTATCTCCGTCCTTGGCCGCCAATCTCCTCCTGGGAGCTTTGTCCTGCTCCCACTCCCGACTCTAGCTCCCAGATTGCTGGGAGGCGGCGCCTTTTATTCCCGCCCGGATGTGCTCCAGGTGGCTGATGACGATCTTCCGGCAGCACTTCCTGGTATGGCGGAAGTGCTGCCCTTTGCCCCGGAAGCACTCCGGGCGTCCCTGGCAGGTATCTCCGCCATCTTGCCAAGCGTGGCGGAAGTAATGTTTTCCCAGGTTCTAGGAGGCTTAAGGCGCCCCCTGGCGGTGGCCATGGGTCCCAACGAGTTGGAAAGTCTCTCCTCCTCTCCCGTGGTCCTCTCCTGTTCCAGGGCGGTTGTGTCCTCCTGACCCGGAAGCTTTTACTGCCACCTTCTGGACCTTCTAGGCATCCCGGCCGGGTAAGAACCCCAGCCGTCTGTGACACTGCCCCATCGCCAGCGAAGAACAGTCCTTCGTAGCGGCCATTCCCGCGAGTGTACACTTTAGTCGAAGCAGGCATAACTTGTCTCCCAGGTCCTGGTCCTATAAAAATAAAAATAGACACGGGGCGGAGTCGTTGCCCTTACGCCACTGTCTGGCGTTTTTATTTCTGACAGAGGGCCAACACTCCCCCCTTTGACCAGCACCCTGGTCGCCGAAACCATGGCACCCACTCCACTGTGATCCACTCCCCTTCATCGGGGTACATACTGGGTTCGCCCTTGCTGACTTCGGAGCTTCCCTCTGCACGCGCAGAGGATGACGTATCATGCTCTGCGAGCTCACGGGCTCACATCTCCCTTTGTAGGAAGAACCGGCTTTCCCCCTTCGATTCTTCCTATTTCTCTGGGGCATTCTGATGGCCTGGATCTTCCTATTGAAAAGGAAAAGATCCCTTGCCATCCGCGCCCTTGTAGAAAGATGCGAGACTGATGCTGGCTCTGGCGGTTGAGCACTAAGACCCACGGCACTTGTCAGCCGGCGTCTTGGCTCCACCCCTCTCCAGCGATCAGCACCTCGCTTCGTTTCCACTGTCGGAGATGCAGCTACTAAGTCCCCGGAACCACGCGATCCTGGGACGGGTTCACTCGCGCCTCCCTTTTCTTTTACGGTACGGGTATTAATTACCTTTACCGCCACGATCCTCCGGCCAAAGATTCCAGTGTCGCACCTCTCTGCCTCGTGACGTAACATCTGCCCTGACGCGACCGCCTTCCCCTTCAGCTCGTCCATGCAGACTCGGAGGTCGTGTTCTACCTGCTTAACCATCCTCCTTAATCGAAGCATCTTCTCCGAAATGTCAGGACCTGCAGGTAGAAAATAATCAACAGCCAGTGAAGGACTTACCATTCCATCGGTCCTTTTCACCGGCTGTGTTTTCTGGAGCTTTCTTCCGGGATTCACCGGTCCCTCCCCTTGCTCGAGATGGACGTTCACCTGCCCCGTCTTCAACCAATCATTGACGGGAACACGACGCACACCGTCCAATCCCTCGCCTGTCACGGGGAGGAACTTCCGGTCTTCGGCCATCTTGCCTCTCCCGAGGGAACTGCAACTCTCGCTGCCGTCCCTCTGCCTCGGCTGCTGGAGACGTGGTGGATCCTCCCCTTCCTCTAGCGATGCCGTCCCGGCTTCGCGGACCAGATACGCGCACCCCAGACAGTGACATGAGTCCAGGCAACCTCCTCCGGAACCCGTCAGTGGTTGTGCCTTCTGCAGTCCATCCGGCGACGACAAATGCTGGGGAATCCCCTTCTCCTTGGCCTTGGCTGGCATTCCTCAGTACCCTTGGGTGGAAGACAGCACTCTGGAGAATCTTCGACGGCCATTGGGCGATTCGCGGGACGTCCGCGGTGCGTGTGCGGACCGTCTCCCTGCAGGACGTGTGTGTGGCCGAATGGGGTACCGGGCAGCTCACAAAAAATTTATTTTTGGGGTCCTCTGCCTTGGAACAGGCAGAAGGTCCCTGTTCGGGCGCCATTGTGAGACTTGCCTGGACACCACCAGTCGGAGACCACATCTTTATAAAAGTCACACGTTTATTTTACACAAGAATAAAGTCCAAAACACCACACACAATGCACTCTTCTCTATCTCCGTCCTTGGCCGCCAATCTCCTCCTGGGAGCTTTGTCCTGCTCCCACTCCTGACTCTAGCTCACAGATTGCTGGGAGGCGGCGCCTTTTATTCCCGCCCGGATGTGCTCCAGGTGGCTGATGACGATCTTCCGGCAGCACTTCCTGGTGTGGCGGAAGTGCTGCCCTTTGCCCCGGAAGCACTCCGGGCGTCCCTGGCAGGTATCTCCGCCATCTTGCCAGGCGTGGCGGAAGTAATGTTTTCCCAGGTTCTAGGAGGCTTAAGGCGCCCCCTGGCGGTGGCCACGGGTCCCAACGAGTTGGAAAGTCTCTCCTCCTCTCCCGTGGTCCTCTACTGCTCCAGGGCGGTTGTGTCCTCCTGACCTGGAAGCTTTTACTGCCACCTTCTAGGCATCCCGGCTGGGTAAGAACCCCAGCCGTCTGTGACAATATATATATATATATATATATATATATATATATATTGCAAGGTAATGAACCATGTAACAAAGCAAAAGTCATCTGTTCCAATAAATATAGAGTCACACATACGTGTATTAGGATCACCTTCCTGGCACATCCATTTCAAGCAATATCTTGTTCCTGTTCCCACAACACAGAGGAGGAGCCCAGTGAGGGCAGCTAACTCCACCCCTTCTAGCCAGAGGACTATATATTTAATGAGGTAGCACCTAATTTTAGACAGACACTCAATGGAGATGGAGCTCTACTCCAGACCTGAAACAGAATTCAGAAGGCATAGCAGCCATGGACACTGCTCACAAAATGAAGGGAACACCTAATCATTGCAGTCTAACACCAGGTCAGTTAAGCTTCAGGGATATCCAGTCTGTCCAGTTAGAAAGCATAAGTGCTTGTGAATCCACTTCACCTGCTTTGGTGCAAATGAAAGTGACAACAGGTGCACTCGAGAGGCAACAGCAAGACATCCCCGGAACAGGGAATGGCTTTGCATGTGGTGGCCACAGACAATTGCTCCATCCTTCTACTTCCTGAATGATTCTTCTTTAATTTTGATTTTCGCTAGTGTCCTTGTCACTACTTGTAGCATGAGGTGGTACCTGCAGATTGCACAGGTAGTCCAGCTCCTCCTGGATGGCATATCCATATGTGCTGTTGCAAGAAGGTTTGTGTCTCCCAGCGCAATCTCAAGAGCATGGAGGCGATACCAAAAATGAGGGAGGAATGAGGTGCTGCTCCAGAGAGCTAAAATTAGAAGCATACAGCCAAGACAAGGCTGGTGTGACTGCAGGACAAGTCTGACTGTCATTGAACATCCCAGCCAAAGTCCATAGAACATCTGTGGAGAGACGTGAAGATGGCAGTATACAGATGCTTCCCATCTAATCTAAAGAAGCTTGAGTGTATCAGACTGAAAAAATGGGATAAACTGCCCAAAGCCAGGTGTGCTAAACTTGTAGAGACTTACTCAAGAACATCCAAAGCTGTATTTTTTGCTAAAGGGACTTCTTCTAAGTACCAAATTAAAGGTCTGAATGCTTATATACAGTTTTTTATTTCTAATAAACTTGCAAACGTTTGTGAATATGTGTTTTTTTCAGTTTGTCATTATGGGTTATTGAGTGTGGAGTGATTGTCAAAGATGGCAAATGTATCCATGTAAAATGAAATCTATAACACAATAAAGTGTGCAGAAAGTGAAAGGGTCTGGGTATTTCTATTGGCCTATTGCTCTTCTCTCCTCAGTACTTCAAAATGCTACTCCACCTGCTCTTTTATTTTTAATTTTGTTCATTTTGCAGTGTGCGTATAGCATTCTTGAGAGAGTGCAGAGGCGCGACTGCCTATTAAATAAAAGATCAGGTGTGAAGGAAACAAACAAGACGACCCCCCCACCCCCACCACCACCTTCCTTCTTCATGCCCTTGCCTTCACTTCAGAGTGTCTGCCCTTTGAAGTTGCAGAGACTTGTGGGATATGACATGACTAACTAAAAAGGCACTTTTTATGAAGATCAGCCTCTGCCTCATTCCTTTCAATGGCAACCCATTTCAATTGCAATATGCTCAGTATTTCTTTCAAGATTATATATGCGCACAGAAACACACATACAGTATGTATGGCGTGATGAACAGCTGTTCCTTCCAGCTTTTCAGGCTGTTTATTTCAGCAGTATAAACATTTACTAGTTTATCCCCTTGCTAAATTACTGTTTTAGCATAAAAACGGCAAGCAATATAAAGACGGAGAGAGAACAGGGGCTCCTAGTAGAAAAACACATCCTAATGGACTCGCCTTTCCTTCTACGTGCCATACAGTTTGTATAGGATTATTTTCTTTAGATATCTGGAGGTGACAATGACACAAACACTTCTTTATTTTTGTTCAAAGTAGGCAAAAAGATAGAATGTGATATCAGTTAGAGAGAAGTTCACCAAACAAAAGATTCTTCAGATTCGTCTTAAACACATTTAGGGAGTCAGCCGCTCGAATAAAGGTGGGGAGCTTGTTCCACCAGCCAGGAGTTGCACATAAAAAAGAGTCTGAACTATGGCAGACTTGAGTGGTCGAGAAGAAGCATAGCACCTGACAAATGTCTCCATATATATATATTTATTTATATAATTTATAATTTATATTATTTATAATTTATTGTACTTTGTCCTTTCACTGAATCAGAGCCTTGATGTGGCAGAGTGGTTTGCATGATCAATGATCACAAGAGTAACACCACTG
Organism: Polypterus bichir lapradei; assembly: GCA_026402145.1. Taxonomy (NCBI): domain Eukaryota; kingdom Metazoa; phylum Chordata; class Cladistia; order Polypteriformes; family Polypteridae; genus Polypterus; species Polypterus bichir. The sequence continues at coordinate 38,552,301 of JANRMT010062840.1, forward strand.
GGATTCGTGCACTCATGGTAGGGCTGCCAAGATCTGGTGAGGCCCTGACTAACATTGACTCAACTACCATCCCACCAAGTGTCCATCTAAAGTGGTGCAACTTCGTGCCACCCTTCGTCAGCCTGCACATGACTTGCCACATGGATCCCCGACAGAAATTGAAGGGGTGCGATTGAGGATTGCACACCCTCACTACCACCGATATCAACAACTCCTTTGTACAGGCTCTTCCATTTTTCCATCTACGTCATTCCTTTTCCTGTATGAAAGTCCTACAGCGATGGGAAACAGATGGGGAGAACTACCATTGAGTGATGGTCTTTGTTCTTAGTATGGAACCTGCACATATGGTGGCGTAGGCATGATGGCCATTCAGAAGCACACCCTGGGCAAGTACCTTGTCCGTGTCCTGCTAGTGTGACTAGGCAAGGATCTCAAGGATAGTACTACCTAAAGATCCCGACCTTGGAGTGGTCTGAAGAAACACAAGGACAACTTGAAGTAAACTCTCACATAGGCAGCTCAAGACACTTGCTGGGGATCACACACTTTAAAGAATCGAAAGAGTCTGTCACTTTGAACATCGGACCCATCAACAAGAGGAGAAGAGAATGGCAACATATCACTATTGTCAACCCAGTGCCCATCGTGCCACCAGGTCTGCCTTACAAGAATTGGGCTGCTCTCCCATAATCGTACACACAAGAGTGGAAGTGACAGAGATGGACGAATTGGATAGACAGTGTCATCGTCAGATTGAAGTACAGTCATGACAAGTACTTTGTAATTTTATGTCATCTGTGTTCATCCCTGCAAGTTTACTTTATTTATAATAATGTATGATGAAGCTTCATTTTGACACATCTGGAATGATGTGGTTCATGTTTTAAATTTTTGTAAGTGTCTTTCTTGCTCTTTTTTAATTTTATTATTTTAATGGTGATGTCATCTCAGTGGCATTTTGGATGGCTTTTCCGACAGCATTTTCAGCTTTTATGGCTACTACTGTATGAATGTCTTACTTGTCGTACTCTACCTATAAAGGCTGCACAGTATATTCTGCATATTTACTTATTTAAATTTTACTTTAGAAATGGCTGATTGGTGAAATGAAGATTATAAGAACTGAAGTTCAGAACTTACTGAGTATTGTTCAGAAAATACAGCGTTAATTTGTTCTTTGCACTGTGTGCGTCACACCTTCACACATTCACAGGGACGTTATACAAACCTGGCTTCTCTAGAAATGTGTTGAAGTTATACCATAACCAGACTTACACTGAATGATCAGAAGGCGTAATTAAAAAAAAAAAAGATGTAATGACTCAATTTGCATTCATATGCACACTAATGAGGAAATTGTATGGTTTAATTTCTTCCAGCTTCTAGTCCTATCACAGACGTTACCGAAACCCAAGTAAGCTTTTTGAAGTGGTTAGGGGGGGGGGGTTTCGGATATGTTCTCCCTTATTATTCAAAGTAGATTCTAATTTATTAGCTCTAAATGAGCTTTTAACAACTCTAAAGAGAACTATAGCACAAAAGAAGAGTGTCAGTATAGGCAGATAATGAGAACGCCAACAATTTCACTTGGTCTTGATATGCACGGAATGAGCCAATGGTGTACAATTTGAGGTTGTGCAACAGTTGGGTGAATTAATGCAGCAAGTGGCTATAATCTAAGCAGACAGATTTAGGTCAACGTTCCCGTCTCTACAAAAAATTTATAAAGGGAATGTAGGATATAGAACTTGAGTGGGTTAGAGGCTTATGAAGCATCGGCTGGTGTAAGGCCCTTTTAATGACTTTTTAGGTAGTTGCATGTGATGGCTGGAAATTAAGACAGAATTTGTTTAATAGCAGATGTGCTCTATTTTTCAACGTGTTAAATGATTTAAAACGTTAAATATTTGGAAATTTTCTGACCATTTTTTTTCTACTGTTTACCAGCTTAGGCCAATGTTATCTGCCTGCTGCTTATATAATTGTATACAACACATTAATTAATATAGCTAGAGAGTAATAAGAAGCCTTGGCCTGAATCATACCGCTTGAGTCATATCATAAATATCTATTGTCAAACCCACTTAATCTTGTTCTGGTTGTCAGGGACCCAACATGTAACCTAGCAGCACTGGGGCCAAGGCAGGAAACGGTCCCGGATTTGACACCAGCCCATTGCAGGGATCAAAATAATCTGAAGAATAATATATGAAGAAAGAATCAAACATGCATTGTCTTTTTCAAAGCTTCAAACTTGGATCCAGTAGTTTGAATTCTGAACCTGCGTGTTGCCGGTGTGAAGTTTGCACCTTCTCTTCATTCAGTTGCTGATTCATCAGTAAGTAAATCTTGTTTATTTACAATATGGGATCCCCATCTCTGACTCAACCTTGGCTACAAAATCAAATGCAGGCTTTTTTTTTCAGGCGCTCTACACCTTAAACTGCCTGTGCTGATTTGTGCGAAATTTACCCTTAAGATGTTTCCAGCTGTGTCCCCGTGTTCTTGATGAACTCATCTCTTATATATATTTCTCTTCTGGTTTGTCCTGCTTCTACTTCAAAACCGGTCCCGCACACGCAGCCAACACGGCATTTCTCGATTCCTATTCGTCCTCTTCCAAACCCTTCCCCACACTGCCTGCGGCTCCTCTTCAAAACCAGTCCCACACACGCAGCCAACACGGCAGTTTTCGATTCCTATTCGTCCTCTTCCAAACCCTTCCCCACGCTGCATGCAGCCTCCCATACACCCCCACGCCACTTTTCTTGAATCCTATTCCTCCTTCAGACTACCGCGTTCCTTCCTCTTCAAAACCAGTCCCGCCCACATGCAGCCGACACGGCATTTCTCGATTCCTATTTGTCCTCTTCCAAACCCTTCCCCACGTTGCCTGCGGCCTCCCATACACCTTGCTATTTTTGTTATACTGCGACGGTTGTTTCCTAAGCCTTTGTTATAAAATGAACGACAGTATCTTCTCTGTCGACGGGTTTTTGTACAATGTCATCTCTATTCCGGGATCCAGCAACTGCCTGTTCCTATCAGTGGGTTATTTCTTGACACAAACTGTTGACGAAGGTAATGCACCGTTTTCCGTTCCTATTCTTACACCGCCGTATGCTATGGCGGGCGTCGGCTATCCAGTTTTAAAATAATGGCCTCGATCCACTGGACTAATTCCCTTCATAATTTTAAACACTTCAGTCATGTCTCCTCTTAATCTCCTTTCACTTAAACTGTAAAGGCTCAGCTCTTTTAATCTCTCCTCATAACCGTATCCCTTGTCCCCTTAGAGTCAGCCTAGTTGCTCTTCTCTGGACCTTTTCCAGTGTTGCAATGTCCTTTTTGTGGCCTGGAGACCAAAACTGTACCCAGTACTCCAGATGAGGCCTCGCCAGTGTGTTATAAAGCTTGAGCATAGAGAAAGGATTTGGAAGGGCAGCCCTGTCATGGTCCTTGGGTGCTGCCAGAGGGCGCTGCCCGGAGTGGACTTCTCTACACTGTGCTGCTTCCTTATGACGCAGAAGTGCTTCCGTTGTGCAGTGCTGTGACACAGGAGGGACTCCTGGGTCCAACATATAAGGAAGCTTCTCACCTCACTCTGAGGGTCAGAGTTGGGAGGAAGAGGATAACCCTCACTAAGGAGAAATGGAAGGAGATCGAAAAGGAGTGCTTATAATACAAAGTAGTATTGCATTTTGGACTATGTAATATATTAACTGTGTCTGTGGGAACTGTGTCTGTTGTTTGGAGCTCTGAGGTGCCCCTAGAGGTCACCAAATCTTGTAGCATGTGTTTTTTTTTTGTTTTTTTTAATTAAAGCTCTTACTGTAGGTGGTGTAATGTTGGAGTGTAAACTGCCAGTTTGCCAACTCTGTCCCTGAAACTGACTCACCGCAGTACTCTGAGCAAGTCACTTCATTAGTGCAGAACTAAGGAAACAATGGAGCCATTGTAAACTGGAAGGCAGAGTAAATAAAAGAATCAGTTAAAAATATAAATGCATTGTTTTTCAAAACATTCAATCATTCCATTGTCATGCCAAACAATTTTAAAGCCATTTTTTAAGGTTAAGTAGTAATGCAGCATATCTAATGAAAAACCACGTCAGACTGACAGTGTTCTGATACCCCTTACTGTTTGCAGCCGTGACTTTTCAAAATCAGAAGTATGTTATTTTTTAGATAGAAATAAAAGGTCAGCAGTGGTGTCCTGTCCAGGTTTTGTTTCTGCCCTTTCTCCATTACTGGGAGTAAAGGCTCTTGTACTGGGAGTGTCAGGTTCAAAAAAATGGATGAATGGCTGCGAGACAAACCACAACCTGAAAATGCTGGATACCATAAGATGAACTGTAACTCTTTAAAATAGTGAACGTAAGTAATATTGAGAACTATTAGAAAGAAAGTAAATTTGTCTCTAGATATATTCAAATAAATACTCTGATAATGCATGGAATTCAATAACACTTCAAAAATAGTTTTTAATTAAGCAGATGGATGCAACAAAAATGCATGTCTCTGAATAAACTGACCGTTCATTTCTGACTAGCAATATGTAGATCTGGAGGCATAGGTTGAATAGTTTAATGTGTATTTTGAGCATAATTATTTTTTGTATTATGCTGAAGAGGAGCAGAACATTAAAACTGACCCCAAATAATGAGCTTACATGCACAGATATGATTTCACATTGATCTTTGGCATTTTCTGCAATGGGTTAAAACTTCCATTTTTGTATTAATACAAAGATACATTCTGTCAAGTTGAGTATGCTTTCAATTGTTATTCATTTGGATTCTTTAAGAAAAATACATAAAAAAAAATTAGGACAACATGGTCACTGCCCATTCTGCAAGGCTTTAGTGACACACCGGGCCTGTACAGCAGAAGATTTAGCACTTTAGCACAACCTCCACTTGCATTCTAAACTAAGTGACTGAACTCTTTGTACCGGGATCTGCCTGGACTTCATCTGATAACAAAGGTGTAAATCAGATGTTCTGCTGACATGTCCCCAGAAGTCTCTCTGTAGACCTCTTGAGCCAGAAGGTGTGAAATGGACTCAAGCAAAAACAAAAACCTGTAATTCAAGGGATGACAACTAGGATGATTAGAAAAACTCACCTATTAGAAGACATTGACTTGATAAAGTGACTTTAATACAATCAGGGGAAGGTTCAGCCTTCCTTTAAAACCACATCTCTCAACTAAGAAAGAAGAAAAAAGAGGAGCAGAGAATGGAGAGAAGCCAAGAGAAGCTTGGTGAATTGAGAATTGAATACACTCATTGAAATTCCTTAGGGAATACTAGAAAACTCTGGGATTCTTCCCAGGGGCACTCTGTGCACATTCTTCAAAATGACTTTCTAAGATCTTCTCTCAAACTTAAAAAGCTATGAGCCATTTTTCTTTGGAAAGGCAACAAACGACAAACTCTTCACTTTGTGGACCAGAAGCTGAGACCCTGTCTGTCACGCCAAACCTGTGTGCTAGTAGTCTGACAAGACTGAGAAGCCATTAGTTCAAGAAAGGAACTCTTGGGTCAGAATGAGTAATGCCTTTCCTCTGTGAAGTGGCAAAATATGGTAAAAGGCAAGCAGAGGAAGCAGCAGAACAACACTGACAAGGATCATGCAGCAAAGAGAAAGAGTGCACTCCAGCGCATGAAGGATCCTCCACTTGAACCCGGAGAAAACAACAAAGCAACAACTTCACACAACATTGGGATTCATCCGTAAATAAAAACTTGGTGTCGTAAAACTATCTATGCCAAGATAAAGTAGAACTCTAGATACAAGTAAACAGACAGCCTATATGTTATACAGTATGTTTGTCCATCTAGTCTGTCTGTGTCTGGTCTTATCTTCATTATATATAATACGCTACTGTGGCTTTTCGTTTGTCTGTCCAGGATTTTAAATCACCTGTAGCTCGCAAACCGTTTCAACTATTGACCTGAAATTTGGTACACATACACTATGTGACGTCTACTGTTTGCTTTCGGGGGGATGATTGACATCCAAGGTTATTCCTCTTTTTATTTTTATTTTATTGTAGAATCAACTCTCGGCAGCAGCCAGCAGGGCAGCCATGCAGCGCATGTGTACGGGCACTGTTCTCATCCCTAACACCTTCGCCATAACTTCCCCCACCTCTTCATATCTTGAATCATTCTTGAGGCAGATTGAACACTTAACTGCCAGCTTAAGTGAAAAATGAAAGAAAAATGTACTAAGTAATTGCAACACAAACACTGACTTAATCAGTTTTAATGCGAAAAAGATGACGACGAAAGAAGAGAAGAAGCGGGCCGCTAGGGTGGAGAAAAGAAGAGCTGCTCAGGAAGCAGCAAGCGCATCAACGTCTGAGCAAATGAATGCTAAACGCACAGAGAAAGAGGATGAAGAGTAACTATGAATACTCAAGTCAAGTGTATTCACTGCACGTTATCATGCAGTGTGCCGTTACTGGTATGTCAAAGTATATTGTGTGTGCATTTATCATACTTCTATAATCATTGTTTTTATTAAGAAATTATATTAAGGCGAGTATGCCTCAGTTACCTTTATATAATTCTAAATGTTTGAGACTCCCTCCAACAACAGAGAAAGGTAAGAGAAATAAAGTAGGAGCCTTGCCGATATGCTCGAATAATTATATTGCCGAAGGCAAAACTGATAATTAACCAACTTAAAATTCACTCAGTTCCTACATTTAAATTGGCTGTACCCAGGGTGGGCAAATTCAAATTTCTTTTTCAAATCCTACACACCATGAATAAATATTTTTATATTAAATGTCTTAAACTTGGGTCAACCTGAGAAAATGTGGAAATTTTCAAGGACCAGAAAAACCACTCGTCGCAATGTGAGGAGGACGAGAAGCTGCTGAGCTGTTCACTTCTCGCCTGCCAGCTGACGAGTGGCAGATCTTGCAGCATCAGGCCAGCTGGCTTTGCTCAGGGAGGTCTCACCTGTTTCAGAGAAGGCCTCTTCACATCTGGCCAGGTCCACCATGGGCCCATCCTGCTGTGAAAGTCCTGGTTGTTCATCATTTTGACTTCAATTCTATCATAAGTTAATTACTTTCTTTTATTGTTTTGTATTTTGTAAAGAAAAAAAAAAGTTTTCTAAATGATTTCTTATGAGACTTGGAAAGGAGTTGCCAAAATATGTTTTGATCCCATGATCTTTATCTTTCTTATCTTCATAATATATGTCTATATTTATTTAAATTAAAATATATTGTATTAAGCATTTTGATTGTTTAAAGTAAGGGTTGACTTAATGCTTGAAAAAAATTCTTCAGGGAAATTAAATGTCATGAAATGGCACAGGATATTAACATTTGAGGCACAACAGTATTGTTTCAAAGTAAGCTGCGGAATGACCTTAAAAAACAAATTAGAGGAGACAGGCTTGATTGACATTGTGCAGTTAAACATTACTTTCTATTTTTGCATCCCAAGGTGAGAGGAATAGGAACTGGAAATGGTGCATCGTTATCAAGTTCTCATTTGAGCAGAGCGCTAAAAAGCTGTGACCGCACCCAACTCATGGTTTCAGTCACTGTCTACAGGTGACCAGTTTAGAGCTGGCATGTGTCACTGGTATGCACTGCGACTCAGGGGGGCAGATTGAACAGGAGCCAAGAGGAATGGTTAGGATACTAGCCAGGTCACCCTGTTTAATTCACAGGCATATAACTACAAAAAAAGGAGAAAAGAAACACAAAGTGAACTGCTCTCTGAGCGAACAGACTTAAACAAATTCAATGAGGGCAGAGCGCAGATCTTTTAAATTATTAAAGGTATTTATAAAACGGATCCAGAAGAAGCCTTTCAATTTAATACTGAAGAAATCAGCAGAGGAACTTACGGAGAAGTGCAATCAACACAGAATCCAGGAAGCACTTCATTAGGCAAAGGGTCGTCCATCCATCCGTTTTCCAAACCTACTTTATAATGGGCTGGATTGTTGCAAAGCTGGAGCCTACCCCAGAAAGAATAGAGCAAAGAGGCAGGAACAACTCCTGGCCATCACTCCATCACAGGGTGAACACGCTCACACTTAAACACACACTGGGGTCAACTTAGTATCAAAAAGTCCACTAAACCTGCATGTCTTTGAATGGTGGGAGGAAACCCGTATAGACGTAGGGAGAACAAAGGGTCATATTCATCTGTAATAAGTTCATCTTCAAATCATATTCTGTGCCTATTGACTCACTTGACAGTTTTCACATACTATACAAGTAAGAATTTAGTAGATGTGCCTTCGGCAGCCATGACAGCCTTTAGTCTGTGTGCACAGGTCTGTGTTCATAAGCTTTGCACATCTCGACATTTCTCCCCATTCTTCTTTGCAGAACTGCTGAAGCTCTGTCAGGATGCATGGGGATTGTGAGTGAACAGCCTTTTTCAAATCCAGCCACAAATTCGGAAATCGACTCTGGCACTCCAGGGCATTAACATTGTTGTTTTTAAGGCATTCCCTATGCTTGGGGTTGTTCTCTACAGAAAAACAAATCTGCTTAAGTGCAAGTTTCTTGTTGACTGCATCAGGTTGTCCTCCAGGATCTTCGTGTATTTTGCTACAATCCTTAATGGCTAACTTAAATGGACTCTAAGGGATATTCAGTGACTACATAGCACTAAAATCAGGTTTGCTTTCTTGACTACTTTTCTTAACTATACAGGTATTATAGGGACTGGATGATGATAAAGGAATATCCCTTCAGGAATTATAGTTGATGACTAAGTCTGGGAGGACGCCGCCCGATAAGAATTCCAGCTGCCTAGGGCAGGCTTCATGTTACTATGACAACTGAAGCAGGAAACTTTTTTTTTTTTAAGGTGGATGGCTGACCAAGAAAGAAAGAAAAAAAGGAGAAGCAGATAGCAAGGAGCTCAGCTATCTAAGCCTAAGAAGACAGCGAGATCGAACGTCACCCAGGGACGTCTGCTGTTTGTGGGTGGCCACCCAGAAGATAAGAAACAGCAATGGTGAATCCCTGAGAAGAGGCAAGGGTTTTGTTATACAGGTAATCCCCAAGTTACAGACATCTGACATACGACTTCATCTGTCTGGGGGACGCGACACAGGCTCCTCAGTAACTGACGCTCCGTCATCTTCGGCCTGGGGACGCTGCAAGCGGTGGCTGGACGGAGGCTGGAGGGGGGCAATTTTGCTGCCTGTGTAGTGTAGTGTCCCTCGGGCGACTCCGGTTGATGAATGGGGTGGTGGTAGCGACACCCCATTTATTCTCAGTGGGTGGCAACCGGTGACCCAGGGTCATGCTGCAAGTGGTGACTCAGTGGTGGCTGAACAGAGGCCATTGAGGGTGAATGGGGCAGCTGGGGGCAGCATTGTAGTTTCCCTTGGGTGGCTGCCTGTTGAATGGGTGCGGTGGTGGGCGATTAACTACCTGCCTTTGGCCGCACCCTGTTCATTCTCGTTAGGAGTGGAGTGGAGGTGACTGTGTGGTGGGCGAATGGTGAATCGCCCCTCGCCGCCCCCATTCATTCTCAATAGCAAGCCTTCTTATACTGTCACGTACATAGCAGGAAGTTGTCTCTTTCGTCAGTACATCAGACGTGTTGACGACGGGTGCCTTCCTGCTGTGATAGCGTGTACAGTGCTGTGCAGAAGATCTCGTCTTAACCTTTTGTCTTCACACTTCAACAATCTCTCTGAAACACAAATCTGATGCAAGTGCTGGTGATAGAGTAAAGAAGAGAATAACCATCACCATGGAAAAACCATCACGAGATAGAGGTGAAACTCCATCATTCATTGGTTACAGTCGGTCAACAAGAGCATTTATTAAAATAATGTCCCTGTTCTGACTTACATACAAATTTAACTTAAGAACAAACCTTCAGTCCCTATCTCGTACGTAACCTGTTGACTGCCTGTATTGTATGGCCAAATGGTTTTCCAGGTCCTCCCATTGGAGAGTTGGACTCACTCTTAAATTCTTTAGGGTAGCGAGAAAGCAGCCATATCTGCCCACTGTCCATTTTTTCTTTCCACCTCATAAAATGAGAACTGTAAGACTGGATTCATCGTTGTATGCTTAATCATTCTCTTTTTGATTTCCTTTTCTTTATGAGTGTGTTTCATACCGGGGGTTAAGTGTTTGGCCGCTGTGGATAGGGAGGTTGGGGAGGGCGTCCGGGGAAAAGGGGATCACAAAACGAGCACCCAGTCACCTTTCATGTACATGTGTGATCACTGAATTCTGGATTTCAATGCACTTGCATATTTAATCAGTTTACCAATCATCTGGGTTTCTTTCAACTATTGGCGGGGGCGGAGAAAGGGAGAAGTGGGGTCGAGGATCGAATATCTTTAATGCTAATATATCTTTCGAATATTGTCCACTTTCACTTCCCGGGTCCTCCCTGTGTGGAGTTTGCATGTTCTCCCCATGTCTGCGTGGGTTTCCTCCGGGTACTCCAATTTCCTCCCACAGTCCAAAGAAATGCAGGTTAGGTGCACTGGCGATTCTAAATTGTCCCTAGTGTGTGCTTGGTGTGTGCGTGTGTGTGCTCTGCGGTGGGCTGGCACCCTGCCCAGGGTTTGTTTCCTGCCTTGCGCCCTGTGTTGGCTGGGATTGGCTCCAGCAGACCCCCGTGACCCTGTAGTTAGGATATAGCGGGTTGGATAATTGATGGATATTGTCCACTTCCCTTTAGGGTGGTGAAGTGTAGCGATCACACCCCTTATAAGGCGATTGTTTCACCCTGACTTCTGCTTTTCATTTACTTTTTCAAGAAGTTACTTTGAGTTCTCTTTTTGTCTTCATCATGTAGGCCTGACCACCATACTGCTTTGCCACAATTTACACCTTCCAGATAACCCCTTGACCCCTGACAGGTGATCTCCAGTGAATTAATGATCTGGCTTTTAAAACCAACTGACTGCACCAATAATGATTTAGATGTTTTACATTAAAGGGGGAATGCTTACTAATCAGTTATTTTATATTTGTTGTTCATTTTGACCACTTTACAAATGTTTGACATTAAAGCACATTTCTCTGTTGATCAGGATCAAAGAAAAGCCAAACAAAATCCATTTTGATTCAATGTTACATAACAATAAAATATAAAAATTTCTAAAGATGTTGAATATTCTCTATAGGCACCTGTAGCAGAAGCAGAGACCCCGGCATCTTTTAAAAAAATGTTTAGTCAAGACAATCATCAACCTAAAATATTGGATGCCTATGAATGGCAGTATCATTTAGTTGTGACCGGTTTGGGAGTCTTAAATATTGTAACCGGGATCATCATCTTTAGTGTCACCAGCAGCTTCTCTCCTACGCCAGGACTGACCCCTGACCCTTTGTGCTCAGAGCAGCCCCTTAGAGCAGACACACCAGCGGTCTTCCTGGCTAAGTTTCAGTTAAACGTCTACAGCCAGGCCACTCTTATCTACTGAGGTGGTGCCTTCGCTGTGCCGTCACAGACTTCATTGTCAGTCACTGCTGCAGTACGTTATAATTTTCCTATCGACTTTACTATTCCAAAATGTCCCAGAATTGTAAAGATACACCTGTGGCTGGGTAGAATCATCTCTAATGAGCATTATCTGCATTTCTCCTCCTCTGTTACAGCTATTCCCAAGGTTCATCTGCAGCTGAATTCAAGCATTCCCTGTATTCAATGTGCGACTCTTTGCTCATTATTTTACTGTTGTTTAACAAGGTGTCAATAGGAATATAAATTAAGATGTAAGGGAAAACAGTTCTGCGAGGTTTTTGTAAAGTTTGTATAAAATAGAATATTCTGTGTTCCTTAGGGGACTGCAAGAATCGTTTACCTGCTTCGTCAGTTGAAGGAGAAACCCAGCTGAGCACGACCTAAATTCAGTTTCTTTATGTCACTGTTGGATCAGTTTCCCAGAGCTGCAAAAAAATGCGGCACCTCTCCAGAACTACACTTTAATATTCACAGATTCTTGAAGGGCACTTTGGAAAAATTGTGTCACCTTAATTCTAATTTTGTTTTAATAAATCCATGTGTGGAATTGGTGGCAGAGTGTTTAGTTGAATTGTTCTACCATGTCAGTGCCAGTTTTCTTCCCACATTATTAAACGTGGTTGGTTGGTGGTTTGTGGACACAAAATTGGCCTCAGTGTGAGTAAGGCTGGGTGTGGACGTGTGTCCTTGTGGTGGACTGGAGTCCAGGCCATGGCCGTTTCCCACTTTGCACCCATTTCTGATGGAGTAGCCTCTGGATTCCCATGAGCCTAAAGCCAGTTTAAGAATAATGTATGTATGCCTTTTTAGTATTTACACCTCAAGGAGAATGTCACCTTAAGACCTTTCTTAAAAGAATATTGTATTTATTAGAATCATAAATAAATAAGGAGAAGCAAATTACCACAGTGGCTAGGACTGCTTTCCCACAGCTCATTGAGTTTGGACAGGCAGACAGATAGACAGATGGAACTTTGTTTGTCCCCTGGGGGAAATGTGGCTTTATGCAGAAGCTCTTTAAATAAATAAATACATACAGTAGGCTTTGCGCCCTAGGAACAAAGTTATCAAACTATTCTATAACATTTCAGTAATTATTTACCCCGCTGATGCTGATCTTTGAGATCATAAAATAGATCATAACGATAGCAGTTGACAAGAAGAATTCATAATTAATCAGAATCACGGTATTGGAGGATTCCTCTAGAGTGCCTCTTTCTCTTGCACGATTTGGCTCAAAAACTAATCGGCACATCGTCATCTCATAACAGGCTTAAGTTTTGAGTTTGGTATTTTTTCATCCAGGGTCGTCATTTTAGCTCTAAACACACACACACACACACAGAGACACACCCATCATCAAGATATCAATTTTTGCGGTATCAGGGGTCCCTAAAATATCGAGATCCATTGAAACCCGGAGATCGAAATATTTGCCGAGTCTAAAGCTTTCACTCCTCCCCCATAGACGATAGGTTATGGTGGGGGAGGACACAAGGGAATAAATCTTGTCACACACGTCCACATGGTAGGCAGCTAAAGGGCTCAAATGAGGGTGTGGCAGGAGGCTGGGGGCCAGACCCAGCCGGGACGCCTGGAAGGACCAGGGGGTGGCCTATATGTCTCCCGGGCCATGAGGGGGCAACCGCCCTGGATGATGAGGGGACCATGAGGATGAAGCAAGGAGGCTCAAACCCACTGGGGCTCGTGACCACCGCCAGGGGGCACCCCGAGCGTTGTGGAGCCCGGGAGATCGACACCTGCCACACCCGGGAAGGTGGAGGAAGGACCTTCCAGGGACGCCTGGAGTGCTTCCGGGTGCTAGTGCGGCACTTCCGCCACACCAGGAAGGGCCGCTGGAAGGTCATCAGCAAGCACCTGGAGCACATCCGGGTGAATATAAAAGGGGCTGCCTTCCTACAGTCATCGAGCTAGAGTTGGAAGCTGGAGGTGGACGAAGCTCTAGTGACGAGAAGAAGAAAGGCGGCCCTCGGACAGTTGAATGCCCGAGTAAGGTTGTTGTGGTGCTGGAGCACTGTGTGTGTGTGGAACTTGTGTTTGGGGACACTAGTTTAAATAAAGTGTGTGTTTTTAGAACTGTCGGTGTCCGTTTGGTTGTGTCCGGGCTGAACATCTCACAAGGGTAATTCTGAGCTAGACCGGGAGATGGCAGAGTGCACTGACTCTTTTTCTCGCTTTTCTGCAGACCGTTCACAAGATATTCCACTTGGCCCTGATGACGTCAATTCTGGTTCCGACCCCTTTGATGTCAATTCTGGGTCTGAGCCTAAGGATGAAGATCCTTCCAGTTCCAGCCCCTCTGATGTCATTTCCTATACTTGCTTTTAAAAGTCGCCACCTTTCCCCTATCCCCTTCAGTTCTGTTTTGGCCTCTGATTTGTGTACATCAGTGCTATCACTTTATTCAGTTTTGCAGCCAGGAAACAATATACAGGTGGCTGCCCCAAACCTTGCTATAGCTCTTTGTCGAGTTTGTGACAATATATACACACAAAGTTTAATCTGAACACACACCAGAATTACTAAAATGGAAGAAATTTTTAAAAAGTAAGAAAAATAACAATTTGGCAGTCCCTGTGGGACATTGTGAGAAGGTGCCCACAGTGGGACATTATGCAGACATATTGCTCTTGGTATAAAGAAGCCCCCATCGTGTTTTTTTGACACACTTCTGCTGAATAATTCATGGGCTGCAAGTCTTCAGGGTTAGTGAGTCAGAGAAAGGATGTGCAGCTTTGTTCATAATGACACTCCGTTTAGTTTTAACCTTCTGCCATTAGTGTCTGCCATAACTGAGCCAGCCCTTTTAATTTAGCACACCACAGCATAGACATTTGTACTGGCCATCCTGGAGTTGTAAAAGACGTGAAGGATGTCACCTCCCACATAAAAGGAACGCAGTCCCCTGACAAAAAAGAACCTGCTCTGCCTTTTCTTATACAGTTCCTCTGTCTTATGAGACCAGTCCAACATATCACTGCTATGGACCCCCTAGTATTTGTCAAGTTTGCTTTACCTCATGCTTTTCATAGTACATACTGTTACATCTTATCAAGCGTTTTGTAGATGTCGTGTAACACCCAACCACATTTTTTAAATCTTTAAGTTCTGTTGTTCATATGTCTGTCAATTGAAAATAAATTATATCTAAATGTAGGATACTTGTGAAGTTTATTAGACATGCTTAACCATGAAAACTCAATTTGCACTTCTTCATTTGTTGTACTTACCTGTACTGTAAGTATGTCACATTTTAACACATGCCTTTTATATGAAATTAGAACTAGAAGAAAAAAATGATGGTGTTGGTGACAGTTTTCAGTGCAATCTAATTTCTAAACCCAGCATTCCCCTGTTGTGAGAAGGTGCCCAGAGTCAGGGGCTTCACAGGAACACTGCAGAGCAGTCAAAGTCCTGTATGTCACCCCCATTACAGGGTCTCCATATCTACTCGTGTAGTGCTACTGTGGCTGTAGGTTTTCAATCTAACCCTTTTCTGAATTAGTGACCCGTTTTTGCTGCTAATTTAAGCTTGTTTTGTCTTAATTTTAAGTGACTTGCTATTTATGACTCAGACCCCTTAATTGTTTCTTTTCCCTTAATTAGCAGCCAAACAATAATGAGATTCAAAATGAGGCAACATAAGACAAACTAACTGTCTTCATATTACAATATCTAAAAATTAAGAAAGTGAGGGTCTCAGAAATGTTGATCTGCTTTAGTCCACAAAATATTTTGACAGTGCTTTTAGGAAAAAGAACAGTTTTGGAAATGTCTGCAGAATGAGAGCATCAACGAGTCTGGTTTAATTAACAAGAAAAATGCAAAATTGGTTTGAGTTTGAGACCTCAACTTAGCTGGTCATCTGTTGGCTCCTTTTAACAAGTCATTTCTGTTTTGGTGCAATTCAGAGGACTAAATCTTAAAAAGCAAGTCATTTAAAATGAAGGGAAAAGAAGTTAATCAGATGGCAAAAAAAACAGTCACTTATTAAGAAGATGCTTAGAATGAAAACCTGCAGCCACAGTAACCCTCCATGGACTGGAGTTAGAAACTCCTGGCATAGACACTGTGGTATATGGCCGGCCATTCATCCCAGCCAATACTCCCAGGCCGCTAGATGGAGCCCTCCCTGCAGCATGGAGGTGCCCCGAATGCCAGCAGGGAATCATGGACAATGGAGTGTTTATTCACAGCCCTGCTGGATACCATGGGGGCCGCCAGAGGACGCTGCAGGGAGGATCAAGAACTATTTTCCCTACAGCCCGGAAGTACGTCCCAGTCACGTGGACAGAAGAAATTACGTACGTCCGGGTTGAAGAAAAAACCAGGAAGTGTTGCCAGTCACATGGACAGTGAGAAGAGAAACACTTCCGGGTCAAGAACTATAAAAAGGACTGTGGGAGATCCCAGTGTTGAGCTGAGTTGGAAGGAAGGGTGACAACACGTCTGGGAGTGGAGGATTATTGTATTGATTTAATTATTATATTGTGTATGAGTATTGTGGAGTGGAGGGTGCTTGGTGCACATCATTATTGTCCGAATAAAAATTGTTGGACTTTTATCTGGTGTCTGATCCAAGGGTTCAAGGGGACGACAGCACCCCCTATCTGTCACAACACATAGCCATGACAATGTGAGAGTACACAAGCCTCTAGAGAGGAGTACACCCTGTGTGAGTGATTGATGATCCACAGAGACAGAAGACGGGATGAGCAGCATGGAAAAGACAACCTGGTGACCTGAGCACAAGCATGTAATAATCTCCAGTACAACAGATGACAGGCAGAAAGTGAAGCCTGAAAGTGAGCTTGGTGAGCTGAATGAGGTTTAGAGAAATAGTCTTATTGTGCTACCCATCTAAGATGAGTTGAAATCCAAGTAATAAACACAGACCTCAGCGTGCACCATGAAATTCACATGTCTCTATTGTATGCCATTTGGTATGGGATTCATAAAAGCAGTGTTGGAACTGAAAAAAAACACTGTTGGAATGAAAAATGCAATGCATTTTATTACTAAAAATGTTTGTGATGCGCCAACTTTTGGAATCACAAAAACAGCAACCAGGCGGACACACAGACAGATACTTATCCTTTTATTAAGGTGGATGATGTTACTATTTACAACTGATATACTGCCCTTCCAGGTCTCTGCTTAACCATTTTTGATTTGTTTTCTTTTGATATTTTAAAATGTCTAAGGAAATATTTCATAATAAGTTTTAAATTCACATGATGGGATGTTTGTTGGGCATGGGTGATTCCTGATAACACTCAGTGCCCCTGGCCATGTACACTGCAAAAAAAATGAAATCTAAGCAAATGAAAAGCATTTACTGTATATCATGACATTAAATCTTGTTTTTCTTATTGTATTATTGACATCAAAAAATTTGCATTTACGATTATTTTGCTTACTTTTAGACATCTTTGTCAAGTAAACTTTGCTTACCCCATTGGCAGATTTTTTTTGCTAAATAAAAGTAAATCTCATTTAATGTTTTTTTGTCTTAATTCCGCATGTGTATTTTTTGCAGTGTAATAGAAGAGGAGGGTTCTGGAAATTCATTAATTAATGGTTAATTAGACATGTATAAACGAAAGACCTGTGTGTGTGTATGACTGAGTGAGCATGAGTGTGGAGCAGTCTGGTCTGCTCATGCTCAAAGACAGCCACTAGATGGCGCATACACGCACTTTTACTATTTTATGCCACTGGCATGCACCTCACTACGAAAGACCCATGTGTAGAAAATGCCACCGCGCTGTAGCGGTGCTACCATTAGTTAGAACTGCATCTCCCAGCAGTCCCTGCAGGGGCTGTTGGGGTCAAAGGTGGCCAGAGGGGTTTAAAAGGAGGGCAGGTGTCGAAAAGAGAAAAAGTTTGTTTTGGTCGTTTTGTGTTGGTATTTAACTGTTGAACTGCCTGTCGTTGTCTGCCATATATCATCGTGTCCTGGATTGCATTGTTTGTTGGGGTCTGGATGTCATTTGTCTACCTGTGTACTGTTACTGAGGACGTTGTCTGGATTCATTGGCTTTCACGGAAGAAGGAGCGCTCCTGAACCATTCATCTGTCAACCTACTTCAGCAACTACCGGTAGGACTGTGTTTTTCCATTTCCCTCGCTTCATTCAAATCACTGGACATAACTTCACCGCTGATTATTTCATACATGGACTTTACTGCGTGTTTGTCGTGTTTACTTGTTAAATGAAATATCGCAGAAGGGATCAGGGGTGGTATTGTTGTTTCCATTAGTTAATTTAATTTTCATTATACTTTTTTATCGTTTAAGTTCCCAGCATGTTTTCTTCTTTGTCTCTGTAGTGTGTGTGTGTGTGTCGTGCCAAGGCTGGGGTTGTCCCTGGTAATCCTCGTATAAAATAAATAAATCACCGTCACTCACGACGGTGTGAATCTTAGCGGCTTCTGACCGCTACAGCGCAACAACGACGTCATGCTAATGACACAGATGAAGAGATGCAACACAGAAAAGAAGCAAATGCCTGTGATATAGCGGGTCCACGGCTCAGAATAAAAGCCCAGTTTTTAAATAAATAATCGCTGCACAAGTGGCTTAAAGAGGGGACGTGGTAGTGTGGCCAGAGTGGTTCCTGGATGCCGCTTGAGGTGGACGTTTCCTCGTTTATGTGCACAGGTAAGGTATCATCCACATCTGTAATTGAAGCCGGGAGCTGCTAATCACCACACCTGAGCCACGTCCCCACAATAAATAGGAGAAGCATGAGGCGGAAGAGATAAGAACAGTAAAAGAAAGGAAGAGGCAGAGACCGAGAGAGCAGCATTGGGGATTGAGGGTGGACGAGCCAGCCCGCTGTGAAAGTGAGAGGTCAGCGCGATCAAGGGTCCCAGATGGAGCGACCGATCAACGCTCATGGGACAGGATCGCTCCCACTGAGGCTTTTAATAGAGTGGATACAATCGGGGAAAAGTCCACCCTAGGGATCCGAGGGATGACTTAGAGTGCGAGAAGGAAGACGGGAGGACAACCGACCCTGAGCGGCCAGGAAGACGCTGCGGAGGCAGCCATGACGGGGGTCGGTAGAATGAGGTCTTTCCCACTGAAAATACCTTGGGTGAGCTGGAAAGACTGGGAAGGAGCAGAACTTGACTGGTGTGACCCCGATGTCGTCAGTAGGATTTTAATCTCATTTTAGCCTTGTTTTAACGCCTGGAATTTTTACCTTTTTAATGGATTATTTATTTATTTAATAACGTTTGAAGCACTGCACTATTTGTTTGAACACTTTCTTTTGACTGTTTTTAAATA
Organism: Polypterus bichir lapradei; assembly: GCA_026402145.1. Taxonomy (NCBI): domain Eukaryota; kingdom Metazoa; phylum Chordata; class Cladistia; order Polypteriformes; family Polypteridae; genus Polypterus; species Polypterus bichir. Next base: position 38,571,111 of record JANRMT010062840.1, read on the forward strand.
AAAGCACTCTTGCACTTTTTTGCACCATCCCCTTGCTCCATTGATGTCTTCACTGATCTGCTCATCTGGTGACATTATCGACGGTGTCGGGTTCAAGAGCTCCCAAAACGGAGATGGGAGCATGGGGTGCAGCTCAACAACGTGCAAGTGTAACACCTCAGCAATGGAGGTCAAGGCTTGAAGTTTTCATTAAAAACATTGTCTATCTGGAGGGATTTTCTCGATACAAAGATTAATAGGACTCATATGCCAGCGATACGGCTAAGATATGGTATCGCCAGAGTCAACAACAACAACATTTATTTATATAGACATTTTCATACAAAAAGTAGCTCAAAGTGCTTTACATAATGAAGAATAGAAAAATAAAAGACACAGTAAGAAAATAAAATAAGTCAACATTAATTAACATAGAATAAGAGTAAGGTCCGATGGCCAGGGTGGACAGATAAAACAAAAAAAAAACTCCAGATGGCTGGAGAAAAAAATAAAATCTGCATTGATTTCAGACCATGAGACCACCCAGTCCCCTCTTATCTTCTTACCTGAGATAGTAGGGTAGTAAGCACAGGTGGTTCCGCGTCCTCAGCACTGGGTAATTCCTAAGAGTGAGCTGACGCCTCTCCAAGTTCACAAATATAGTAAAACTGCTAGGGGGTCTTCAGGTTGCTTTTTTGTCCTGAATGCCACACATAGCTAGTACATCAAATTGGTAAAATTATGATGATTTGTATGGTCTACTGAAAAAAGAAACATTTCAAAAATGACTAATCATGGGGAGGATAAGCTCAATAAACTTGAGGTCCTGGTTTGATGACGACTCTTTTTTCCCTCACCATGCTAAGGCGGCCTGTGTACTGTACAGTGCCTATGATTCACCTACTGAGCAAATTTCTCTCATTTCTTTGTTGTACAAAATCACAGTGGACTTAATTTGGCTTTTTTGACTGCTGATTAACAGGAAAAAGACCAAAAGTGTAAAGCCAAATGGTTTCAAAACTGCAAGGTTAATGTCCTGGATTAGCCGAGTCAGAGTCCAGATCTCAATCCAACTGAGAATTTGTGGCTGGCCTTGAAAACAGCTGTTCACTCATCATCCTCATGTATCCTGACAGAGCTGGAGCAAAGAAGAATGGGGGAAATGTGCAGCGTCCAGATGTGCAAAGCTGATAGGGGGAGACGTGTACACACAGACTCAAGGCTGTCACTTCTGCCAAAAGTGCATCTACTGCATACTGACATGAAGAAGGTGAATACGCATCGACTGTTTGGTGTTTTATATTTGTAGTTAATTTAGATAACATCCTTAGAGATCTGTTTTCACGTCGACATTAAAGCAACTTTTTCTGTTGATCAATTTGATAAAACCCCAAATAAAATCTACCGTGATTCAATGCTGCATAACAATAAAATGTGAAAACTTTAAGGGTGTTTTTACTGTTTATAGGCATTGCAACTGACAGCAAACTGTATATTGCTGTGAATACCGTCGACTGACTGGCTTTTCAGAGTTTCAAAGAGTTTGTGTTACACTTCTTGCCTGGGGATGAATCATAAGATCTTAAAGAGTTTTGACAAGAACAGGTCATTCAGCCCACAATAACTTTTCAAACACTAATCCTCTAACTTCTGCAAAGTCGAGACTTGAAGGTCCCCTTAGTGCTACAAGCCATCACAATATTTGTCAACTCATTCCAAGTAAGCTATGGTTGACTGTGTGAAGAAAAACTTCGCTGCTTTTGTGCAAAGTTTACCCTAAACCAGCTTACAACTGTGCCCTCTGTAACCTAATTTGGAAAGTCATATTAAAGAAACAGCGGACATCCATCCTACTGATTTCTCTTGGTTAAAATAATAAACACTTTTTATCATGTTACCTCTTAATCTTTGTTTGCTTAACCTGAAATGATTCAGTTCTGTAATCACACAGCAAAGCTTATATCCCACAGTTTTAGAATGAGTCTAAATACTAATAATAAATAAATAATAATAATAAATAAATAAATACATACTAATAATAAATAATAATAGTATTTATAATAATAAATACTAAATACTAAATGATCTCTCTCTCTCTTTTGTTTTGTCAAATTAGGCCTAAAAACGAGCACTCACTATTCCCAGCATGACCTTACCAATTCATTATATAGTATGATGGATGGCAGGCAGGGATGGTGTCTCAGCAAGGATGGTGTATGATCCCTTACCTGACCTGGAGGCCACCATAATGAATGGGCACAAAGGATGGTAGGGAACCCTGCCTCAGCATGAAGATTGGCAGATGCCATCTGAGAAGTGGGTACACTGGATGGACTGGAGATGTTTACCCGGCTGGGAAGCTAGTTTACTGGAGGGACATGGGGAGATGATTTATTCAGACCTTTGGCTTGTTCGACACACCAGGTGGCAGCATACCTGGACTACTGTACCCATATGGACGCCTGTAGGGCTTGCTGGGAGCTGTTGGTGCCACCAGGGGGTGCTACAGGAATTCGTGATTCTCTGCTTTGTGGGGTTTTCGTCTAACCCGGAAGTGCTTCCTACGGGTAATACCTTGGCACTGGAAGTACTCCCGGGTCTGAGATAAAAGGAGCCGTTTTGTCTCACCTGGGTAAGCTGGAGTCGGGTGGAAGAGGACAAAGCTTGTCTGGGACAAATAAAGAAAGGAAAAAAAAAGAGAAATTATTTTTCTGTATTGTGCTTGTGCCAGGACGATAAAGAAGCCTTTGTAAAAGTAATCATTTGTAATAAAATCTTTCATTTAAAACCAAAATTTAAGTTTGTACAGTTGTGTCTGGGGTATGAGGTGCTGCATTGCCCCCAAGTGGTCACAATAGTTTAAAAATAAGCTCTCTTGATTTGTACTCAACACAGTGTGCAATGTCATTCAACATCCTAAATGTCTTCTTATCACTTCTGTACACTGAATACCTAAACATGGACAGTGACGACTTCCCCATGATCCTTACGTCCTTCTCAGCTGGTGATATTTCTAGTTTCAGTCACCCCCTTATTTAATCATAACTGATTTTTAATTTCTAGATGCAAAATCTCACATTTACTTAAATTAAACTTTACCAACCATGCATCACCAGGTTTGTCTGTAATGATCCTGATAATTCTAGGATATAAGCCCTTCCTCCTATTTAGCACAGATCTGCAGAAGGCAGTACTGAAAGTAGCCAAGAGATCAGTGGGCTCCATAATTCTTAAATGGAAGAAGTTTGGAACAACCACAGCTAGCCTTAGAGCAGAGTAATCTGGGAAGAATGGCGAAGGTAAGAATGGTGGCCAAGAACCTGATGGTCACTTTGGCTGAACTCCAAAGAACCTCTGTGGAAATGGGACCAACCTCCAGAAGAACATCCACCACTGCAACACTATACCAATCGGGTCTTTATGGCAAAAGCCTTTCTTCAGTAAAAGACACATGAAAGTCCACCTGGAGTTTGCAAAAAGTAACCTAAATGACTCCAAGACTGTGAGAAACAAGATTCTCTCATCTGATAAAACCAGGTTTAGCAGCATGTCTGGAGAAAACAAGGCAATCTAGTCACGCGTTGCAACAGTGATGCATGGTGGTGGTGGCCGAATGATGCTGTGACACTGTTTTACAGAACCAGGGAGGAGAATACTAGTCAGGGTTGAGGGAAAGCTTAACTGGGCAAAGTACAAAGATATCCTTAAATAAAACGTTCTCCAAATTGCTTTGGACCTCTGACTGGGCTAAACATTCACATTCCAACCAGGTAATGACCCTATGCAAAATGCAAACACAACACTGAAGTGGTTTAGTGACAAGTCTGTAAGTGGTCTTGAGTGCTCCAGCCAGAGCCCAGACTTGAAAACAATTGAACATCTCTGAAGAGACCTGAAAACAGCTGACCACCAATGGTCTCCATCCAACCCAATGGCAGAAAAATCCCCAAATCCAGGAGTGCACAGCTTGTTGCGTGAAACCCAAGAAGACTCCAGGGTGGAATCGCTGCCAAAGGGGCTTCAAGGAAATACTGAGTAAAGGGTCTGACTACTTGTATAAATGGGATATTTCAGTTTTTTTTTACTTTTAATGATTTAAAAATCCTGATTTTTTACTTTTTCGCATACAAAGTATACGGAAAGTACTGCAATCATCCAAAAATTCGATGTCGGGATTTTAATGAATCTCGATGTTTTACACCTCCCTGACTTTCTCATATACAAAGTGTAGGGAAAGTATTGGAATCCTCCAAAAATTCCGCTTTGAGATTTTGATGAATCTCGACATTGAAGACCTCCCTGAGTCCGAAAAAATTTTGGCATTATGTTTGTGTGTCTATCTTTATGTGTGTGTACATACAAATGATAACTTGAGTACGCTTTCACCAAATTTTACATACAAGTATTAGGTACAAAATGTAGATTTCTATGAACGTTTGGGCTACTTTACCTTTTATTGATTGATTCATCTTTACTTTTATAATAATTGTTCAGCATATTATTCATTTGATTTAATTTGTTGTTGATGGTTCTTTAATGTACATTATATAAAAATATAATCATTGTCTTACGGTTTACTCCTTAAATATCCATCTCCATATCTGAGTATACGAGAAAGTCGAGGGGAGAACACTCCAGATGTTTTTTTTTCGTTATTATGGGGTATTGAGTGTCACTTCTGCGGTGGGCTGGCGCCCTGCCCAGGATTTGTTTCCTGCCTTGTGCCCTGTGTTGGCTAGGATTGGCTCCAGCAGACCCCCGTGACCCTGTAGTTAGGATATAGTGGGTTGGATAATGGATGGATGGATGGATGGATGGATGAGTGTCACTTGATGAGGGAAAAAATTAATTTTAATAATTTTAGCACAAGGCTTCAACAAAATAAAATGCGGAAAAATGTGAAGGATCTGAAAACTTTCCAAATGCACTCAAACACCTTCACCTTCACCTTCTGAACACATTTTTGTGTTTTATGTTGCCATTTGTGCCCATCAACCCACATTAAATAACCCCTAATGACAAATGAAAATTGTTTTCAGTAAGATGTGCAAATTTTTGAAAAATCAAAAACAAAAAGTTTTGTTTTTCAGAAGACTTTTAAGACTGTGACTTTGTGAAAAAAAGCAATACAGGAGGATGAATTTGAGTGTGTCAATGCATAAAAACAGCAAGAATGGCGAAAGAGCACTGCTAGTAAAAAGTACGAGTTCATTAAAAAAGAACAAGAGTCTGATTCAGCTTCAGGAACCACTCAAGCAAAGTAAAAAAAAAAAAAGAAAAAATGAAATGTTTAGCTTGTTAATTCTCAATTGTGCTTCATGGGATATTTGTATTTGGTTTCAGTTTTATTAGCACGGTGACCGATTCAGTTAACAATGTGGGAAGGAACCATGCAATGCAAGTGAAAGGAGGGCTTCTGAAGAGCTGGATTCAGTAATGAGAGGTGAGACTCCACATCACCTGTCAATGAGATGAATGAAAGAGAAACCTGGGAAGCCGTCGAGGTGCCTATGAATGACAAAATAAGAAGCAGTTCCACTTAAAAGAAGAGGAATGGACAGTGCTCTGTGAACCATTCTGAAAATGTGCACCTTCAAATTTGTGAGCGGATCTCTTCAGCTATGCATTGCTGTTGGAAAATGAAACCTGTAATAGAAGCACATGCTGTGCAAAGTAATGACACTTGTGAAGCGCTGGGACTTCTGCTGAATAGGTGATGCCTTCGGAGCCTTTAATAAGTAGAACCTATTCTATGTTCTGCTTACAGCATTACAAAGTGACCAAAAATAATGTCACTGTCTTGCTTGTATTGATAATTTGGAATTTCAACATTAAAGAAAAAAAAAATAAAACAAAGCAGTCTAGTGATTTTTAATTACATTTCTAATTATTCTTCTGTAAACTCATTTCAGTGTTACTACTCTGGGAAAGGAAAATGCTGTGAACGTAAATAACACTTCATTTTGTGCGAGTTTTGAGAAATGTGCATTTATTGAAGGTAAGCCTGCTGAAAGTCAGAGTGTTTATACTGCAGTGTTCAATAAATATAGAAAGCAATGTAAGATCAACATGACTGCTGTTTCTTCATACCTTACTCTCACTTTGGGTCATCATGGTATTAAAACAAATAATTTAAACATACAGAATATGTGTGTGTGTATATATATATTGTGGAGGACTGCCGGCTTCGTGTTCCGGTCCTCACCCCCAGGCCACCAGGAGGAGCTCTCCCGACAGCATGATCCTGCCCCGAGGTCCAGCAAGGCCTCATGGACTATGTAGTGTTTATACACAGCCCTGCTGGATACCTTGGGGGCCACAGGGAGTCGCTATAGGGGAGTTTGTGGGCTCTTATGTGCCCTATGACCCGGGAGTGCGTCACGGTCACGTGACAGGAAGAAACGACGTGCTCCCGGGTTGAAGAAAAGTACTGTTTACCCTGACCCGGAAGGAATAAGGAACTGTGGACTGATTGGGCAGGAACACTTCTGGGTCAGGGGCTATAAAAGGACTATGGGCCAGTCCAGACACTGAGCTGAGCTGGGAGGTAGAGGGGCAAAGTGTCTGGGCGAGGAGGAGAGATTATTATTGTGATTGTGTAATTTATGAGTAGAGTGGAAGGTGCTTGGTGCACTGTGCTAAAGAAAAATAAAGAGTCAGGGACTTTTACCTGGTGTCTGGCGTGGTACCTGAGGGTTCAAGGGAGCACTAGCGCCCCTACTGCCACTAAATATATATATATATATATATTATACACTATACTATAATAGGGGGCTTTGCTCGCCAACCCCCGGGTTTGGTTAACCGAATATACAATTTAAAGAGATTGTTATTTTCATAGGCATTGTTACATTTGCATTATTTTTACTTTTACTTTAAAACTTCAGTAAAAACAATACAGTGGAACCTTGTATTGCGAGTAACTTGGTTTGCAAGTGTTTTGCAAGACGAGCTAAAATTTTTAATAAATTTTGACTTGATAAACAAGCGATGTCTTGCAATACGAGTAGTATACGCTTTATCTGCCAAGCGCCACGTGATCACAACTGAGCTGATGGTTCTTCTCCCTCTTGCTGAGGGATTGTGGGTAATTGTCTCCTATTCTCCGTCTGAGTTGTTGTGCCTCACTCATATAGTAAACATCCGTACGAGCGTATACTGTTTACTGTAGCATTGTGACCACGTGTGTGTGTTGTAACGTGTGAGTCCCTGTCTTGCACCCCAAAACACGAAGAGTCTCAGCACTTTAGCAACACCAGCTTTATTCAGCTTGAAACAGGAAGAGCACGGTTATTTATTGTAGCGGGATCTTCCTCTCTCCTATACAGAGAAACAGCAATCAGGCAGGGTTGTGACCAGGTTAGTGGCTAAGTAATACAGTGCTCTTGCATTTATAATGTTCCTTGCATCACCCATCGACAGCAGGTGCTTATAGCTTGACCGCGAACTTCTACAGCACTAGGAGCCTGCAGTTGCTTCGGGACGCTCTTCTGCGTGTCAGTCAGGGTCGAGGCCAAGTAATACTGTGCCCTGCGTATGTATAATGTTCCTGTATTACCCATCAACGGCAGGCGCTTATAGCATGTCCGCAGTCTTTTTGGATTTGCTTTTAAGGCGAACTGTTACAGCGCTTGCAGCCTGCGGTTGCTTCGGGATGCTCTTCCGCCTGTCGTCCCATTGGGTGGAATCCCAAAAGAGTTTAGAAACTCACTCACACCAGCCATGATTCTATTCAAAGGTAAAGTGCAGGTTAATTTGTTTTATGTATTTTTACTTTATATTTTGTATTAATCATTTTTATATGAATAGTTTTGGGTTGTGGAAACAATCATCTGAGTTTCCATTATTTCTTATGGGGAAATTTGCTTTGATATACGAGTGCTTTGGACGTTTCTGGAACAAATTATGCTCGCAAACTGAGGTTGCACTATATTTGGAATTAACTTTTCTTCAAGATCGCACTGAATTTTGATTCCGTGTTTGGACTTACGTCGTGACAACGCAACGTATAATGAGTGAATATCATTTCTTTCTCTCCAATAAATAAACCAACTTTTTCGAATGTTTCTCCCCTGTGCTTTGTTAATTGTCATAGCAAAAGCTATTCTCACAGGAAACTGTACTGCAATGTTTTTGAACGTCTTTATGAAGCTCTACAGTACTTTGTCTTTTACTCTTTGTCTTTTATTTCTGACCCCAATTGGACCTGTAATGTTTTTAATTCCATTTGGTCCGGGCTGATTATTACTTTTCTTATTTTCTGAATTTGCACATAGATTATTATTGTTCTTTTTTGCATTCTTTTCCCTCCAACACTTTTTGGTTTCGACACGCTGCTCCGTCTTCATCGCTTAGTCATTGACGTGTCATCTAGAACGTATAAAATTATTGTCCTGATAAAATTTATAAGAGCTGAGAGCACAGGAAGTGTGTTCTGACAAAAGCATTCACATGACTGAAAGGTTAGATAACCGGGACTTGCTTCCAAAGGTTGTAAGTATGACGTGACTTGAAAGAGTCTCATGTTAAAAGTCTCCATCTCACGGGTCTTCATTCCAAAAAGTCTCTTCAAAAAGTCATGTCTCGCTGGAGGATTAGTCTCGTCTCATCCCAAGATTTTTTTATTATAATAGAGAGATAAAAATACATTTATTTATTATAACTCAAGAATAAAATAAAAACTTTTTAGTATTCTTGATGTTTTGTTTATAAAAGTTATAAACAAAACACACAAGTTGCTTAATGTATCTTTTCAGATGAAAGCTTAGAATCGAACCCTCTTTAAAATGTCAGAACTTCTAGTAGAACACTCTGCTCATAGTGATACCAGGCAGGAAGAGGCGGGAGGTCAATGGAAGAGACGTCAGTGGTAAAATGACCATAAGTCTTCTATTCTACAAAGGGGGGCAGAAACGAAGGCATTAGAACACAGCGCAAACCCCTGGTTCTGCTGATAATATCACTATAGCTCTTATGATGTCTACTATTTTGCACATGTGTGACAATCCTTAATCAAAAAGAGAAAAGAAATAATTTCTTGCCAGAGACAGAGCTCCTTGGAAATTGTCCAGCAGCCAACCAGATAACAAGCTCCATTTAACTGTGGCTCTGCCTGTACTTCATCTGATAACAAAGGTGTAAATCAATGTTGAAGTGACATCTTTGCAGAGGCCCTGTTCAGGCCAGAAGGCACCAAGACACTCGATTCCAATCAAAGACAACTGTGATGGACGAAATAACGCGCCTATGAGAAGGCACTGAGTTTGTAACTGGAATCCAGT
>JANRMT010062840.1:38587974-38617854 GCA_026402145.1 Polypterus bichir lapradei
ATATATTTTTATGGAGAGCAAAATATTATAAGTTGTTTAAGGTTTGAGTTGATTTATTCAGGAATAATATTCCTGTCTGTTTTTACCATTCCTACCAAAGATATTTCTGTCGACTAAATAAAAATTCCTTCTATTTAAAATTTAAATAGAACTTGAACAAATACGATAGTTCATAATATCCACGCAGACTTGCACGTAAGAGCGGGAGTTATCCGTTTTAACAAGCAGCGTCTTGCACTGATACGAAATAGCTGTGTGTGTATATATGTAGATATGTATGTATATGTATATATATGTTTATATATGTGTGTGTGTATGTATATATATATGTATATATGTAGATATATATATGTATGTATATATGTGTGTGTGTGTATATATATGTGTATATGTATAGATATGTATATATATATGTTTATGTGTGTGTGTGTAAATATATATATATATATATTTATATATATATATATATATATATATATATATATATATATATGACAGCAACACTCATCACTCACAACAGTGACAAAACAATTACATTGACAATCATGTTACGTTATTTTCAAAATGTTTCCTTTTCTTTTTCATTGCTTCTTTAACACACTACTTCTCCGCTGCGAAGCGCGGGTATTTTGCTAGTATATATATATAGGGTGAGTCAAAATCATGGTAACATTTGAATGGCGGAAACAATATACTTCATATGTGCAAGATGATTTACAGGAATGTCTCAACCTGTTCGCCATCATGTTCAACACACAAAAACCAACGAGCAATAATACCATTTAAAGCCCGGACACACATTTTGTTGGGAATAGATGATACCACAGTCTGTATTCTGTCCATTAGGTCATTGATATCACAAACGTTTCTGCTATACATGCGCTCCTTCACCATACCCCATAACCAGAAATCACAGGGTGTCAAATCAGGGGAGTGTGGAGGCCATGGCAAGGTCCACCATGACCTATCCATCGACCTGGAAAGGTGTGATCAAGAAAAAAAAATTCAATTAGTGTTAACATAATTTTGACTCACTATATATACCTGTATACTATATATATATATACATATTATATAAAAAAAATCTTGGGTCAAGATGTGATCATCTTGGAGAGACACTTTGACGTCACGTGAGACTAGACATTACAACATTAGGAAGCAAGACCCATGAGATGGTGACTTTTGCATGTTACACCATACTTACAAACAATTTAAAACAAGTTCACAGACATCTAACCTCGCAGTTGTTGGAATGCTTTTAGCAGACACATTGAATGTGCTCCCAGTTCTTGAAAATGTTATATGTTCTAGATGGCACGCAGCTCGGCAGCAGGAGCAGAAAGACAGCAGCTGATCCATCCATATCTCCTTAGCGTGTGTTCAGCCCCCCCACCCCCCCCCCCTTCACAACGCGAGCGGCAGGGACGTGAAGTGGCAAGTGTGGGGGGGGGGGGGGGGGGTAGCGAGTGAAGCGAGGACAGCTGCTGCACTATTTTTGAAATGATCGACACAAAGTGTGAGAAGCAGAACACCAGAACATGCAGCATGGCAGGAGGAGCAGTAAGCAAGCAGGTGATCTGTATGCATCTCCAAAGGATGCGTTCAGCCACCCCCTTCACAACACGAGTGGCAGAAACCCCCTAATATATATATATATATATATATATATATATATATATATATATATATATATATATATATATAGTGATATATATAGTGTGAGTCCCTGTCTTGCACCCCAAAACACAAGGCTGAGCCTCAGTACTTTAGCAAAACCAGCTTTATTCAGCTTGAAACAGGAATAGCCTCCTAAGGCTAGGATTTAAGGCTCTCCTATACACAGACACAGCAGCCAGGCAGGGTCGTGGCCAGGTTAGTGGCCAAGTAATCCTGTTCCGTGCATTTATAATGTTCCTTGCATCACCCATCAATGACAGGCATTTATAGTGTGAGTGCGGTCGGCTCGGAATTGCTTTTGCGGCGATTGCTATTCGGCATGTCGTTCCAATGGGGGGAGTTCCAAAAGAGTTTAGAAACATCTATCTATACAGTATATGTTCATATACACTTTTTTATCAAAGAGATACATTTGTTTGCAGCAGTACATAAGCATAATAGTATTACAATGATAATAGAAAAGTAGCAAAAACAACATCAGATGACTACTCTTATCATAAATACAAATACTCAAGATTAGTACAAAGATTAATAAGTACCTTTAGCAGTACACACAAAAATAATGCAGAATTAAGCATTTAGCAGCATCCACACAAGTAACAGAATTCAAAATGCTTAAAGCTGTTGGAATAAGTGACCACTAGAAAGCACCCAATTTTGAAATAGTCTGCAATCACACTACTAGCTTAATGTTTTTTTCACAAATATTTTTTTCTGTAAGTGACAGAATGGATCATTATTTAAGAAAGGTAGTATATATGTAGTATAAACTTAAATAATGCAGCATGAGACAAGGCACAATTTTCCACATATAGAATATCTTTACTAGCCATGCGTGGATTTCCCATACAATGTATATTGTGATATAGATGAGGAACAGTACATCAGAAAAAACAAAGATGACATTGAAAATAAAAAAATAGCCAAAGTAGACCCTCTGACTGTAACATAACAAAAGGAATTAGGTTGATTAATTATTTTTAATTTGTATTGTAAGGCTCTGTCTGCCATTATCTGGCCATGTTTTCTTTAGTATGAGTTCTGCTTTCAAATTTGAGTTTCCCTGGAGTTCTATTGGGTTTAGGGTCTGCCTGAAAGTAACCCTTCCCTCTATACTATCTATATATCTATCTATCTATCTATCAGCTTTACATCCATCCTTTCATATCTATTATTATTATTAATATAACTATGTTTATTAGTTGACATGAATTACAATATGAGTCAGACTTACTTTTTACACATTTACAAAGATACAACATCTTAGAGAACGAGAGAGTAATAATCTGTTATTCGAGGCTTTTCACTCCCACCCTGTTTCCTGATATAAACACTCTTCATGATGGATGAAAGATTTATGTACAACAATTCAAGACAATAGCCTTTGATCATTATTGATGCCTAGCAGTGTGAAATCTGCACACCCATAAAGCAGAATAATAATAATAATTTACAGAAACATCTTTTTACTATGCATGGTTAGCTGTGATATATGTTAATGTTTCACAGCTTCCCAAAGGAACTCCACGTCAGCTGAATAAAAAACCCTGGAATAGGTAAATATACTTCAAATGAAATGTATAAACTTAAAATTAGACTGTGTGACTAAGTCTCAGATGAGGGGGTGGTGTTTGCACAGTTTTGCTGCTCTCTATTGACCTGTAATTAAAATGCATTCAAATAAAGAAATCCAGATAATACCGTGAACTTAGCCAGGGAGGAGGTCGTTCGCCTCCATGATCATTAGAGCGATGTTGGAAGTGTTTTATCCGTAATCGAGTTATAAATCGTAAGCAGTCTTATGCATGAGGACAAAGTAAGAGCAATTCAAAAACCACATAAACCATCTTATAAGGATGTTCAGCCACCATAAGTCATCAGAATAGCTTTAGCACCCCTTGGTGTAAGTTCTACAAGCAATAGGAACTCAATTGATAAGATGCAACAACTCTTTCAGCAAAACAAATTTCATTTTGGTGTGAAAAATGCTGTCTTTGTCGGTACTCCAGAATCTTCCATAAGTTCCCAATTTTGAGACATATGGTGTCATAAATAACCCTTGAAGATTCTACTATCATCCAGCTGGAAAAATTCATTGGATGAACATGATTCCTCACAATTGCATTGTATTTATCGTTATTTCCTTAAATCTCTAAGGGAATGGGATTACCAAAACCATTCCAATACAATTCATCCCACATCATAACAGAGCCACCAGAATGCTTCAGGCTAAAAAGCAGACATTAGAGATGAGGACTTCTGGAGTGCACCATATGTACTTGTCCACTAGTGACTTTTTCACTGCTTGGGTTTTTTTGAACCTCTCCCTTGATAAAGTTTCCTTATTTGGGGTTAAGTTGATCAACTGAGCATGGCCCAAAAAGTTGATCTAGGACAAAAGCATAAAAGACAGTAAGACAGTGGAATAAGAAAGGTGTTTGGAGGTGAAAAAATAAAAGAATTACTCCACAGATAATGGTGTATTAAATTGCTTAACTCTTTCAGGGCTGATGTCGACTTTTGTCAAAATTCAGGAGTAAAGGATGGTAATCAGCTGTAAACTGCAACAAATCTCACCCTTACGTTTTAGTTTGATTTTCTTTGCTAGAAGGAAAGTTACGTAGGTTTGTTGATTTAACCTTGATTTCCTACACATGCATGAATAGTGAAGAGCAAACAACCACCAAAATGGAACTGACATCTGTCGAGAGACCAAAGCAAATGTGCAAAGCAAAATACTCCATGGACATTTTACATAATTTCGTTGAATAGGACTCTGACTTTTCGGACTCCGTGTATGATGCAAGTGATCTGGAGATGGATATCAAAATCAAAAGTGAGGTACCAGTATCATCTGATTGGTGTCCAGCTGATCGTGGCGCTGAACACTTTTGTGTAGCTGATGCACCTACATAAGCGTTTGCCTGGTAGGACCACCACTTATGATTTCAAGAGGTACAAACCAGATTGCGTCACATTGCAATCGCCACTGCCACCCACCTGTTGTGTGAAGACAGCCAGGCAGCTGGCCCATCATGTATTCCTGCTAACCACTGACATGTCCCCACACACCAACTGCCGCCAGAGATGCCGAACACATACCAACAGCAGCCACAGCACATAGCAACAGATGTTTTATGTTGACTTATGTGTGAAACCATTGCTATGTGTGCTTTTCAGAAAACTGAGTTTTTTGGAAAAAATATTCAGCCCTCAAAGAGTTAAACACTGTAACCTGCTCTTAATACCATCATCTTCAAAGCTCTTGTCAGAAAGTTCCTGTTTGAAACTAGAGATCAGCATATGCATTGAAAGATCTGCAGTTATCTGGCTGTCATCCATTGAATCTTAAATCAATGCACATACATCATAGACAAAGAGCTTGCAGTGTTGTCCATGATCTTATCTAGATAACATCAACTATGTTTAAACATTTCATGTAAACATCTCCTTAGCCTCTGTGTCTCAAAATCTGGTGCAAGAGTATGAGGCGTTGAAACTGCGCCATTAGGTTTCTTTGTTTTTGCAGTGAGAGCTGTTTTGTTAGACAGTACTTCATGTTTGGTTTTATCTGTTTGCAGCTCTATGTTTCTGACTTTTATGGAAAGGCTATCAAAGCTTAAAGAAACATCCAGTTTGCACAGCTAAAGGTTGCATGTTTGAAATTTGCAGCTGATGTTGTCTTTTTGTCCATATCTAATTGTGATCTCCAACATATAATGATGCCGTTCACGGTCAGAGTGAGAATCGGTACCTCCATGTCTGATGTCATGGCCAAGGTCCTCTCTCAATAGACTGTGCTTCTATCTGAGAATGTATAACCAGAAATAGGGGGTTTAAATACCTTGGCCACTAGGGTGCATCATTTGCCCCAAGTTTTGAAATCTGACCTGTCCCTAGTTTAAAAAAGTGCAAAATATATTTCAATTATTACTTCATTTAGGAAGACCTCCTTCAGTCTGCATATTTCAATCGCGCTTGCTAATTCCTTGAGTGCTAATTTCTGCAGGTTTACTTATTTATGTGAAGTTTCTTTTACAGGAATGAATATTCCTTGCTGCAGGCAGTGTTGACATTCTAGTATCACACATCTTTTAATACATTTTGGTAAGTTTTATCAGTACTTGTTCTATTGAAAGGTCATTGGTAGTTGGTTATGATTGGTTGCATTTTATATTAAACAGATTATATTTATTAGCGACATTTGCCTCATTTGCTTATAGTTATTTCATGATAATTTTTGGGATTTTTCACGACACATTTATTTCATAAACATTCACCAGTTACTACTAAGTATGAAGTAAAAACTTTTTGATTGTGTTTAATGTATAGATAAAATGAGTTCAGTGGCAGAGTCAAGCGACAAAAGTCTATTATTGCTAAGAAGCTGTGGGCACACCACAAGTACTAGGCAGAATGCTGCACTATACGGATTAAGTGGTGAAATTGCACAGGCTGATTCAGAAATAACTGGTTCACGTCTTCCAACATGCTGTTAAGATGGCACCCATGAAAATCGCACCAAATGGGAAGCAGCTAAGCTGGTGTTGCCGCAGGTTAAGACATTCTATGAAAAAGCAAACATCCCAATGACAACACAATGAAATGCGTGTAAAGAAATGATAAAACTTCTTGAAGACAATGCTAAGCAAAGAGCAATACCAAAAGCTCATTGTGTGTTGCCAGCTTTCACAAACAGAGTACAAGCAATGGACTCTCAGTTGGACAAAACATTGCAGTTGTGGCCTGCCAATGCAGAAAAGATTATAAAAAATCCAGATGCCTTGCACTTTTTGCAGTCCATGAAGAGTGATCGCACAATAACATTTGGTGCACGTGATGTGTTGTTGGCCAAAAAAAAAAAAAGCGCAAACAGGACTGACAATCTTGACATGATGCTTTTGTCGCAAAACATAAAAAGCAGGAATTAGCTGGCGTTGCTTATGACACTGAAATTCCCAATAACAGCTGTAGCAAGGATGTTAATGACAAAACACCAAAACAGTCAATGTCAACGCTACAAACTGTTGAACGTGATCGTCGTCAGACAACAAACTTAAGAAAACACAAGCATGTTGATTGTTGACTGATGATGGCAAATGATTATTGTACTGTTGCAGTGGGTTTTTTTGTCTCTTTAATCTCCAATCAACGCCAGTGAACTCCTATTACTGACTTTGCCAGAAAAGCATTAATATATGCAGTTATTTTGTTTATAGAACAAAACATATGGCATATTTTGCTTTTATTGTAAATTTTTCCAGCTATTTTAATTTCATGTTGTTTTGTATTGGTAGAGTGATATTTTAGTCTACTTTCCCCTTTTGTATTATTAATGTGTAGCCTAAGTCAGAATGCCTCATATCTCACAGACATACCACTGTTTATAAGGTATTGTACCATATAACTTCTCCCCACCTTCCCTTCTACATTTATAACCTCAGGCAATTAGGTGTAGTAAAAGACAAGCAGGAGTTAAGTTACACTTTAAATAATGTATTAATGATAATATTCATAAATAATAACAATATGCAAAATACAATTGAAAACTGGCCACCATACAACCTGATAAATGCTGATGTGTAGTTTCACAGACTTGTTAGTTACTTTAAATGTCTCTAGTTAAGTCCTCATTTTTGGTCAGTTTTCTTCAGAACAGGCCCACATGCCTGTCTCAATATGGCTGCCGAGCTGTGCTCTTCATTGTGTTGTCCTTTTCATTTCATGGTGTGTGAGATGCTCCTTCATCAGTTGGTAAAAGAGAGAGAGTGTGTGGTAAAGCAAGCAAATTTATAGATTCTCTGTCCAAACCCTACAGCCAATAGGGCGTCATGGCACTTAAAGGGTTCTGATACAAGCCAATTCCAAACAGCCACACTTCAGACTAATGGGGCACTGAATTCCTTCACACCTGCCCCCAAAACCATGTGTTAAGGCGAGGCTTGCCAGCTAGGCAGTCTGGCTTTCCTGTAGGGGCTGATTGAGAGAGTCCTGCAAAGAAATATTTACCAAACTTGTTTTTGGCACATCCCTCAACCCTGTCGTAAAATTACAAAGGACTGGTGTTTAACCATCAAACCATTGCTGTTCTTATCAATGATATACATTAGTATTATAAGTTACAAATAAAGACATACAAAATATTTATCAAGTTATATGCAAAATTTCACACCACAACGCGTGTACATGGAGGCCCACATAGGCATGGCCATATTTTCACCATATTTTGCACCTTACATCTACATTGGCACTAGAACAAAATTAGCATGGGGCCAACAGCTTATGTTGCAATTTTTAAAATAATGGAGCAGGTGATGCACCCTACTGGCCACTTATTCTTGAGGGAGGGTATCATGAAAGTGACCAACAGATTAGTGCAGCAGCAGCAATATAGCAGAAGTTGTATTGGAAGGTAGTTGTCAAGCACAAGCACAGACCTCAGGCAAATATATTGATTTACTGGTTCATGTAAGTCTCATATACCATGATGAGCTTGCAACTGAGTAACTCGCATGCCTCAGGAAATTAAGATAAGAGCCCTGAAGGCTTATTTTTATTTAAGATTGTGTCATTTGGTTTTATGAATACTTGCTCACATGTGTTTCCTGAAGAGGCATTAGCTCTCTTGGAAATGTGTTCTTTTGAAATTGTGGCATATTAAATAACTAAACAATATCGTAATATACCAGAAAAGGCGATATCTCTCCCATCGGGATTACGGCGGTACAAGAATCACATGACAAAAAATATCTTTTAGCTTACATTTACTGACGGTTAACGCGGTTACAGACGGGAGGCAAATGGACAGACTTTATCCAGGTGGGAATCTGGATCAACACAGGCTGCCATTTCTCGTCCCCACGCTGGGAGGTTTTTCGAACTTTGTCGACACAGCCTCGAAGGGTCTGGCTGCTCTCTAAGCCTTTTATACTGTTCTTCTTCAACTTGCTGGTCCTTTCTGTCTCCAAACAAGGGCTGAATTCCTCCTCCACAAAATACAGAAATATTATAGTGCTTATATGCCGGTTCTCATTCTCCCAATAAGGAAAGAAGATTTTGTGCTGACAGAGGACAGAAATACACTATCCTGTGTTTAAGCTGACTATACAAGGCTCCAGTTGTCTTTGCCTATCTAATCCAATGCTTGGCTAGCAATTCTAACTACTGAGCCCCTGTGTGCCAAATTTAACATGCACATGTGAATAGAACTCATAACAGTATTGTCCAGATGTAGTGACATAAAGAAAAATGTAGTATAACAACACGGACCACAGAAAGAACTGGGAATGGGTCTGGCATGACGCCCATGAGGTGGAAGTGGGAGTCGGGGTCTGCGGATTACTGCAGAACTCCCTACTATAGGAGACGGCACAAGAAGCAGAATTTAGTAAAGTCATAAAATTGCTACAGTCACAAAAGTCACAAATCGCAACTCTCTATTGGCATCAAAGCCTACAAACAGAATTGCCTCATAATGCGGCTTGAATACATTTCTACCGCCAAGAAACAGTAAAAGTTGTGCATTATTTTTACTTACTCACACACTGCTGTTAGGGATCTGCACTGGTAATCGGAAGGTAACCGGTTCAAAATGCCAGAAGTGACTCTACTCCATTGGGCCCCTAAGCAAGGCCTTTAACCTGCAATTGCTCCGTCCTGAGTATGATGTTAATGTGATGACCTGTAGGCCCTCCAACCTGCAGGGAAAAATGTGGGGGTTGGTGGCAGAATTGGCACTCTAGCCACCATAAAAACAACTCACACTGGTTCCATTCCATCTGAACTAGTGTGGTGCTGAGGTGTCACCCATCAGGTCTTAATCTGGGATCCTGAGTTGATTTCTCATGTGTTGGGTGCGGCAATGCGCTCTATCAGCGTGTGCTCCTAACCTCCCTCTCACACACTGCCCACAGTCATTCGCTTTCTGTCTATCACACAACAGTGACTCAGCATGCTTCATTTTGTTTCATCATGGCCTAGCAATATCACATAATCTTTTCTTCTACCCTAACATTCAACAGCATCTCCAAAATTAATGAGCAATGAGCTTAGCCATTAGAGAATGTAATGAAATGTCTCCTCATTCAATTCTAGATTTTCACTGTGGGGCATGTTTTGTCAGCTGAAGTTGACTGCAAAAAGGTATTTGACATTCATTAATTTCCCTACAATCTCATAGCTATAAATCTTTTAGAGACTGGGGAATGTGTGAAGAGTTTAGTGTAGACCTACTGTAGCTTCTGAACTTCTCCTACAGCTAGGAATGCAGTGTAGAGCTTTGCCCGCTTTTTCTGTCTGGGGCTTGAATGTTACAACCAAAAGAATGAGATGACAGCATCTGAAGTGAGGTTCTTACACAGAATTACATGCCTTGCTCTTCATGACATGACATGGACCTCTGAGCAGATCCTCTCCACCTCCAGATCTAGGAGAGCCAGTTCAAGTGAGTTGAGTGTTTAGAAAGGATTCTCCCAAAAAGCCATCCATAATAAGTGTACCAGACATTACCCAATGGGATGATACCCAGAAACAGATCACAGACACACTGGGGAAGTTATATTTTTAAGTTGGCCAAGCAGAGATTTAGAATTCCTTAGAAATAGCTGGAAATTGTTGCGAGATTAAGTCTAACCAAAGCATTCTGTTTCCATGGTGAGTTTGATTTGTAAATATACACCAAAAATGAGAGAAGAATAGACATAAGTAAAGGGGTTTCTAATGCTGCACAATGCAAATTTTCTAAAATGCTCTCCATCATGCTGCCTTTTACAATTTTCTCTTTAGAAATAACATTAACCAGCTACAGATTGTAATTTTTTTATTTTACAGTGCATTATGGTAGTATTGCTGCCTTGCAGTAAGCAGACCAGGTTTAACATCCCGGGTCCTACCTGCGTGTATTTCCTCTGGGTGCTCCAGTTTCTTCCTACAGTCAAAAGACAAGCAGGTTGTGTTCTGTTCTGTATATTCTATTGAATTGACGCCCTTTTTTCTGACACCCACTGCTCAACCAACCTGCCTGGAAAGGGGTGTCTTTTTGAACTGCCTTTCCTGAGGTTTCTTCCATTTTTTCCCTGCAAAATGCGTTTTGGGGAGTTTTTCCTTGTCTTCTTAGAGAATCAAGGCTGAGGGGCTGTCAAAAGGCAGGGCCTGTTAAAGCCCATTGTGCCACTCCTTGTGTGATTTTGGGCTACACAAAAATAAATTGTATTGTATTGTATTGTATTGGCGATGCTTGATTGGCCCTAATGGATATATGGTGAGTGGTGTGTGTGTGTGAGTGTGTTTCCTTGCGATAGACTGGTGCCTTGTCCAGAGGATTGTTCCTGCCTTATGCCCTAGGCTTGCTGGGATAGGCTCCAGCCCCACACAACCCTGTGTAGAAAACAGTATGGAATGGTACAATACATTACCCAACATAAATTTGTCTTTCTGCACTATATCCTAATTTATTTTCAACTGTTCTACTATATTCCCATGTAGGCACTCACTAAAACTACACAGGACACAAAATAATGAAACAACTTCTTCATCAGAAGAGGAAGATGAAAATGGAAGCACCACAGCACTGGATACAAGGCCCAAAAAGCCAGTTGATATGTTCCTGTATTGCCAATCAAATGGGCATTTCTAAAGTACCTCATTAATGTGCAAATGCCTGCAGTGGGCTGGTCAGCCAGTGTCCATTGCTGCTGAGATGATCTCTGGGGACCCTGGCCAGCTTTCACATCAAACATTTTTTGTGTCCTTTCATATTGTACATTCGCATTCTCTGCATCATTTTTTGTTTTTAATATACTTCATAAATCCGATAAGGATGTTAAAGGACTCTTATTTGGTTTTATTTTGCAGTACCTGCACTTGTGTAATTAAAGCAAATGTGCTGACATAAAAAGAAGTATATTGGCTAATCTCTAAGTAATCCAAGGAAATCATTAACTGAGTCAATACTGGCTGGTAATTCTGGCGCAAGCATATTGAAAGGATTAAGAAAAAAGAATGCTTACTGCTTGGGGGTCAATGCAACGGATAAGACACCGATATCAGCTGCAAGATTGAAACCTTCCAGATGCCCGGGGTGATGGTGGTAGGGGGGCACAAGCACCATTGAGTAAAGAATGAAGGATCCATAGCCACGCACACTAGGCATCTCCTTTTTCGACTGATGGATGGCTTGACTGTCAGTCTGGCTAAGAAAGCAGATATCATGTAAATGATTTTCATAGAAAAAGAAGAAGGTTAAGGAAGGGTCAGTTAGTATACAAACATGCACACGTAATGGAATTTGATTAGCTCATCAGCTAAGTAACGCTCTGGACAGAGTCGAGCTACAGACCTCTGTCTGCTGAATAACCAATCGGAATGCATGTAACGCAAAGGCCACTAAACGTCATCGGATGTGTGCAATTTGCTTGGCTCATCAACAGAGCAGGACCTCTGGAAGTCTGCAGCTGGACCTTGAAGCAATACCAGGCCAGTGATTCCTACAAATACTACAGTTCCCAGGAGTCCTGGCAGGAACCTAAACATTTGTAGCTGAATAATACTGCTGCCCCCTAGTGGCCTGAGGAATTATTGTACTTAGAGAGATAAAGTGCTACCTGCCCGATTTGCAAGTGCAGAACTTTCACGCATGTGTATTGTAAGCGTACCCCACCTCACACTTTATGGTGCTGTCTGATCTGCTTCCAGCATGCATAGATAATTTATGCCATATATATGCATGAGCAGGGACGTTCTTAGGCATATGCAAACTATGCATCCGCGTAGGGCCCCGACCGTTTTTTTTTTTTTTTTTTGTCAGGCAGTGGGCCTGGGGCCCTCATCATGCCCCTGGCACTGCAGCCGTCTGTGCCAGTCCCTCACGTCGTGTGTCACAATACCCTCCTCATCCTAAATTTTATCGTTCTGAGTCGAATTCGGAGGGGAAGGGGGCAGCAGGCAGGGAATCGGGGGCGTGGCCGTGGGACTGGGAATGTATAAATAGCGATCGCTCAGTCTGGAATGTTCATCTTTTAGTCTTATTAACAATGGTAATTTATTATCCAAATTGCAATCTTCACCTAAATCCCTAATAATATTGTCACACCGTCGTAACTTTGCCAAATGCACTATAGCAAACGTTCATTTTAGAGATTCATTTTGGATTCATTCAGAGAGATCCCCATAAAATCATGAAATATTCCTATATTGCCGGCTTTTACCAGATCCAGAACAAAATCAATATTTTACCACTCTGCATACACACAAGAGTACATGTAGGCCTACTGGTCATCTAAGGCCTTTTCCGGATGTTTTATTAGAACACCTTCCTGAGTTCCAGGGGGGCACTGCCTCCCTGGACCCAACTTCCGGGGCCTGCACATTTCTGAACCGCGTAGGGCCCCCAAACTGCTAAGAACGGCCTTGGCATGAGTGATGTCAGTACCAAATCAGGACTCCAGTACCCTTAGAGTATTTTCTTTTCAGGGGTAAATTAGCTGACCAAATAAGAATATTATGAAAATACAGTACTTTGTTGTTCTATGTAGATTCATTGTAGGCTGTGCCTTCTCTGCAATGTAGTGCTAATCAGGCAGTGACAGGGATAGCCCCCAAATTACCCCCCCATTATATAATGTTAATCCTTTGCATCCGAGGCTTTGTGGGTGTTAGTTAGTCATAGCGATAGGAGCTTCAGAGATGCAGAGAGAGATCAATGACTTGGGGTATAATTTTCTCCCAGGGTAGCATGGTGGCACAGTGGTTAGCACTGCTGTCTCACAGCTCGACTCACAGTTTTGGATAGTTGGCAGATGCTTCTCTAGCCCTCAGGAACACTTACTGTAAAAGACCACTACACTGTTATAATCCACTCAAGAGTGATTCACAGTTTTTTCCATCCCCAATACACTTTGCAGTGTTCACAGAAAATTCATGAGCATTTCTGTGTTTTCGTTAAACTCAAGGCAAAGCAAACTCAGTGGGTTTTACTCATCACTGGTTGTGACAGCAAACATAATGACCTGACAATCATATGATTGTCAATGGCGACTGTTACTATAAACATCATGGCCTTGCCTGAGCACAAAATATTATAATAGGGACAATGGCAACAAAAAGAATAGTACAAAAGAATAAGAATAAATACCAATCAGAAAGATAGATCAAGTCTGCATGAAAGACAAATAAGCATGAATTCTGACTCACAAAAGGCAAACACCTCATTTATGCCAGTCATGCCCTTATTTTCCTTCTAGCATACTACCAGTCTATGAGCCCGTACATGAAGTGGTTACACTCAACACTCTTTCTTGTTTTTTATTATATAACATAACATTTTCACACCTGCTCAGTCCAGTTCAGGGTCATGTGGGACTTGAGCCTATTCCAGCAGCAGTAGGTGTCAGGCAAGAACCAACCATGAACAAGGTGCCAGTCCATTACAGGGCCCACTTATGCCCACCCACACGGGGCCAATTTAGATTTACCAGTTAAACTGATAAATGTGTCTTTGAGATAAGAAATGAAAACCAGACATGGACAGAACAAGCAGTCTTCACAAATTTAGAAAGATGTGTGACACCAGGATGATGAACTCATGAGACTGCCAAGATTATTTGATTTTATAATATTTTCACTTGTTGTATATCCTCACACCTTTAAAGTATATCAGTTTATTGACGTAAGCTGTCAGTAATTAAAACCGTTCGATCACATTGATGACACTTTTTGAGAAACACATTAAGCAGAAGGCTCGGCTTTTAACCCAAAAGCTATCACAAATACGACAATCTACTTATTTATTAACCTGTCAAGTTATTGAAGGGCTGCTTATTCTTATACTGTATATCCACTAAACCTTTGCTGGCACTTGCCCACGGTAAAGAAATCACCGCAACCATATATTACATGCATCACCTTCCACAGTACACACTTTACAACACAAATGACTAAATACAGCAATTAATACAATTTACGTCTTCAGCCGTCCTTCAGTATTGACTGCCAGGTAAGGTCTGAGAGCAGAGCAGAGGCTCACATGTGTCCAGATGTGCAAATCTGACTGCGACCTGTACACACAGACTCAAGGCTGTCATGGATGTTAAAGGTGCATCTACTAAATACTGGATTGAAGGAGGTGGATACTTAGGCACTCCATTGTTTTGCAATTTATATCTCTCTATAAAAAAATCTTGAGTTCGAGACATGACCTTCTCGGAAAGTTACTTTGACGTCCTGCGAGAACATCCAATTTAAAACCAAGATCACAGACATCTAACCTCTCAGTTGTTGGAATGCTTTTGGCAGACACACTGCATGTACTCTCAGCTATTAAAAATTTTATACGATTTAGATGGCACATCAACAACTAAGCGAAGAAGAATGAGCAGCACGTTGAAAAGAGACCCAAAAGCAAAAAAGGCAAAAAAGAACAATAATAATCTATGTGCAAATTCTGAAAATAAGGAAAGTAATAATCAGACCAGACCAAGTGTAACTGAAAACCACATAGGTCCAATCGGGGTCAGAAATAAAAGAATTCATAAAGACATTCAAAAAAATGTTAGCGCAATACCCATGCAGAGCAGGTTAGAGATTATGAAAGCAGTGGAATTCGAAAGGCTCAAAAAAACGTTAGTGCGATACACATGCAGAGCAAGTTAAAGAATATGAAAGTAGTAAAATTCGAAAGTATCAAAAAAAAAGAAACTAAAGATTGCATTAACACAAACAAACAGAAATTATTGCTCAGTGAAATAATGGAACAGCAAAAAGAGACCGAATATATGGACATAGGTGATATGTCAGAAGTATGTAGACATTGTAAGGATTTAAAGTTTAAGTTGGAGACTTGTAGATTGTCTAATTCGTGCTGCCATCAGGGAAAAGTAGTGTTGCCTCCTAATGAAGAGGCGTATTCGCGAGAATTAAAAGATTTGTTGTTTGGTGAAAGTGAAATCCACAAACACTAAAATATCCGAGTCTACAATAATCTTTTCATGTTTGCATCATTCAATGCTCAAAACGAAGATTTACACAATAATGGACAATACTCTATGAGAATCTGTGGTCCCACAACAGTTAAAGCAACGACAACTTTAATTTCGAAGAAACCACAATTCAGTCAGGTGTGTATTTATGATCATGGAGAAGCGATGCAACACAGAATCGGAAGAGTATGTAACAATTCCCTTGAAAATAAGAATCTCTTACATTGTATATCCAGTTAACCAAACCCGGGGGCGGGTGAGCGAAGCGAGTTTGGGGCAGAGCCCCCTAGTTTGTAATAAATTTAAACCACTTTGCAGAGATCTGTTTTTAATTTGACATTAAAGAGTCTTTTTCTGCTCATACGTATCAAAAAAGACAAATCAAATACTCTGAGTTTTCATGCTGCACAACTAACAAATAGGAAAACTTCTAGAATATTTTTATTGGGTGTATGTATGTATGTAGGTTGTATGATGTGGAAAAGAAAAAGAAAATAAGTGGAAAGATATTCAAATACAGTATATTAGTATGTTGTGTTAAAGCACAAAAATAAGCAAAATATTTTAGCAAAACAAAAGGCTGCTTCGTTACTTAAGTTGTTTACTAACAGCACATTTGTAACCACATACTTGAACTATTATCCATTTTTTATTGATTAATTCTTCATAATAAATTTATGCAACTTTCCAATTCTGTTCTAATCATTATTTACCTTAAATGCAGCTATTTTTAAAAGCACTTACAAACATGCTGTAATTATCATGTTAATCGAAAAATCCATTAAATATGAATGCAGTTATTCTGAGTATAATTTGAGTATTATTTAAAAATTTTTGGAGCACAGAAACATTTACTTTTTCATTTAATATTTTTAAACATATCAAATACCTTACACGTGATATTATTACAAAGCATACGGGCCCCATCTTCCCTTCCTTGCCAGTTTGCTCTTATAATTAAGCTAAGGGGCAAAAAAAAATGTAGTCTATAACAGCTAAGAAGCCAACCCTGCCTCTAAACTTGGAATTAGGTGTCCAGGCTGGGAAGCACACTCCCATTTGGAAAGGATGAATTTGTGACATCCTGAATAATTCAGACTTGCAAGGGGAAAAAGATTGCAAAAGCCACAGCTGCCTCCACTGGCAATGAAATCGAGCGAGCGATGGCTTCCAGATGTGAACACATGGCTGATGAGGGACATTGTAACATTTCAAGTGTGTAAAGATTTAGCCAGGAAATATTATAAAGAAAGAAAAAAAGAGGCCTTTGTGTGTGTGTGTGTGTGAGTGAGTGTGTGTGTGTGTGTGTGTTGTTTTCTTGTTCGGAAGTCGCATTGACTCTTCCTGGATTTCTTTATTAAATTCTCAGTCGATGAGCTTTTGTTCAGTATACATCAGCTTAGAAGAGAGAAGCCCTCTCCATCTGTTGAAACATATTTTCCACCTCATTTACTGAATAAGCTTTACCATAGTGACTCTGTCACATGTTTGTTTTTTATTTCTTCTTATTTTGCCTAAAATATTATTAGCAAATCAATAGAATAGAGGACTCATAGTCCTGTTAATGAACACTCTGTCCTTGATATGCTATAAAGGAAAGCTCTAGTCAGCATTTTTCAGGGGTCCAGCTTGATCGCTACCCCCCCATAGTTCAGACTCCACTTGCTGCACTTGTGTTTCTGCCATGGAGACACCACACAATAGATGTATCTAATTCAGCTAAGCAAAAATGCCAGTAGGCTGGATGTGCAGTTATGAGTGGGGGAGATCTTTGAGTGCGGCGTAACAGACGTGCATACCTGACTCTGTCGATTTCACTTCTACTTGATTTTCCTCTGACTCTGCTGTTGTAACTGTTGTTTCTCATCCTTGATCAGCAACTGAATTCTTGTCTTCCTGATTTAGGTTCCACCGATGGAGCAGACACATAAGTGACATTACAGATTAGGATCAAATAAATTAATAAATAACTTGTAAAGCTTGAGTAGCTACGTCACCCCTGTCTATTGATTGACACAATCATTTTCAAATCCACTTAATCTGATTCAGGGCGGCAGAGATCTGTGTCCTATATACAGTAGTACCTCAGTATACATCCTTAATCCGTTCCAGATCCTTTGACTTATACCAAACAGGACGTATAACAAACAAATTTCTTCCATAAGAAATAAAGGGAAAATGATTAATCCATTCCCATGAAAAAAATCCTATTGTTATTGGCATATTATACTTTGATGGGGTTGTATAAAATAATTTAAACACTGCTTAATACTAAAATACATAAATACAAAAGCAATTAGATGAAATAAATGAAAATTTAACGTCACTTTACTTTTTAATAACATCTTTGTTTTTCACAATCGTAGATACCGTCAGTCTCAGCATACAGTATGCAGCAGCCAAGCCCCAGATACGCATGCCACCATCATACTTTCCAACGATCAATTCAAATTTACGTGAAAAAACACAAAATCACGTGAAAATTCACAGAGAGTTATAGCGCGGGTTTTTCACTGAATGCTAGCAACTGGCGTACTGACGCTCGTGCGCAGACGTGGCTTTGTCTCGAGAGAAGTAAACAAGGGTAGCGTGCAGTGTTCTAGCACCCGAGTCGTATTCCAAACAAAGGTCATATACCAAGCAAAATTTTTCACGTCTAAACAGGACGTATACCAAGTTGGACTTATTCCAAAACGGACGTATACCAAGGTACCACTGTATATAAAATCTTGCTTAGAGTCTATACTAAAATTTTGCAAAAACGGCATTATGTGCAGAAGATATCGTACGTAAGCAAAGTGCCACATCGGGTTTCTTTATATATCAACTTAAAACTCTGCATGGAAACACATACTTTTAGACTCTCCTTGTCACTGCCTGTCAGTAGTCGAATATGGCATAAAATGCCTTTTTTGAATATTAATGATCTAGTCGCTATATAAGTTTGCTCATAATTCTAAGCCACCTCTTTACTGCAAATCATGGAAGAACAGAAGAAAAAAGGCAAATTGACTTAAGTAGACACATTATTTTTGCTTTGCTCTCTGCTTGCATAAGTACTCCCCCAAGTCACTATTTAGTTGATGTACCTCAGGCAGCCATGACAGCCTTGAGTCTGTGTACACAGTTCTTTGTTGCTCGATCTGTGTTCCTCATCCCCGCCATTCTTCCTTGTAAAGCTACTCAAGCTCTGTCAGGTTGTGTGTAGATTGTGAGGCTTTTTCAAATCCTGCCACCAATTTCCAATTGGATTGAGATCAGGACTCTGATTTGGCCTCTCCAGGACAATAACAGTCATTCTTGCATAACTTTGGCTATATGCTTGCTGTCAAAGTGTAAACAGATCTCTGCAAAGTGGTCTAAATTAATTATAAACATAAAAATAAAAATTATTGGATGCATGATTATTTATCTCATTTAATATTACACACTGGTGAAGCCACATAATTAGTTCAGTGGAGATCCCCTGTCTGGGGTTTACAATATGAATGCTCCTTATCTTGTAGGTGCAACATGTGCTGAGTCAGCATGGTGGTCTAACCTACACGTTGAAGACAAATGAACACTCCAAGCAACTCAGTTAAAAGCGGAAGGAAAAGCATAAATCAGGGTATAGAGAGAAGAAACTATTCAAGTTACTAAATATCCCTTGGAGTTCAGTGAAACCAATGATTAAGACAGAGAAAGAGCATGGCACAGCTGTAAATCTGCTAAAGCAGGCCATCCGTAAAAACTGAGTGATCCTGAAGGAGAAGACTAGCGAGGAAGAGCCACCAAGAGACCTATGGGAACTCTGAAGGAGTTACAAGATACGCTGGCCGGGACTGGAGAGACTGCGCAGATGACAGCTTTTCCCCTGGTGCTTTACCAGTTGTAGCTTTATGGGAGAGTGGCCTAAGAAAAAGCCACTGTTTAAAAATACACACACACACACGCAACTAACTTCTTGCCAAATGGCACACGGGAGACTCTGAAGTCACCTAGTAGAAGATTTTGGGATCTGAAGAGAACAATAGTGAGACTAAATACCATGTTAGGCATAAGCCAAACACTACACATTATCAGAAACACATCATCCCCACATTATGAAGCCTGATGGAGGCAGCGTCATGCTTGAGTCTGAATACTTATATAAATAAGTTATTTCTGTTTTTGGCTTTTAATAAATTAGCAAACCTTTCTTAAAACATGTTTCGTTTTGTTATTATAATTGTAGACTGATGGTCAAAAATGCCAGATTTATATCATTAAATTAAGTGTGCAGAAAGTGAAGAGAACTGAATACTTTCTGAATACACTGTACTGTATATACAGCATCCTTTGAAGGTGGCCTTTATTACATTGCACCTTCACAAGTAAACCTAGAATTACATAACATTTTAAAGTGTGTTACACAGTCGCATGTGTGCCACAGGGTCACCTTCCAGCAGTACCACCCCAGGGCGGGAGGGGGCACTGTCGCAAATAGTCCTGATTCCTTTATCCACCCCTCACAGCCTCGAGAAACCACCCCTTAATGGCACCAAAGCAAAGGAAGCCCCGCCTCTACTGGTCTGCAGAACGTTCCCAGAAGGCAGCGTCTCATATCGATGCTGACCTTGCTTCTGTTCAGACTTAAGACAGATCCTGTCACCTAGTCGTTCCAGAGAGAAAGGCTGTATTTTACAAAAAGCACATTGAGGCGAATAGTTTTGTTAATTTTCTTATTTCATTTTCTCCATTTCAATGGGGTTGTGCCTAGTTGGCACCCCAAGCATTTGATTTTGCCCTGCCTCTTTATTCGCCCCACTACAAGTGACACCAATTTTAAAACACCTTAAAGACAGGACATACTCTATACAGCATGTATGGGGTCAAACCCTAGTAGAACAAAGACCTTTATTTCAAGGGAAAGAGAAACAGGATTCACATAAACTATCCATTCTTCAGTAAAAGGTGAATATAAATGTGAAGTATACTTTAACTTTGTCAAAACAACCAAAAAAATCAATCTGAATGTAAAAAACACAGAGAAATGTATTTCCAGAAATGGGCATTTGGAGAGAGTGGGCACCAAAAATATTTTGGACCACTTACTATATGAAGTCCAGCAATGCTTGCGAAGTCTAATCATTCTGGCTTCAGAGCATCTCTGTTGTCCATCTGGTGCATGTGGGCTCAGCAGTGCCGACGGCTACTTTGGAATATACTGTACAACTTCACCCTACTATTGTAAAACTTATTTAAAACAAAACGTCTTGTTGTGCCACTCTGTAAGATCTTTCCTGCTTATATGGTATATTAAAAGGATAAGAACTCTAAATTTTAATTAAATTGGATGGCCAAGCACTGACTCAGCTGTGGAATGGCCAGTAAGGGGGAGGCAACTTGATGGCCGAGGTCTCCAGGACTCTGAACAAATCGGAATCCTATTATGTGATATCATCTACTCTTGCTTTTTGCTCTTTTTTTGTACTATTACTATTGTATTGAGGATTACTTGTGCTCTGTTCGATGTATTATGTTGTATTTACCCCATTTTAAAACCTACTACACGTCTAAGGGGTCTCTCTCTCTCTCTCTAAATTGCCTTTCTTGAGATTTCTTCTATTTTTTCCCTACAAGAGTTTTTTTTTTTTTTTTTTTGTGGGGGGAGTTTTTTTCTTGTCTTCTTAGAGAGTCAAGGCTGGGGGGGTTATTAAAAAACGGGGCCTGTAAAAGCCCATTGCGACACACCTTGTGTGATTTTGGGCTATACAAAAAATAAATCGCATCGAATTGTATTGTAGCTTTCACAAAGAAGAAGGTCAGCTCTCTCGTTTTTTTGACTCACTAGTTACTAATGGATACAAGTTTTATTAAGTAACCAGCAAGTACTTAATTTCCCAAAATGCCTCAAGAAGATGGTGATTGCAAACTACAGTAGCTTGATACAGACACCCTCCTGCGCCTCCTGTTTCTTTAAGTGCTCCTCTCAATGGACTGAACGTAGGAAGGACAATCTGGCCTGTTACTGTAATTGAACATTTAAGTCTTTAATCAAACAGGATACCGAAAAAGTAGGTCTAAGATATGACGGGCATTGGCATGAATGTATCAGGTGCTAGGGATCTAAAAAAAAATCATTTTTTTATTTGAATAACCTTTAAAACACAAATAGGTTGTAATCTTGTAACGAATAAATAAAAATGGCAGAGCTGTATTGACTTTTTCAGATGTCAAAGCAATATGCCTAAAAGTGTTAGTGCAGCGCTGCTTTTAAGGACTGTTTAATTCAGTCTTTCTGTAAGGCCATTCAACAAGCCTGAAAAGAAAATAGAAGGGTTTTTTATTTCAAGTGCAGTGTAGCACATTAGCAGTGTCATGAATAAGTGTGAGCCGCCATGACCCGCTGTACTAACGCAGACATTAAGACATAGGCGACTAATTACTCCTTATTTGAAGGTGACTCTGAGAGGATTATGTTAATGAACTATATTCAATCATAGCAATGATTCTGAACAATTTCTCATTTAAAAACTTCACCAGGTGCACCACCTTTGTTCAAATAATGCCAAAGCAAAAAATGGAAAAAGAGAAAGAGGTAAAAATATCCATTATTTGCTAATGCCAATAAAAGTCTAAAATGAGGTTGGAAACGACACCAATATAGTGCGAGGAAAAAAGAGGCAGTTCAGGGTGAAGGTGTTGGGGTCCCAGTGAGATCCCTAATTAATAATGGCAACATTCAATTTTCTAAGGAAAAAAAAAATTAAACAGTACGAGGGACAAACCAACGCCGCAGCTAACATGGACCCCACTCCTATACCTGACCTGGAGGCACTGATAATGGCAGGGATTGACAATATCTTCTTTGTATACCAGGACCCATTACAGCAGGTACAGTGGTGTTGACATCCTAATAGCCACCTGGGATGGACTTGCGAACTAGGAAGGACAGAACTGTGGGTGACTGCCTCCCCCTAGTACATAGAGTGGCAGCATCCCATCTCTCAAGCCCCATTATGGATGCCTGCAGTGTAGCATGGCAGTTGTGGTCCCATTGGAGCTGCCCCGTCAGGTTCCATGTAGGCCACCAGTTGGAGCTCTCAGATAACAGAAGGACCGCTGTAGTCTTGTATAACCAAGAACTGCTTCCTGGAGATGATAGATTAAGCAGCAGAAGTACTCCTGGGTCTGGATTTAAAAGAGAGCCCCCCTCTCAGCTCTGATGGTTGGAATCAGGAGAGGAACTGGACAAAACTCACCTGGGAAGAATGGAAGAGAAAAGAAAAGGATTGTCAAGGATTGAATTGTGTACTACAAGGTACGATTTGCCAATAAAATTTGCATGTGGTTAAACAGAGGAGCATCCTTGTGTAGTTATGTCTAGGGTTTGGGGTGCTGATACAACCCCTTGTGGCCACAACGTTTACAGGTCATAAACGATTATCGTTAAGGTGCTTCTGTGGGCCAACAGTCCTTGGAATGAACGCCCAAGTTATGGTCGAGTTGTATTTTTTTTTTATAGCTGGGTGACCCAAAGAAAAGGGATGTCTGCGGCAAACCAAAAGGGATGTCAGTCGTCTTTGAAGGTCTTCTCCTCCACTCTGGAGGTGGAAGAAGAAGAGTGGTTAGTAGCTGTGTCTCACCCTCATCTGTTCTGCAGTTCACCTCATGAGCTGAGCCTTCTACACACTCCTATAAGGTGTGTCTGTTACAGTAGATATTAGGAAGGAATCTACAAATACAAATAATTTTTATTTTATAATATTTCAAGTCATTTTTTCCATATGTCAACATCGTGCTATAGAACTTAATGCTGCTCAGTCCATCCTTCAAAGACACTCAACCATTTCCAGTTTTAGTGGTAGTTTGCACAGAACTTGCAAATTGTCTCCATGTCCCTGGTAAGTTTTCCTGGCAAATAAGAGAGCGTAAGTGAGTAAATGTATGAATGTACGGAAGGACATTATTTCAGGTAGTTTTATAATAATGATCATGGTGGTGACAGAGTGGTCAGGCATTCTGCCTCATGGGTGGGTCTGAACATTCTACAGATGTTTGTATTGTTTTGTTCTCCCGCTGCCCTAGTTTCCTCTTGAAGACACGCATATTCAGATGTGTGACTAATAACTAGAAGAGTGTGTGACTGAGTGTGCCCTGGGATGGACTGGCATACAGGCAATGTGGCATAGTGGTTAAAGCTTTGGACTTCAAACCCTGATGGTGTGGGCTCAAATCTGAGCAACTCACTTCACCTGCCCTAATGCGCTGATTGGAAAAAGAAAAAGAAATGTAACCAATTGGATATCAGGGGGGTATTTTCTGTACGTCACTTAAATCATCTGAGATCAGATGCCTCATCATGGATGAGTTAATGCCGGTGAAACTCATCCGGGATAAGTCAGTTTTTCAAATGCAGCCGTGTAGTAGATTAATCTAGCTGGATCTAATCATCCGAGATGAATGCGTGCACCCGCACTGACTGAAAAGCCCATATATATTGAGTCTAGAAAACATGATCAGCAAGTCTTTGATAGGCTGCAACAAACTGACGAAAGAACGGGCACAATTTTTCCACACAAGCAGAGCAGGACCTTCTATTTGAAGGATATGAAGAATTTTAAGATTTAATATGCACAAGGCGTAACACTGCAAAAGCAGTCCAAACCAGAAAAGACAACTGGCAAAAAGTGGCCGACAAATTAAACGCTAAGTAGTGTGCATTGTACTAACTGAATGCAGCGTTTCATTTCCTATGTGTCAGATTAATTATTATTTAATATGTCATAATTCCAGATTCCAAACGTGAGCACAAGGAGAACATGGGAACAGGTTAAAGTGAAGTACAAGAATATACTTCAAACTGGTAAATATTGGTATATAACTATTTAAAGAATTGTTGACATAAAGAATCATATATAACATAAAAATCATTAATTTTAAAGCTAATAAGAAGGCAGACAAGCAAAAAACAGGTGGAGGTCCACGCAGTCCAGACCTAACTCCTGCAGAAGAGTTGGCTCTCCAGCAAAATGCCCATCGCCCAGTTTCTGAGGGCATTCCAGGGGGAAGCTCCTCCTCAGAACCAGTGGCAGGATGCTGTGGTCACTTCATTTCAGGTAAAGGATGGTCACTGCATATATTTGTCCTCAATGTGTGCCATATGTATGTTCCATACAGCCCTCTGATTTTTGTTGGGTCAGTTGCAGGGAATGTCATATCCCTAGAACTGGTGTCTGACCAATGAGATATTGACGAAGGTCAAATATTTGATGAAGACACTGTGTCTGATTATTCATCAGGAGGAGAGGTACATTTTCCAAATAATGTTTGATCAAACTCCACTCTGATCAGTCCCATGTGCCCCAATCACATTTGGAAATCCTGGGTAATGAGAATGCTAGGCTGATTGTGAGATTCTTTATGGAACTGTGGGTGTTTTTGCCTGTGTATTACCTACCTGCAATGGCATGAAACGCCTCTTTTATTGTCTGCACACGCAGATGTCCAGGAAACACTATGAAAACCCGAAGGAAATATTTCAGAGCCTAACAGACTTTACGAATTGCTTGGCAAACTGCACTTTTAGATAGATTTTCCAAATCGCCTACAGTATATAAAAAAGTGCCGCTTGCAAAAAACCTCAAAGCAATACATACTGTTTGTGTGGTTGTGAAAGCCCGACGTCGCCTAGTTTAACTTCGAATAGAAGATGCTAATAAATCTTTGAGGTACAATATTTCCCCTCCGCTAAAGCGGTATCTTTCGAAAAGAATTTCCTCCGGGAGCAATAAAGGATCTTGCCGATCGCGTAAAACCCTCTCTATTTGAAATTCTCTTCTTATAATTTATGCACCGATATCAATTGGTTGCTCATTCATGAATGGTGAAGCCAAGACTGAATGAATTCCATGCACGGAAACTGATTAAGTGTGTGAGCTAATCCTTGTTTACATAGAACAAACCTGCTCTGAGCAGGTTTGAGGATTTGGATGTGCTGCTATGACAACACATCCAGCAAGAGTTTCAAAAAACCAACAGATCCAGGATCATGCCAAATCATCAACAATTACATTCTGCTAAACGAGTAATCGACGTATGAAAAATACCCCCCAGATCTTGTAAGATAAAGTGCCAGCCAAATAAGTAAATAATAATAATTATATACTGTACATAACTGGTCTACAATGTAAGGGGTTCAGAAAATGGATAAATAACTGGCTTTACCTTTTAAGGCACTTACACAATATTGTCATGTAGTGTATTAAATAAAACATGCATTCTTCAAATTATCAGATTTTAAACATTAAACAAACATATGCTGTACAATTATACAAAAATATACTGTGTAATTATTTCTGGTAGTAGTCAACCAATTAAATATCTCAGATAAACACAAAAAGAGGAAACTTTGATTATAATAAATAGACGGTTTAGGTGCTCTGTATTTAAAAACTAGCAAAGCAGATTACAAACTCTCTTTAAAGGAATATGACACCCAAAAAAATATTTTTTTAAATATTACATTTTTTTCTTGGCCACAACTACAGACTATATGGGTTATGTAATGTTTTTGAGGAGAAATTTAATATTGAATTTTCCAGCTCAACAAAGTTGATAGGTGACCGATACCATGGCCACAAAGAGGAGGAACTTATCCCTACCGACGAAGTAACTTTCACCAGCGTTGACTCCATCGTCACAGACGATCCTGCAGATCAACTTTCATTCCCCAAAGAATTTCTTAACAGTCTTACTCCCACTGGCATGCCTCCGCATAAACTCAAAATTAAAATTGGTTCAGTCGTCATGCTTCTCAGAAACCTCATGCCAGCAAGAGGTCTCTGTAATGGCATAGACTGACTGTTACCAGCACTCACCACAATGTACTAGAGTGTAAAACTATCACAGCTGCTACCTCACAAACTGTCCTTATTCCCCGGATTTCCCTGACCCAATCAGATCCAAATTTGCCTTTTACTTTTACACGCAATTTCCTGTTAGATTTGCCTTTGCAATGACAATTAATAAGGCACAGGGCCAAACTTTCAAAAAGATATGCCTGTATCTGCCAAAACCAGTTTTCAGTCACGGACAATAGTTTGTTGCTCTCTCCAGAGTTCCATCTTTTCATTCACTCACAGTCATATCCTCAAACCCACCCCATTTGGACAACTGTGTCTTTCACCCATCAAGTGTTCACCCATCAATAAATAATTATATGCGGCGTATGCTATGCTGCGGGTTGGCTAGTTGAAATAAAAAAAGATATAAAAATCACATAATCCACATGGCCATTATCTATTTGTATAGAGAAAATGAGCAAAACGTGTTTATTTTTTGCTACAATATTATTAACAGTTAATTCCTGTAACTCTGTTTTAAAAGTAAATAAGGAGTATGTTATTCTTTTGATGTTGTGTAGTTGAATTGAAGATATGCCTCTCTGTTGTTATAAAAGAGTGCTTAATGAAAAATCATCTTTTAAAATTCTATACAAACTCCAGACTCTAGGCCTCAAGGCTCCTAATGAGACCTGAAGACAAGTTAAGCCTTAACCCTAAAACCGAGAAGCAGGCATTATGGCCAGCACAAGCTAAAATTAGGATCTGTATTTCTCAAAAAAAAAACTCACATGTAGAGGGAATCCTGTAAAAACCCTGGTGCAAGTAATGAAAAACAGTTTTATTTAATATTTCAAGATTTATTAAACAAAATTAAGAAACAATTTGGATGTTTTGTTTCTTTTTTGGCTTTGTGGTATAGGAATACGTTTGGAGCTTGCTGACTTTAGGTTGCCTTTTTATGTAAACCCTTTTCACCGTGTTTTTGTTCTCTTTGATAATACCAAATAAAATTCTTCAGTTAAAGATTTTGTGTGGTACTTGTTCTTTCAAGCCAGAGGATTTATGGTTCCTCCTTTTTGTGGCCATTTCTGTATATTTTTGTATACTTTTGCACATTTAATAATGTTTTCTGAACTTTTGAAGCCAGACCTTCTTTTGGACTGTGGAGACCGAAGCCTATCTGTACAGGTTAGGGTAAAGCAGCTTAGGGTGAGGCCCATTTCCAAGCAGGCCAGTGAAGATTCTGGAATGTTGCAAGCGTCTTCTAGAGGTTTCACACCTCTTTTTACTTTTCATGTGCACTCCAGTTAAAACCAAAAGTAGAAAATCAACAGAAAGCACTTGCAGAAAACAAGCACTGAGGCTTACTCAGACGTATATAGAGCTGGGGGCAGTCCCACAAGTGCAAAGTCAGGGGGCCTCACCCCCTTGGGCTCAATATATAAAGTACAGGCAATAAATATAACAATGGTAATATTTTACACAATGTAGAATAATTAATAAACTAATATTCACAAAGCAGGAACCAAACACATAAATAAAAACAAAAAACATTCACAAAATAATATTCCAAAGATAAGAAAAAGTTTAAATTAAAAGAAACATATGGGCCAGGGATGAAACCCTGGCTATAAAATACCTTTTATTATTTTTTTAACCTTTCATTTTCTCTATTTACATCAGTTTTGCTCTTGATTTGGGGTTTTTTAAAGTCATCAATTTTAATTCTGATGTTTATTTTTTGAATAGTCAGTTCCCCTGCAAGTTGTATTATTTTTTGTAACGTTTTGGCTGCCATTTTGTTTTATTATTACAGAACTTGCCATTTTATATTCTTAGTGGCATGTGTTTTCATAGATCCTGATCTGGTCAATCGACACAACAGGTTTAAAAGTCAATAAAAAGTTCACTGCACTGTCCCAACAGTGGATTCTAAACCTAAAATCTATAAAGAATGCTGTTCTTGATCTCGAAACCTCTTTTGGCTCTGACTCTTACTTGTTTTTGACTTTGATTTTTCTTTCTCACACTTTTGCCTTTCACTTGGTGTTCTTTGCTCTCTTGGTTTTGAACTTTTTTTCAAATTACATGCATCTCCTGGATTTCCTATTGCAATTGCCCTGGCACAACAATAACATCATCTGTATGTCTATTCATTGGATCAAATACAGCCAAGGTGTATTGTGTCCTTGGACATGTGTTGACTTTCTATTCAGTGTATTTAGCCTTGATCAAATTTATGATCACTGATCTTGAATATGGAGTATACTTCTCAAAGCAGGGCTGGGGTATCAAAAAAAGGAGGTGGGGCCAGAATAAAAGCTAAATAGCATCCATTGGTGGTTTAAACAACTTTTGGAATATAGGAGGGGAAGCCCAAAACCTCCAGGAATTGGTTTAAAACAAACATTATATAACTTACAGCAATTTAGCAAAAAATTACGAGGAACGTTCAAAAAGTTTCCGCACCTTTATATTTTCGATGGAAAACGGTGAAAGTGAGACTAGTAGTAATTGGGCATTAAACAGTTGGTACGACACTGAGAAAATTGTATCACAAAGGAAGGTGACTACATAGGAAAGTGTCCGTAGTTTGTTTTTGAAGTTCTTAATAAACAGAGTTAAACAAAAGTGTGGAAACTTTTTTGAATGTCCCTCGTATTATATAACAAAATTCTCCCCTTAAGATGCAATCCACTTGTCCTAGCACTTCTCTTATTCCTGGAAACATTTCCTGTACTCGTCTTTTGTTATCCTGTCTATAGTCTTCTACAGTTTGTTCTTGGTTTTCGTCCACAGTCCATTCAGTCCGTTTTAATTCAGGAACAAAAAAAAGTTACAGGGGGAAAGGTCTGGTGAATTCTGGAGGTGCAAAGCAACAAGTACACTGTTGTCTGACTGACAATGCAATGTATGCTGGTGTGGCACAGCGGTATGGTCAGGTGCGCCATCATGCTGCAAAATGCAGTTTTGGGTCCGCCGCTGCTACAGACATTTTTTTCCTGATACTTTCTCGTAGATGCCTTAGCAGTTCAGTATATTTTCCTGATTAACAATCCGTGATGATTGTTGTCTTAATGTTCAATATGACCCGATATGCTTTTTTGGCATCACTTAAGTCACGCACACAATTATGGATTAAATGTTAGAAATTCACACTCGATCAAATCAGCACAATGCCAGGCGGTAGATGGATTAACAAGACTGTAGGTATAGTGACATAATTGATATCTACACCCTCCTCCTGTGCTATTGGCCAATTCCGAGAATTTTCGGGTCCCCCCTCGTATGCTGTACATCCAGTATCCCATCAATGCAGTACAGCTAATGCTGCTGCTGGAGTATGTGAATTTCCCCTTTGGATTAATAAAGTATCTATCTATCTATCTATCTATCTATCTATCTATCTATCTATCTAT
>JANRMT010062840.1:38617864-38655314 GCA_026402145.1 Polypterus bichir lapradei
TATCTATCTATCTATCTATCTATCTATCTATCTATCTATCTATCTATCTAATGAGTGTACAATACTCCGCACAGCTCAACTGTGGCACACTTTCTGGTAAAGAATAAAATAATGGTGAAATAACAAGCAGCTTTTTGTTCTTAGCTATGGTTAATTTCATTACACTACACAAACATTTTTCAGCACCGTAGGACATACTCTTTGGAGATTTGACGTGAGAGGACATGATTCCTATTCACTAATTGCACTTGAATTTTAAACTGCAAAGTTGCCAGTTCAGTTGTTGCATATGGCACATTGTGTGACCCTGAACAAATCACTTAACATGAGGCCTGGGCTCCAACTGTTAAAAATAAAAATCTGTAACATATTCTAATCTTGTAAATCTCCTTGGATAGATGCATCTGCCAAAAATAACAGTTTTGCTGAAACTATTTTAGTCAAATCCACCTTTTATTGGTTTACTAAAAAGGTTACAATATGCAAGCTTTCGGGGCAACTCAGGCCGGAGATCTCGCCTGAGAAAGGGGCCTGAGTTGCCTAAAAAGTTTGCATATTGTAATCTTTTTAGTTAGCCAACAAAAGGTGTCATTTTGCTTGACTCCTCACTACATTCATAATGGCTAACACGGTACAACACCCTAGTACTACAGTCAAATCCACTAAATTCTTCTGACATGTCTTCTGCATTTGCTACTGTACCTGAACCAGTGAACGTGCCCATGCATGCAGAATGTGATGCTTCATCCTGTGTTGCCATCTGACATCAGTAAACTGATGTGCTGTTAATGTATGGACATAACTTCTGAGACTGGCCTTTCAGTTTGTATGCAGAACATCACCACATGTTTAATGATAATTGTACATTATATTTGTGCAGTGAATACTTCCTTTTAAATAAAATTCAAATATTATACAAACGTAATATTCATTTCTATGTAGTTGTGGTGAATCCAATGTCCACAGACTTTACCAAGTAATATATATCAAAATCCATAAGTTAATAGTTTCCAGTAGCCTTCAGCAGTAAGATATAAAGGTAGCATGCATGATTCATGAAGCCAGACCATGCAAGTGATTAATACACCTGAAAACAGCAGATTTCGTCTCTTCTAGTTCAAAGCAGAGCTAACCTCTGAACATTTACTCAGCTGCCTCTTCCACAGCTCTGGCTGTAAATACAAGCCAGGGAGACGCAGCGTGTCTTCGGCAAGCCAATGAGCCCTAATAACGATAGCCAGGCTCTTTGGACTTTCTCCATCTAACCAGTGGAGCGGAGAAATTGCCTGTTACCTTGGGTCGATTTTTCATGCGCTCGTAAATTGCTTTGTATTGACACTCTGTCAGAGAAGAATCGTCACATTAACCCACACTGCCTAGGCCGGGCTCGTTCAGCAAGCTGCAAGACCGTTTTCCAGCTCGCGGGCGACTCTTTCCACTTGAGTCCGTGAAAGATGTTTCTTTAGAGTCTTGTTTTTTTTTTTGTTTGGAGATTTACACACAATATATGCAGTTTGCCATATTAACACTGTCAAATCTGACTAAAGATAAATTATATTTAAAGAATATTGTATTTTTAGTGCACTTCAGCCATACAGACCTAAAAGGTCTAAAAGGTTGATGATTTGAGTTGACCAATTTTTATTCATACTCCATATTTAGAATTATTTGAGCAGCCAGTTGTCCAACACAAGTGAATCCACTGTAATATGTCTTTGCTCAGAACTCAATGGCACATACAGTGTTACCCAAAAAATCAGTTTCAATATAGTTAGCCATCCAGGTGACACCAGATGAATCCCACCTCCTCATCATCTCCTGTCATTTTAGTTGCATTTCAGAGTAATATTTTAAGATAGAAAGAATGATGCTTACTGTTGCCTAGTCAGAGGTCGTAGTTTCTGCACAAAGACAACATGTTACTGGTCATGGATGGATGTGCAATGATTCAAGTCAGATGATCCACCTCCATTCACTTTGTCTTCCCACCAGTTCCCAGCGACTAAGCCTCAGGCAGTAAGTGACAAATAGGACTTGGATGTACAATGGGAGGTTAGAAATCTGAAAGTACAGCTCATTAGCAGGACCTCAGAGTCATAGAAGATTCTTCACATTCTACATCCAGATTAGCTAATAAGATGTTAGATTACCGTGGACTCGGACAATATTCAGACATTTCACTTGCTGCACATTTTGTGTTGTAGATTAAATTTTAAATGGTTACATTTGCCACTTTTGCCCACCAATAACCCATAATGACAAAATAAAAACATCTTTTCTGAAAGGTTTGCAAATTTATTGACCATCAAAAGTGAAATCTCTCATTCTTATGAGTATTGAGACCTTATGCTGTGTCATTGTGGTCATGTGCGTCCCATTTCCATCAACTGTCCTTGAGATGTGTCTAGAACTTACCTGGAGTCCATTTGTGGCAGACTGAATGAATTGGACATTGGTTAGGAAGGTTCACACATGTGCATATAAGGTCCTACCCTTCAGACTGCATGTCAGGACAAACACCAAGCCACGAAGCCCAAAGAAATCTCAGTAGACCTCCATGATTAGAGTGTGGTGATGCACAGATCAGGGCAAGGGTATAAAACCATTTCTAAAGCTCTGAGTGTTTCCAGTAGCACATTGGCCTTAACAATTGTGTAGAAGTCTGAAATAACCAGAACTCTTTCTAGAGTTGGCCGTCTGGCCAAACTGAATAACCAGGCAAGAAACGCCTTGATCAGTGAGCTGGTCAAGAGTATAATGGTCAGTCTAACAGAGTTTCGGAAGTCCTCTGTTGAGATAGGGGAACCTGTTAGATGGACAACCATCTCATCAGCACTCCATTAATCAGGCGTTTCTGGTAGAATGGCTAGATAAAAGATACTCTTAAGTAAAAGGCATAAGAATTTAAAGAACTCCAAGACCAAGAGGAAACAGATTCTTTGGTCTGAAGAAACAACAAAGGAATTCTTTGGAGAGAACTTCAAAAACTATATCTACTGAAGAC
Organism: Polypterus bichir lapradei; assembly: GCA_026402145.1. Taxonomy (NCBI): domain Eukaryota; kingdom Metazoa; phylum Chordata; class Cladistia; order Polypteriformes; family Polypteridae; genus Polypterus; species Polypterus bichir. The sequence goes on from JANRMT010062840.1 coordinate 38,620,869, forward strand.
CAGGCACTGCTTATCAGCAGCTTAATACCATCCATACGGTGAAGTCTGGTGTTGGCAGCATCATGGTATGTGGGGCACTTCTCCACAGCAGGGGCAGGGAGACTGGCCAGAACTGAGGAAAAGATAAATGTAGCCAAATACAGAGAGGTTGTCCTTTCTTTCACATTTCTTTCACAAACACCAATAAATATATTTTAATTCTGAATTTAAGTTTAAAAAACTGTACACCTTAAATCAGGGATTATATACTAAATATACAGACTAAAAAAAAGCAACTTTCTGAACTCAACATGAAAATGGGTTTCTAAAACTGACCAGTGTTATTAAGTAGAAGGGGTTAGGCTTTAAGTAAAATTATAATCAAAAATTTAGATTAATTCATAGCCCTGAAAAAGACAGAAGCATAACTGAAATCCTAACTCTTAACACGACATTGCTGCCAGATAAATAGAGTTGCTGCCAAGGTTGGGTAATAGCTCTTAAGCTAATTATTTTTCTTGCAAAAAAAGAGAATAAAACTTGGCAAAAACTGTCTGAATTTCCCTTGTTCTCACAAAGGCCTGTCAAGCAAACTCTGCCTGCCACCTGCTTTTATACAAAATGGTGCCACTCTTGTACTGATATCCAACACAATTATAGTGCTAGTCTACAGACCACCAGGGCCATATTCATTGTTCATGACTGAATTTAGCAACCTTCTGTCTGATTTGGCTATAAATTATGATCACGTAGTTCTGATTGGGGATTTTAATGTAGACATTGATGTGGAAACTGACACTTTTAGCAAATGTTTTACTTATTTGTTAAATTTAGTAGGATTTTGTCAGATTGTCAAAGGTCCAACTCATAATCATAACCACACATTAGATTTAATTATAACTTACAAAGTTGAAATTCAAAATTTAAATATTACTCCATTAAATGTAGTTATTTCCGATCACTTCTTAATTACATTTGATTTAGTTCTGCCCATGCCAATGCACTCACAGATTAAAACAAAGACAGTGCGACATTTAGATTGTAATTCTGCTTCAAAATTTATAGATACCTTGAGTAAGTCGAGTGTAATTGTGGAAAACCATTTAGATCAGTTAACATCAAAGGTAAACATGGAAAACAATTTAGATCAGCTAATATCACATTATAATGTGACCTTGAGAGATGCTTTGGACACAGTGGCTCCCCTTAAAACAAAAGTGATCAAAGCACATAGAAACTCTCCCTGGTTTAACGAAAATACTCGAGCTCTTAAATTAGAGTGTCGAAAACTGGAGCGCAGATGGAGAACAACAAAGCTACATGTCTTTCAAATTGCATGGACAGAGAGTGTTAATAAATATAAAAAAGCCCTCTTTAAAGCTCGCTCAGAATACTACTCTACATTAATAGATAGCAATAATAAAAATCCTCGGGTACTGTTTAGAACAGTGGCTAAATTTACAAAAGGCAATTTAGATCAACAGTGCAAAATACCAACAGATATTAGCAGTACAGACTTTATGAACTTCTTCAATGAGAAAATTAAAAATATAAGATCCCAGATCTCAGCATCACAGTACAAACCAAATACTAGCTTAGCAGACCCTGCCGCACATTGCATTCAGCACTTTAGTAATTTTAATCCTGTAATTGAGCAGGAAGTCTTAACTTTAATTACTAAAATGAAGCCCTCTACTTGTTCCCTAGATCCAGTGCCAACAAAACTAGTAAAAAGTGCAATGGATGTTCTTGAAGCGCCTATTCTAACCGTTATCAATAGTTCATTACTGCATGGCACAGTACCTGATGCACTAAAAGTGTCAGTCATTAAACCTTTACTTAAAAAGTCAGACCTAGACCCACACATACTAAATAATTATAGGCCTATTTCAAATTTACCATTTCTCTCTAAAATACTAGAAAAAGTAGTCGCCAGTCAGCTTCAGTCACACCTTATGCATTACAATTTATTTGAGAAATTCCAGTCTGGTTTTTGCACTGGTCATAGTACAGAAACTGCACTAACACGGGTTGTAAATGACATTCTGATATCCTCTGATGAAGGAAACTCCACTGTAATTATGTTGTTAGACTTAAGTGCAGCATTTGACACCATTGACCATTCTATTTTACTGCACAGGCTAAAAAAACGATGTTGGGCTTACAGGCCCCGTGCTCACTTGGTTTAGTTCTTATTTATCAAATCGATTCCAATATGTACAGAAATGTGCTGACAGGACTCCTTCATTATACACAGAAGTTCAACATGGTGTCCCGCAGGGCTCAGTACTGGGACCTTTACTGTTTTCACTTTACATGCTTCCACTGGGATCTCTCATTAGGAAACATAATGTTAATTTTCACTCGTATGCAGATGACACCCAGTTATACCTTTCATTTAAATCAAATGAAGTTTCTCCGATGTTGTCTTTAATTAGTTGTGTTAGTGAATTAAAGAAGTGGATGAATGAGAACTACTTGTCTTTAAATACAGATAAAACAGAGATGTTAATTGTTGGAGGGAATGACTGATCACAGCAATATTTTGTCGTCATTTAACTCAGTTGGAATCCCAATTAATTTTACTGAATCAGCCCGCAATCTAGGAGTTATCTTTGATTCTAGCATGTCATTTAAAGCACATATTACAAAGTTGTCCAAAACATGTTTCTTCCATATTAAAAATGTTAGTAAATTAAGGCGCTTTCTAAATAAACAGGATTCTGAGAAATTAATTCATGCATTTATCTCTAGTAGGATTGACTACTGCAATGCGGTGTTCACTGGCTGTTGAAACTGTTCTTTATACAGCCTCCAGTTAATCCAAAATGCGGCTGCAAGAATTATTACAAGAACAAGAAAATATGAACACATAACTCCAGTTCTTAAATCCTTACACTGGCTCCTGGTTAAGTTTAGGGCAGATTTCAAAATCCTCCTTTTAACATATAAAGCATTAAATGGCCAAGGTCCGACTTACTTGTCTGAACTTATCATGACTTACAAACCTGAGCGCACATTAAGATCTCAAGATGCAGGTCTGCTTATGATTCCAAGGATTAATAAAATAACAGTGGGAGGTCGAGCTTTTAGTTACAGGGCCCCTAAATTGTGGAATGGTCTTCCTGCTTCTATAAGAGATGCCCCCTCGGTCTCAGCCTTTAAATCTCGGCTGAAGACTCACTACTTCAGTTTAGCATATTCTGACTAGAGCTGCTGATTAACTGTACATACTGCATCTCTGTTGTTAGTCATTAACACTAAAACATAAGTAACACGATTGTTATAATTTGTTGCTAACCCTCACCTATTCTGTTTCTGTTCTCGGTACTCAAATGTGGCAATTGGTGCCACGGCCCACCTGCCAAGTTGTTTGCCTGCCTATGGTAAAGTCATCCCTGATGGAGGATCACAGGAATCATGGGAAAAAGGGGTCCTTTCATCAGATTGGCTGGCCGAGCAATGTTTCAGCTGTGGAATGGCCAAATGGGGGAGGCAGCTTGATGGATGAGGTCTCCAGGACTCTAAAAATATCCAAATCTTATTATGTGATATCATCTACAGTTAAATTCTGCTCCGTGCTTCTAAAATTTGTATTATTATGCTGTATTAAGGATTCGTTCTGTTCTGTGTATTGTATTGTATTGACCCCCTTCTTTTGACACCCACTGCACGCCCAACCTACCTGGAAAGGGGTCTCTCTTTGAACTGCCTTTCCCGAGGTTTCTTCCATTTTTCCCTACAAGGTTTTTTTTTGGGAGTTTTTCCTTGTCTTCTCAGAGAGTCAAGGCTGGGGGGCTGTCAAGAGGCAGGGCCTGTTAAAGCCCATTGCGGCACTTCCTGTGTGATTTTGAGCTATACAAAAATAAACTGTATTGTATTGTATATCACCAAAATATTAATGGCATAGAAAAGGGGTAAACAAAAAGCTAAAAGAAACAAACAAATAATGTGAAAATGTGGTCCAACATTCTCCAAATTTGAAGTGAGTACTGTATATACTCACGTATAAGTCGGGTCTTGAAACCTAAAAAATTGATCATAAAATCAGACCCCAACTTATACGCCTGTTCAAAAATACAACACTTAAATTTTTTTGACATCTTCTTACTTCCTCCAATCTCGCACCAGTTTCTCAGACACATCGAATTTTGTTGCAGCAGCACAGTTACCAATTTCTTTCACCACTTCAACGACTTTTAATTTAAAACCAGCTTCATATTTTCTTCTGATCGAACACTCCACTGTAGATAAGGGATGCTTGTACGATAAAGGTGTATGAGGGTGTGAGATACAAAAAACACAAAACAGTGCAAATGTCACTTTGGAATAGTTTGGGTATTACCGTGTGGTCACGTAGGCACAATACATAGAGAATAAAAAGCAGTGTGCTCCGTAGTTACTCTCTCAGGTGGGCGTTAGAATATCATAATCTCCTGGACCAATAGCGTGAGTTTTCCACATTTGACTTATATGAACAACATTATGAAATACCAGAAATTATACGTTAAAATCAAGCACAGACTTATCCATGGGAGAACTTAAACGTGAGTATATAAAGCATAAAAGAGAATGTCCAGGTGAAAAAAGAGGACCCAGTAAATGCTTCATCTTAGTAAGGAGCATTGCCATAGCTCAACAATTAATGGACAGATATGACTGGTTTACATTTATATTAATCAGTTTCTACATTGTTTTCTGTGTTTTTAAACAAAAACGTGTCAGTAGGTGTACTAATTCTGCATTTCTTCTTGTTCAAGTTTTGATCGTCATGTGTCTGAGTTTCTCTTTTTGCCAGTTGCTTTGTGTGGCTGTAGTTAACTGTTTTACACCATTCAGTGATATCAGCAATCCAGCTTCTTTTCGGCCAACACCTACCCCTTTTCCTATTTGGCTTTCCATCCAGAATGTTTTATCATCATGTTCCCCACTGAATCTCTCATGGTATAATCAGCAAACAACATTTTCTCTCAAACTAGGCCTTTACATAGAAGAATTTTCGTGCATACCATCTTGAGTACTTCCATATTCATAACCTTTTCCTGCCTTCAGATCTTTAGCATTCACCGGCAGCACATTATTGTTCAAACGCTGCTATCCTCTCAAGAGCCTGTTTGTTGCAGGTCCACTTTTCACATGCACAACTTACTCTTGAGAATTCATAACACTGTAATAGTCTCTTCTTCAAGTTCATATATCTATGTCTCCTGTCACAAATTATTTTTTGTTTCCAAAAGCCATCATTGGATATGCCAAATGTATTTTTATATCCTTTTCACATCTAGCATCATCTGTAACCCAGCTTTCAAGATACAGTGGATTCGTTCCAAAACTCTGGTTGTGACCCGAAGTAATTTCCCTCATAGGACTGTATGTAAATACAATTAGTCCGTTCCAGACCATACAAGCTATATGTAAATATATTTTCTTTAAAGATTTTTAAGCACAAAAATAGTTAATTATACCATAGAATGCACAGTGTAATAGTAAACTAAATGTAAAAACATTGAATAACACTGAGACAAACACCCAGGCTTCCTGCTCAGCTGCACAAGAGGCTGCCTGCGCTTGTTCGCTCTCTCTCTCTCTCTCTTTCACGCTCACTCGCTCTCTTTCTCTTGCACCGGCTTTATCCCCCTGCTTCCTGCCTTCTCCTGCAACCTCCCGTTCTTTCCTGTTCTCTTCTTTTTCCCTTTAGCCGACTCGCACTTCTATTTATGAAGACGACGTCGTAGTGGTGGCAATCAGCAGCTCCTGGGAACAATTATGGTTGCGGACCACTTCTCACCTGTGCACTTAGGTGAGAAACGCCCACATCACGAACTCCTCAGGAACCGCTTCAGCCACACACCACCACTCCCCCTCACTAAGCCGCGAGTGCGGTGATTATTTATTAAAATGGCCTTTTTGACGGGAGCTGTGGGCCCGCTATACCACAGGAGGAAGCTGGGTTGAGAGGAGGTTACAGTTTTGAGGATAGCCCCTCTGCGTGATGCACTGAGAACAATGTACAGTACAGGGAGAGACTAAACACATGCAGAAATCATCGTCACATGCGAACCGGAAGAGAAACTGGCTTGTTCGTCACCCGATTGTGTGGTCGTGAACAGATGCAAAAGTTTGGCGAACTTTTTGGTCGTAACCTGATTTGTACGTGGTCAGAGACATTCGTGAACCGAGGTTCCACTGTACTTGTAACTATCTACCTGTTCCAGATGTATTCCATTTATTATTACCATGATTTTGGTTTTCCCCAGGTTGAGTTTCATTCCATGTTCTTGTCCCACTTGTACTATCCTCTCTGCCATCTGCTGGTCTTCATGTTTTCTGCCAGAAGGGTGGTATCCTATGCATATTTAAGCTTTTCATGTTATGCCTGCCTATATTTAGTCTGTTTAGCCTTTCCAATGCCACAATAAGCAAGAATTTACTGTATAGACTAAAAAGTATCATTGATAGTATACATCCTAGTCTCCCCCTTCTAATTTCTAATTTTGAAGAGATGTGATACACCTTGCTTGGTGTGAACACATGTTTGCTCATACCAGTAAAAGATCACCATGAGTCTTCTTTCTGCTTCTGCTTTCTGCAAAACCTCCATTATTTTCTCATGTTTTACATTGTCAAAGGCTTTCTGGTAGTCGATAATGCAGGTGTTGATATCCCTGAACCTTCTGCATATTAAACAAAGTTGGAAAATTGCTTATCTTGTATCTTTCCCTTTCATGAAGCCCATTTGATTTTCTGAGAAGTTTCTTTGCACAATGAGTGTAATTCTATTCTTTATCAAATCCAGCAGTATTTTTGAGGCATGTGAGATCAGGCTACTTCTTTATTTTACTAATTTAAAAATTCTAAACTTGAAATTTTACCTGAGAACTTGCCACATTACTCTGCACCTGCAGTCAGTGAAGAATGTCATACAACTGAGGTGAATTTAACTTAACAAACAGGCGGAAGGGTACAAATAATACTAATCTAGATTTCGTGTTTTGTTAAACAATCAAGAAATCAAAATAATATGAAACCAAAAAATGACTGACTGTTACGCAGTTTGATGCAACAAGAGAGGCATAAAAATATAAACGGTGTCATACATGGGCGATTAGGAGGCAGTCAAAGAGCCTAAAGGTGAGTAAAACATTGCGAGATAAGGGGTTGTCATGTGGTACTTACCTGAACTCTTTTCTCTCATCAACAGAAAACAAGAAGAAATCTAATACCACAACTTCCGGGTTCCAAAATGGCCATGATGATGTCACTTCCGGTCACCTTTGATGACGCCACTTCCGGTTCCTGTTGCCACATCACCACCTTGCCAATCGTTTCCTGTCACATGTTTTTCTCTTGCTATATAACCACCATTTTGAAAACAGTTAATTGTTCATTGTGCTTTTTCAAAGACTCTGAATCAATACTTTTCTTATTGTCTGACGACAATATACGGGGACGGTCCCCAAATCTTTATTTTGTATTTTGTGAAGTTTATTGGATCACAATTGGCTTAGTCGGCAGGATTTTGTTCCAGAATGTCAGAGGAGCAAGACCTAAATACAGTCCTCTCCACCATTATGGGAGACTTACAAACCCTAAAAATTCAAATGGGAGAAACCAGGACCCAATTAGCGGAATCGGAGGCTCATAATGCAGCAAGAATACGGACGGAGGTCGCTCGGTCACCACCCATTGCTCTGACTACTTTAACAGAAGCAGATGACATTGAAACCTATTTTTTGATCTTCGAGCGCACCGCTAAGCGGAACGCATGGCCGAGGTTGGAGTGGGCGTACCAACTGGCTCCCTATCTGAAAAGAACGGCGCAGAGGGCTTATTATGATTTAAACGAGGAGCAGGCTGCTGATTATGACGCTCTGAAATCTGAAGTATTCAAGCGCTACGGCGTATCCCCGGAACGGCAGGCAAGAGAGTGGAGGGAGTGGCAGTTTGACCCGGAGAGGCCACTAAGAACCCAGGGCTTCGAAGCCTGGGGGAAGGTCTGTCGTTGGCTACGGCCAGACATAAATGATTCGCATAAAATGGCTGAAATGCTTGCATGTGAGACCTTTGTGCACGCCCTCCCTGAACATATCACCCAGCAGATCCGGAAGCACACATACGAGGACATGGATACTCTAATAAAAATCGCGGAGCGTCATTGGGCGACTTGCAAATCGGGGCGATCAGAACGGTTCTCTCGCCGAACCCAACAGGCACGTGGGGCAGCTCCTGAGGCCCCCCGACAAGCACCCGAACCTGCCGTTCGTAGAAGGGACAGACCGGCTAATTCCCCCTGCTGTTTCAAGTGTGGGGAGATTGGACATCTGTCCCCTAACTCTACATATGAGCCCATGGATTGTTCGTTGGTGAGGGGAGAAAGGTATTGTGCCACCGTGAATAACCCTTTGTCTCTTCCTTATACAGGTGCAGTTATTATAAATGGCAGAAAGGTAAGGGCTATGTTTAATTCCGGGAGTAACATTTCTATTGTTGCTACTCGTTTCGTTTTACCGCAACAGTGGACTAAAATAAAAACTAGTCTTAAATGTGTTCATGGGGATATCCGGTATTATAAGACAGCCAGATGTGTAGTAACAGTAAATAATATCCTGACAAGCATGGCTATGGCTGTATTACCGGATCCCCCGTTTCCAGTCATACTTGGTAGAGATTTGAGTGAAATTACCTGCGGTAAGAACGTAACTGTACCGAAGAAACATGAAGGTTTAGTAATGGAAAATATTGTTCCGACTGCCTCCACGCCATGTCCTACAGTAGCACGGGCTTATACTAGCACCCAATGTGAAGAAATTGATGTCCCATCGCCCTCTGCGGGAGCTAATATAGTTATAGTGGAGGACGTAGAGGCAGAAGCCCCTCCCCTTGAGGTCGCGCCAGACCCAATTCAAACTTTAAATTCCCAATTCCTTTTAACACCTTCATCATTTAAAAGAGAACAGTGGAACGATGATTCCTTAAAATTTGCCAGGAATGCTATAGTGTTCACTGAGGGTTATACAACTTTGGATCCCATGCCACCGACGCCGTTCTTTGTTATTAAAAATGAATTATTATATAGAGTGGCAAATAACGGGGGTGAAGTGCGAGCATCGTTGTTAATCCCACGCACTTTTCGGCGACAAGTGTGTGAGTTAGCACATGCTCACCTTCTAGGGGCCCATTTAGGCTCCGAAAAAACTTTAGAGAGAATAAAACTCTGATTTTATTAGCCGGGAATAAATGAAGAGGTCCGGCGATTTTGCGCTTCTTGCCCAGAGTGTCAACTTCACCAGATTCCTAGAAGGACTCGAGCTCCTCTTGTTCCTCTTCCCCTTATTGATATTCCATTTGAAAGAGTCGGAATCGATCTCGTAGGACCCTTAGAACCCTCGACAAAAGGATTTAAATATATTTTGGTATTAGTTGATTATGCCACTCGCTTTCCAGAAGCTGTTCCATTGCGCTCAGCTAATACTAAAACCATCTCACGGGAGTTAGTTGGGATCCCCAAAGAGGTTTTAACAGACCAAGGGACTCCTTTCACATCGGAGACTTTCAGGGAAATCGCTAAATTACTCCGTATAAAACATCTGAAAACGTCAGTCTATCATCCCCAAACTGATGGGCTTGTAGAACATTTTAATCAAACCTTAAAACAGATGTTACGTAAGGTAGTTACTGAGGATGGAAGAAACTGGAATCAGTTACTTCCACTCGTTTTGTTTGCTTACCAGGAAGTCCCGCAGGCCTCTACAGGTTTCTCTCCTTTTGAATTATTGTATGGGAGACAACCCCGAGGGCTTTTGGACATGTTAAAAGAAGGAAGGATGGGAAGAGGAGGTCCTCCCTAGTTCAAATATTCTTGAATATATCGTGAAATTACGTGGTAGACTTGAGAAAATTAGACCAATCCTAAAAGACAATTTGGAAAAAGCACAAGCAGCGCAGTCTCTTTATTATAATAGAAACACCACCATCCGGGAGTTCGTCCCGGGTGATCGTGTAATGGTGCTCGTCCCTACTTCCCACTCAAAATTGTTAGCACATTGGCAAGGCCCATATGAAATTAAAGAGAGAAAGGGACTTGTAGACTATTTGGTTAAACAACCTAATCGTCGACGAGTGAACGAGTATATCACATTAATCTGCTGAAATCTGCTGGGGGGTCATGTCACACATGGGCGATTAGGAGGCAGTCAAAGAGCCTAAAGGTGAGTAAAACATCACAAGATAAAGGGTTGTCATGTGGTACTTACCTGAACTCTTTTCTCTCATCAACATAAAACAAGAATAAATCTAATACCACAACTTCCGGGTTCCAAAATGGCCATGACGACGTCACTTCCAGTCACCTTTAATGACGTCATTTCCGGCACCCACAAAACACCTCACTTTTGGTTCCTGTTGCCACATCACCACCTTGCCAACCGTTTCCTGTCACATGTTTTTCTTTTGCTATATAACCGCCATTTTGAAAACAGTTCATTGTTCATTGTGCTTTTTCAAAGACTCTGAATCAATTCTTTTCTTATTGTCTGACGACAATATACGGGGACGGTCCCCAAATCTTTATTTTGTATTTTGTGAAGTTTATTGGATCACAACAATGGGTAGACAAAAAAACCCACCAGGGTTATCTTGGATGAATTAGTGACATGATGACAGATAAGGAACACAGAAACTCTTAAAAATAGCCTGAGGATAAATATAAAGAAACTAATGGCACCACTAACTCCCTTACCTCTGTTACTTCTGTCTTTCTTACCTGAGGAGTCACAGAAGATATTTGTTATAGCAGATAGATTAGCATTGGGCCCCCAGGCAACTGCCCAACGTGCCCATGCATTAAGATGGCCCTGTCATGTATACTACTAGTACATGTAATTCCATTCTATTGTATTATTATTTTTGAATTTGGCTCACTATTACAAAAATATGTAATAAACAAAATTGTAATAACAAACTCTTTCGCCATATTCACATTTCAAGCCTCGTTGCTCATATCTGATTTTTTTACTAAGATGGGATTTGCCAATTTTGTACAAGTAAGTACAGATCTGAACCGGTCTCATTCATGCGGCATAGCCACAAATTGGATATGTATCCAATCTACAGTAGTACCACATATGAAAGTGAATCAAATCTGATTTGAAAGAATCTGATTTGTGTCACATCTCTCTATTATAAAAAAAAAATCTTGCAATGATACGAGACATTTTTTCCTGCGACGAGATGTGATCTTTTGAAGAGAGACAGAGAGACACTTTCACTTCCCGTGAGACAGACAAGTGATGTCTTACTTACAACCTTTGGAAGCAAGTCCCGTGATACACATGCAGAGTATGTTAGAGATAATGGAAGTAGGAAAATTCAAAAGTCTCAAGAAATGAGAGTAAAGATCGCATTAGTGCAAACAAACTGAAAATATTATTCAGTGAAATAGTGGAACAGCGAAAAGAGATTGCATACTCAGGTGCTGTACAGGCTTTTAAACTTTCGAAGCGCCGCATGAAATGCAGATCACGATCAAGCCAGCAGCTGATCGAGCAAAGAGGACGTAAAAACAACTGTATTTGTTTCCCATTGTATCACCGTTTAAGAGGGGTTTCAGAGGAGCGACCGCGTCTCCTCTTCATATTGGCATGTAGCACTGGCGGGGGAGGAAAGGGGTTGGCGGGCAAAGTCCCCTAGTTAAGACAAAAAAACAAAATTGATTGAGTCACCTCAGCCTGGTAATGTGAATGTTGTCTTTGATGAAGGGACTAGAAAAATTAAACAATTGTGCAATTTGCAGACCAGCTAAGTCTCCGAACGCACCTGAATTCTGCGCCATACAGTATATACACATTTTCTTAGTTGTTATAATTACTTCTGTCTGTCTCCTCTGCCTCATGCTGCTATACATTGTCCTCTAAAATCGTACTTTGTATCTTTGTTTTTTCATATTAGCCTCTTTTTACCTCCACTTGATCTTAGCTCTCTCATAACCCAATAGTAAGTGCGTCTAGTTGGCCTGACTGCATTTATCAGATCAGACAAACTTATTAGTAAGTTTCTATTGTCCATTTCATGTAATTTGTCAGTGGTTAAGGTAGAGACAGCCATTCTGTGAACAACACCATGTTTTGTTTTAATCTTCAAGACACTTTCAACAACTATATTAAAATACATGCATGGTTAATGAAGGCCAAGCTAATGATACTGAACTACTTGGCTCAGCTGCCTGCCTGTCACTAAGAAGACAGCAAAAACAACACATTTCTAAATAACCCTGGTAAAATTTGTAAAAACCTTCTCCTTTTTCCTGCTGTGGTAATATACACAATTTCTCAGACTAAGCAGGTCTGCCTGATTATCATCGATCGGATGGTAATGATGGTGTTATTGACAGACTTTGATGTTTCCATGGAGCCAAAGGGAAGTTTCCGCTTCACCTGGGAGAGAAGAAAACTATTCAACTTTATGTGACGAGGTCATTATGTGAATAAATTGACCTGGAAATGGTAACAAAACTTGTTGAGGATCACTTTAAAGTGCCAGGAAGGACTATGCAACAAACCTACAGAGAGGAAACTGCTTTACTGATCTTCAGGACCACAGATGCAGAGCTTTTAAACAGTTTAGTGCCAGCTACCTGTGCCAGTTTTGTCTACCTTATACATGCAATAGCAGGCAAGACCTGAGAATGGCCCTAGGAAATTGGTGCTACCAGGACTCTGGCCGTCACCCATGGAAATTAGAGTTCAGGCTTTGATAGCACATTTAATCTTGTCAGGGCAGGAGGATTGATTGATACAGGGCAGGATACATCTGCACTAGACATAAGCATACACTAGGGGGCAGGCTGCGGAACAGTTGGCAGGGATACCTAATCCTCAAGACAACAATGGGGATGACGTAGCTCAGGAGATAAACAACAGGGTGAGACAATGGAATAGGGAGGACATTCTGATAGTGGACGAGAAACAACAAAACGAGGTGATCCCAATAGTTGTAACATACTCCCATCAAGCACAGCAAGCTTTGAGGGGACTGTATACTATCCATCCATCCATTATCCAATCCTCTATATCCTATACTAACTTTATTAAATTACAGGAGGTTATGGATGATTTTAAACCGATCACAGCGCATAGGAAGAACAAAAACTTAAAAGATTTATTAGTGCATGCCTCCTGTACTAGGACAAAAAAGAACAAGTGTGCTTGGCAGGTCCCATTTGTAAGCAAAAAATAAATAAATAGTGGAGAATACCTCTTTAGAGATTTTCCAGAACTTGAATTTACAATCACAAAAGCGTATTTATGCTATTCAGTGTACAAAGTGCCAAATGCTATATGTGGGGGAAACAAAAAAAATCTTTGAGAGCAAGTTTTGTTCAGCATTTAAGATTTATCGAATCACAGGATGTACAAAACATTTCAGTCAGGACGGTCATAACCCCATCATGTTTGGAGCTTCTGGAATAAAACAGATTGCATCAAGAAAGAGTGTCCCCGGGATGAAGTTTAAAGTCCCATCACACCCAGGGATGCATGGAAGTGAGCTGGGATAAACACTCAACACTCGGTGGAAAGAGAAGCCAGGGTTTAAATGTGAAGAAAGTGGATAAACCACTGTATCTAATAAACTGCAAGCAACCACATAAAGATAGGCCCAGAAAAGCAATCGGTTTCATTATGTGTAATGTTTATTTTGTACTTTGTGTGTACCTATCTTGTAAGCTTGTTAATTTATTAATAAAGGTTGTGGCAGATTGGGGCTCTCTTGACCCCTTGAACCCTCAGCCCACTCGTCAGACACCAGGTAAAAGTCCAATAATAATATTTATTATTATAAATAAGTGCACAAAGCTCGCTCGTCTCCACAATTCTCATATAAATCAACCCAATAAACAAATCAATCCTCCTACTCCCAGACGCGTTGTCACCCTTCCTCTCGACTCAGCTTGCCGTCTGGGAGCTCCCATAATCCTTTTATATTCCCTGACCCGGAAGTGTTCCAATCCCCAGTCCATGTAATCTCCTATCACTTCCTTGTCAGATAAAAAGTCCTTTTCTTCACCCCGGAAGCACGTCATTCCCCTAGTCCATGTGACTCGGGCGTACTTCCGGGGAGTAGGATCAATAAACACTGTTCCTCCCTGCAGCGTCTCCTAGGGGCCCCCATAGTATCCAGCAGGGCTGTGAATAAAGACTCCAATGTCCATGATGCCCTGCTGGTCTTCGGGGCACCTCCATACTGCAGGGAGGGCTCCACCTGGCGGCGTGGGGGTATTGGCCGGGATGAACAGCCAGCCATATATCACAAGGTGTTTATGCTGATGTCCTTGCCCTATGGTCTGTGAAGTAGGATAACTAAGAGAGCACCTCATTCCTGAACAAAGTAGCCTTGTTTAGAAGACTAGGAGGTTTTCCAACATAAAATACTTTTGAGTCCCCCACTAATAGGACTAACAATACACCATACTGTCACCAGGGGGGATGCAGACCACACCAAGTGACACGCAAATGACTGTCTATAAAATATTTGTACAGTGTTTTGGGCTGAAATCACCAAGGGGGTCCCCCTCTGTGCACCATTAATAGTGTGAATTGCAGCTGGATATCTGCACACTGAATTGTTGAAAGTACGATCAACTGTATGTTTAGGAGCTCTATCTATTGATTTATCTATCGATCTATCGATTCAGGAAGAGGGACATGCTCTTCTGTATGCTTTCGTGCAGAGCCACATTGTATAAAAAAGACAGTTGGGCACCTGCTGTACTCGCACCACTATACTGTTAGGAAAACGGTTTTTAGAAGTGACCTAGAGCAAGGACACAGTCAAGTCAAAAAAAAGGGTGAAACCGAGAATTCAGAAGGCTAATAATCAAAACAAAAATGTCTGGCAAAAATAGTACTCAAAAATACAGGCAGGGATTGAAACCAGAACACTAAGAAAGGTTTTTAAGAAAATCAAACCACAAGGCAAAAAAGGCTTTTCAAAGCTGTCAGTTTGGATAAGGAACTAAGCTTTCAAACCCTGCACAGCAACAGGTCAGAATTCATAAACCTTTGAAAGCACAGCGTTAGAAATACCAGAGCATCTCTAGTAAGAGAAATACAACTTAACAAAATGGTGGCAAAAATGGAAGAAATAAATTAATGCAATAAAAACTCATCTTTAAATGAAAAAACAAATGAAGGAAATGTAATCTACAGAATAAAAAAAATAAATCTTAGGTTGTCTAACCTTTGGAAATAATAAAGTGAAAGGTTTTCAAATTTAAAGTAATGACCCAATTTGAACAACGACAGTGTGAAAGAGCGAGATGCTGCCCTCTGGGGTTCTCACCTGTCTCACCTAAAGAGGCACATGTAATGGTTCTGTCTGCTTTCTCAGGTCTAGTGGTAAACTGTCTAACTGCCATTACTGTAAAAATATAAATTGCTCTAAATCTGACTGGACTGAAGTGAAAGTAGGTGCTGTGTCTGCCTCATCTCTAACACGTTACATGGAGCCTGTGTGGCCGGCACAATCAGATTACTGTGATATTTAAAACTACTAATGCACATTTACATGTGAAGCAACTGTTGAATGTATGTGATGTACACATTAATGGGGTATAGGTTAAATATGTTTATTTTACAGTTAATGGTGAGGACCTGTTGTTGAGAGCAAGATGAAGAATGTCTCATCTAACCAGATGATCTATTCCACTACTCAACAGATAATGGCTGGTGCTCACTGCACACCTTAATGTCTTCTTCCTCTTCATCTTTTCCCACTTCTGTGTGAGATTCATGTGCTTGATCAGCCTTCTCCAAACAGCTCGGCCCTGCACCTCCTCGCCAGTCAAGCCTTTGTCCTTCAGATCTTCTTGTACTTTATCCACCCACCTCTTCTTTGGCCTCCCTTGTTTTCCCTGCCCCTGTACTTCCACTCCTATCACTCTTTTGCCCACATATTTATTGTCTTTCCTCATCCCATATTCATACCACCTCAGTCTAGATTCTTAGATATCTCTCCCACATTTAGTGTACCTCTGATTGTCGCATTTCATATTCTTATTTTTTGGTACTGCACACATTCATCTCAACATTCCATTTCTGCCACATCCAACTTCTTCCCCTGCTCTTCTCCCTTTACTGCTCATGTCTCAGCTCCATACATCATTGCTGGTCTTACCGCCATCTTAATTATTTACCTTAATTATTCTATCACAAAATACTCCTGATACCCTCTTCCAATTATTCAATTCACACTGCACTCTTTGGGTTATCTCTGGATCTAATTCCCCACTCTTGGGCTACCACTGATCCTAAATATTTAAATGTATCCACTTATTTCAATAGCTCTCCCTGAAGGTTAACTTCTGAATCCTGATCATCATTAAAACTCATTTTTATTCTGTCTTCTTCTTCCTGTTTATCTTCAATCCTCTATCTTCCAAAGCTCTTCTCCATTCTTCCACCTTCCTCCCTACTTTGTCTTTTCTGGTGCTACACAACACAATGTCATCAGCAAAAAGCATGCACTGGGGGGATTGGTCTTTTACTGCACAAGTCAACAAATCTATGATCAGATCAAAGAAGTAACGACTTAAACAAGATCCCTGGTGCAGACCTACCTACCTACTCTAACTGGGATCTTGTCTGTTAACCCAGCACTGCTTTTAACCTGAATCCTCACTCCATCATGCATATCCTAGACAATCCTCATATACTACTCTGGGACTCCTGTCTCTCCTATCATGCCCCTCCAGACCTTACGACATGGCACTCTATCCTAAGCCTTCTCCAAATCAATAAACGCCACCTGCAAACCTTTCTGTTTTTCTCCATGCTTCTCTATGAGCTATCTCAATACAAAGACTACATCAGCAGTCCCACTGCCTGGCATAAAACCAAACTGTTCCTTCCCTGTGGTGGTTTTGTCCCTCAGCCTTCTCTCTGTAACCCCTAACTGCACACCTTGATGTACCAAGCTATATTTTTCAGTTGTGGCAAAGGCATTATATAGGTGTCGACCCGACACAAACTGACAGCAGAGGCACGTATAAAATGAACCAAAAAGATTTATTTTCTTCAGCTGAGGTCCACGTCTTCCCCGTGTCCCTCAGCCCTAACACGGTCCCAAAACATACCACAATGAAGCAAAAAACCACCACAAAACACTCTTCTTTCTCCTCCACTCCTCCAAGGCAGCTTCATCCTACTCTTCCTGACTCTGATGCCTGGAGTGGTGACTGTCAGCCCCTTTTATAGCCCACCTGGAAGTGCTGCAGTTGCTCGTTGACGTACTTCCGGCTGTGGCTGCATTCCCACCCAGACGGGCTCGTTAGACTGTGCAGCTCCCCCTGGCGGTGGCCACGGAGTCCAACAGGAATGAGCTCCGGGTGTTCCAAAATATTGGCCCCGATGCAACCCAGGGTTGCTGCCAACAAGTGTTCCGGGGGACGTAGTGTGCATCAATGACTACTCCCCTGGATCCAGTGTCAAAGGGGTGTCCTGACCAGGCATGGGTCCCGGCCATTTGCCACAAAGTGTAATAAGGGTTTATGCTTCCCAGTTTCACCTGTATCTGCTAAATGACTCCAACAGTCAGCTCTCTTACAGTCATTGACATCTTTTCTGTTCTACGGGACTTATTTGCCAACTAGCTGTGTAAGCCTGTGCTGTAAAAAGCCCTGGGTCCTAGAAACTATTGAAATTGTCAGGAAAAAAAAAATGAAACGTAGAGATGTCAGGTAATTGAAAGGAACTACTCTGGGCATCTCTCTCCTAGGAGGGTTTGTTTTGCCGACATGCTCGCATCGCTTGTGCATTAGTGGCTAAGTGACTTTGTCTTTCTTAAGAGGTTTTGTTTTGCTGACGTGCTCACATCGCTTGTGCATTAGCAGCAGGAGGAAAAGTAAAAGGGATACCGTTTTGTCAATGTGTTTGCCTCACTTCTGTATTAGCGGTTAATCGAGTGACTCTTTCTTTGGAGGTTTCGTTTTGCCGATGTGCTCGCCTCGCTTGTGAATTAGCGGCTAAGTGAGTTTGTTTCCTCGGAGATGGAGCCCTTACCCCGACTCCACCTCTCACTTCCGGGTCAGACAGACACACGCACTTCTACGTATAGACTTTTATATAAGATATGCTTAAAGTATATCTGCTTAGTATTTTATTTAAGACATCAAGCATAATGGGATGCTAATTACTTCATTATCCCTGTGACCAAACCTATATAAGAAAGATGTATTTGTTTCTGCCTTGCAGTTAGGAGGCCTGGGTTCACTTCCCGGGTCCTCCCTGCGTGGAGTTTGCATGTTCTCCCCGTGTCTGCGTGGGCTTCCTCCGGGCACTCCGGTTTCCTCCCACAGTCCAAAGACATGCAGGTTAGGTGGACTGGCCCTAGTGTGTGCTTGGTGTGTGGGTGTGTTTGTGTGTGTCCTGTGGTGGGTTGGCAACCTGCCCGGGATTGGTTCCTGCCTTGTGCCCTGTGTTGGCTGAGATTGGCTCCAGCAGACCCCCGTGACCCTGTGTTCGGATTCAGCGGGTTGGATAATGGATGAATGGATGGATGTATTTGTTTCAGGAAGATTTTGCCCATCATTTCATCAAGTATTTTCTTTGCTTTGTTCATTGCCTGTGTCTTTTTCCTTGAGCACTAATTGTAAGACCCATAATCCTTAAATCTTGCTAAGAGACGACCTAGTCAAAACTATGATGGCAATGAAAGCAAAACCTTACAATAAAACATACTATGAGAAAAACTGATAAAGCTTGATTGATTAAAAAAAAAGTTTTTAAACTTAGTATGTGACTTGATGTGTCTTTTTATTATTAATCTGTTTTATAAGCAGCAGTGCCATCCGAAACCACAACTTATTTTTGATTGTTTTAACATTTTTAATCCTTTTGCCATGCTAAATATAAGAAAACAAAAGAATTAAATAATTCAAAGCAAAGTATGACATGATAGGTGCAGCTTGCATGGACAGGAAAGGGCTGAGAGATATGGCAGTGTCACAAAGCAAACATCTTCAGGCTTCTGGCTGACATTGTAGTTATCTCCTTCATGCAGAAGCTGAAAAGTTAAAGGGGGGGTGGGGGGTAACTAAATAAAAATAAAACTGGGGCAAAGTCCGTAGGGATTTCCTTTGAAGTGAAAAATTTTTGAAAAGCTATTCTGAGTTTTCTGATTTCCACCCATCTGCATTAAATTGGGGCCAAACATCAGTGAAGTGGCAGAGTCCTTGAGGGAAATCTATGAATGACACAGTCGCTGCAGGGACCTCTTCAAACTGTAATGCTCTAATCAGACCCAGGTGGTAACATTTTCTCCAGTTTTTCTCAAAAGCTCCTTCAGTGAAACCCTTAATTAAAGCAAACGTTAAGAATTCACACATGGCGATGCAGTGGTGTGTTCTGGTACCTTACATCTCCAGAGATCTACTTTGCAATCTCACCCTACTCACTGCTTACGTGGAATTCACACGTTCTCCCAGCTTTTTTTTCCAACATTTTATTTGAGTATTACAAAGTCTGCAGGGTTAGTAAATCAGAATCGTCATATCAACTCCGTTTTAAGTGAGTGTTTGTGTGACAATGCTGTACAATTGACTGATTTCTTGGTTTTTGATTATTGAATTATATTGATGTTTCTGTATCTATAAGTAAGTCTGTTGGTTCCGAGTATATTGTGAGATTAATATCTTCAAGTTCTTCTTGTAGGGTATGAAATAAAACGTCCCCTGTTTGTTTTTTATCTTCAGTTTGGACTGTAATAGGAACAATAGGTTTCTTTTGTTGTTCCTGTATCTTTAACTCATGTGTTTCACTTTTTTCGTCCTGTGTTCTCTGTTTTTCTGTGAATATCTTGTAATAGGCTCTAGGTTTTTTAGTTTAACCGAGGGATCTCCCTGTATTTTATCCTCTTCTGAGGATTGGATTTAAATGATATCTTCATTTACTTGTTTTTCTATTAATTGTTCTTGTTTTTTTGTTATTCTATCTGGTAATAATTCTTTGTCCAATTTAATTGTATATGGAGTTGAGTTATTTATTGGATCCGTGGAATAGAAACTTATTTGCAGTTCTTCTGATTCTTGAGATTCCATAGAAGGTTGTTGTTTTTTAGGTGTGATATCAACCTTTTTATCCCATCTTTTTTTTGTTGTTCTATGAGGTAATGCAGTATGTGTGAAAGTAGTTGGTTGTATAGTTAATTGACTTTCCTCTGTTCTTGGTCTCTCTAGAGTATACCATTCTTTTACTGGAGTGGCAGGATTTGTTTTAGGGGGGCTATCTGAAACTACTTGTGCCCACATTCTTATGGGTTGACTTATTGGCAATTGCATTTCAATCTGGGGTTGTTTTTTGTAATCTTTAAAGGTATATGTGATAGCCCAGTTGTTTCTTTAGCTAAGTTAGATTGCAATTCTTGTTTGATTCTCCATGCTTGTAATTGTATTTGTTTCTCCTGGTCTTTCTTTGTTAATTCCATTTGAAGATTTTCTAATTTCCAGGGTTTTCTTCCTGCCTTGCGCCCTTGTGTTGGCTGGGATTGGCGCCAGCAGACCCCTGTGACCCTGTAGTTAGGATATAGCAGGTTGGATAATGGATGGATAGTTTTTTTCAAACCTTTTTTGTTTATTGCTTTTTTTTAATTAATATTCAATACTCCAGTTCTTTGATCCTTGTCTGTATTTTTTTCAATCTCGATTTTGTCTCTTATTTCTGCATAGGTAATGGTGAGGTTGACTTCTCGATTTCCAGTCTCTTCTCTGGTTTTGATTATGTCTCATCCCCTGGTTACTATTTCAAATCTTTTTGCTAGTTTGCCAGCAGAACAGGGAGATCAGGGGTGAGGCCTATTCTAGGCAGAATAGGGAAGGCCCCTGCCTGGTTTTGTGGGAACCTGTAGGTCTCATACCCTCTTCTTTATTAGAGCACACTTAATTCATAATGCTAACAAGCTAATTCATTTCTTAACAATAACTTTCATTATTAAGTCATTAACCGACTTTATAAAAGGTTTTTTTACATTTTTACTAATCATGTGTTCATAAATATTTGATGTTTTAGTAGTACCTAATCTAATATTGAGAGTTTATTGTTCGTCATAATACAATGATTTTATTTATTTATGTATTTATTTTTTGAGCTTCTGTAAACAGACACATTTTTCCATGGAGACAAAAGGTTCTATCTATCTATCTATCTATCTATCTATCTATCTATCTATCTATCTATCTATCTATCTATCTATCTATCTATCTATCTATCTATCCGTCAATTTAATAACGCCTAATATACTAAATTATCTATCTATCTATCTATCTATCTATCTATCTATCTATCTATCTATCTATCTATCTATCTATCCGCTGTTAAAGATTTTAAGTTTTATTGATGAAAATAATAAAAGTTACCATAAAGTATTACCTTTGTATGCTTCCTTTTTTGGGAAAATTAATTACATATTGTTATTATATTTATATTTCGTTATTGATGGTCACATGCTTATAATGTTATCAGCTGTCCTTTGGGATGACATGAATTGCTAGGCTGCCTTATTGCCTCCATTTGCATAAGTCAGCATGTGATGTCATGGTGCCCATCACATTAGAAACGTTTTTCAACAAAACAATTAGTCCTTGAGCAATTGAAAACGTTAAGAGAGTTTATGGCATTTGACCTTGTAAAACGCTAATGATTTCATATTGCTTTTCCTTTAAAACAAATACACGTGTGTCTTCAATCTGACAAAGAAGCTACTAAGCATCTTTGAAAGCCAGTTTCCGCCACCTGCTAAAAGTGCCTTGCGAGAATTGTCTCATTTTAGTGGAAAGATCTAAATACAGCAGTTATGATAAAATGGACATACTGTCTTGTTAATGATTTGAGGCAAATACAATAAATGGCACAGTTCTCCACATGTCACCCTGGAATTACAATAAATTGAACTTGACATTTATTTGCCTTCTTTACCATTCTCTGCACTGTGCACTGGGACAAACTGCACTTCTGGCCTCTTCCTGTAGAATCAACACTGTTTTAGAACTTTTTGTGTATTATTCTAATAGTGCTAAGTGGTGTATTTAACTTTTTAATTATTTATTTGTGTTCATTACTTAATTTGTGAAGATGAGTAACAATTTTGTTCTTTTTATTTCCAAGTTATTTGTGTTTTCCCTTGCTATATGTTCTCTCTTTTGTGGTGGAACTTAACCGTACTTAATACAATTTAATTTTTCTAAAGAATAATAACTAATTAAATGACATGCAATATTTTAGCACCAATGCATGGATGACAGAAAAACAATATAATGGATTTAGAAAGTATTTAGACTTCTTCACTTTTGCTGTTTTAGACTTTTGTTAGCTTTTGTTCCACATCAGCAACACTTAATAACCCAGAAAGTGAAAACAGGAATTTAGACATTTTTGCAAACTGAAAAAAAAAAAATGAAATCTCCCATTGACACAAGTATTTAGATCCGTTACCTAGTATTTATCTGAAGACCCTTTGGCAGCGATTCCAGCCTGGAGTCTTCTTGGGTCTGATGTGACAAACTTCTTACACCAGGATTTGGGGACTCAAGCTCTGTCAGGTTGGTAGGAAACTGTTGATAGACAGCTGTTCTCAGGTCTCTCAGAGATGTCCAGTTGAGGTCAAGTCCGGGCCCTGACTAGGCCACTAAACATCATTCCCAGAGTTGATCCTAAGTCACCACTGGGTTGTCTTTCCTTTACGCTTAGGGTCATTCTCCTATTGGAAGGTGAACCTTTGGCCCCATATGATGTCCAGAGAGCTGTGGAGTAGGTTTTCATTAAGGATGTCTCTATACTTTACTATATTTGGCTTTCGTTCAACCCTGTCTTGTCTTTCAGTACCTGCTGCTAAAAAAACAACTCCACATCATGATGCTGCCACCACCATGCTACATCATTAGTATAGTATTGCACAGGTCATGAGCAGCGCCCGTTTTTTTCCATACAATACAATGCAATTTATTTTTATATAGCCCAAAATCACACAAGAAGCTCCGCAATGGGCTTTAACAGGCCCTGCCTTTTGATAGCCCCCCAGCCTTGACTCTCTAAGAAGACAAGGAAAAACTCCTAAAAATACTTTAGGAAAGGCAGTTCAAAGGGAGACCCCTTTCCAAGTAGGCTGGGCGTGCAGTGGGTGTCAAAAAAGGGGGCAGATACAACACAATACACAGAACAGAACACAAGTAATTCTCAATTCTTCTTCTTTCAGCTATTCCCATTGACAACGGATCATCTTCTTCCATATCTTTCTGTCCTCTGCATCTTGTTCTGTTACAACCATCACCTGCAAGTCTTCGCTCACCACATCCATAAACCTTCTCTTAGGTAATCCTCAATACATAAGTATGGAGCAGAATTTAACAGTAGATGATATCACATAATACAATTTGGATTTGTTTATAGTCCTGGAGACCTTAGCCATCAAGGTGCCTCCCCCAATTGGTCATTCCACAGCCAAGACAGCGCTGGACCATCCAATCTGATAAAAGGACCCCTCTACCCCACGATTCCTGCGATCCTCCATCAGGGTTGACTTTACCTTAGGCGAGCAAAACAACTTGGCAGGTGGGCTGTGGCACCAAGTGCCACATTTGAGTACCGAGAAGAGAAAAGAATAGCTGAGGGTTAGTAACAAATTATCATGTTACTTATTTTTTAGTGCTAATGACTAACAACAGAGATGCAGTCTGTACAGCTAATCAGCAGCTCTAATCAGGGTGTGCTAAACTGAAATAGTGAGCCTTTAGCTGGGATTTGAAAGCTGAGACTGAAGGGACATCTCTTATAGTATATATGACACTATTCTTGGTTTGATGAAACCAGAGATTCTTGTTTATCACAGTTGGAGAGTCCTTTAAGTACTTTTTTGCAAATTCCAAGCTATCTTCCAGGTGTCTTTTACTGAGGAGCGGCCTCTGTATGGCTACTTTGTCTTAAAGCGCATGTCAGAGAAGTGTTGCAGTGATGGTTTCCCTTCTCCACATGGATTCTGTGGGTCTCATCTAGAGTGACCATTAGGTTCTTGTTCACTTCTCTTACCATGGCACTTTCCCCACAATTCCTTACTTTGGGTGAGTTGCCAGCTCTAGAAAAAAGCTGTGGTCTTTCTGAGCTTTTTCTGTTGCAGAATTATGAAGGCCTCAGAGCTCTTGAGAACCTTGAATGGTGCGGGAGTTTTTTTTTTTGTAGTCTTTCCCAAATCTGTGCTACAACACAATCCTATCTGTAAGCTGTGCAGGCAATTCCTTCCACCTTATGGCTTGATTTTGCTGAACTGTGGGACCTTCTTCAGACAGATGTGCTCCTTGCCTAATCTTCTCCAGTCAAATGATCTGACCACAGTTGGAAACCAAGCAAAGTGTAGAAACATCTCAGGGATGATCAATAGAATGGGATGCTCCTGAGGCAAATTTCAAGTGTCATAGCACAGGGTCTGAAAACTTGTGTCAACGTGAAGTTTTCATTTTTTATACCTAAGAAATTTGCAAAATATTTTAAAGTCGTGTTTCTACATTGTCATTCTGAGGTGGGGGAATAGTGATTTAAGCAGAAGGCCGTAATAAAACAAAATGTGAAAAATGAGAAGGTGTCTGAATGCTTTGTGAATCCACTGTATTCTTAGTTTAAAATTGTGAGTTTTGTAATAACCATGTTCAAATTAAACTGCAGTTTTCTCATTTCTTGTCAAAATAGGTATTGTAGCTTCTTAGCAATGCTATTTATTTGAAGCTTTTTTTTTTGTTCCTTTCTCAGAGGTGCAGTAATTCTTAAGCCCACTGTACATATAAATTTATAGTTTTTGAGAGAAATATAGGTTATCATAGCCTAAAATGAACGGCCGACACATCAATCATTGTGCAATCCAGGCCCACATGCAGTATTTATCTTATACTGCACCATAAAGTCAATCGGAGAACTCCAGACTGATCACTCTGGTTTGCTCCAAGTTAAGTGTGCCATTAAAAATACTGTCACTTTCATGTGATTTAAAACTAGTCAATTAGATTTTTATTTTAATTTCACTATTCAGCCCACCTTGTCTTTTAAGAAAACAGTTTTATTACTGATCAATGCAGATTGAAATTTTCTTTTTATACCAATAATGTAAAATACCAAATGGTCATTGATTTGCACATTGAAATTGCTCTGGTGAGAGTGAATGTGCCCTTGGATGGACAGCCACCCCATCTGGGACTCGGGCGTCAGCCTTCACTCAGATTCCCTTGATGGATGGAGAGATGGTTGGATGCGTTGAGAAGAACACAGTTCATAGTAGCTGAAAGAAAGAATTTGAAATACTAAACCAGTCAATTACACAAATTACTGTTAAGCAAAAGAAACAAAGTAAGAGAGTAAAGCATGTTGTATATCTGTAGAATCAGTCACTAATATCATTTGATTGGCATAACAGCAGAGTCAGCAGCAATACATTAGGGAATGAATTATAAAAAATAAGCAAATCTAGACTCAGCTAATCTAAGAGGCAGGAGAGATCTGCTGGGATTTCAAGCTTGATTTTGACGTTGAGCCTCGTAGGCAGAAGTCTGGCAAAAGATAAGCAGAGAAGGCACCCCTGAACTAAACAGCCATAAATTCAAGCAACAGCCAAGGATTCCTTGTTTTAAGGATAAGCACTGCGATTGCTCATTTACATTGTCGAAGCATTAACTGTTTTTCAAAACAACCATATACCTTTATAACAATTTCAGGGCTTTCATTAGATCGTTTCTTAATTTTCATTTTTCCATAACTATAAAGGTGTCCATTGTTTATTCTGTCGTTTCAGTTCAGACATTTTAGTTTGGCAATGGCCCTTCTTGCCCTTCTAGTATTTCAACTCAACATTGTATAAACTAAATTTGACTCCCAATATTGTAAAAGTGCATTTTGGTTTTTCACATTTTTCATTTTAGGCTATTTCGGGTGATAAGTTGATTAAAATGAAAGCTGCCAAAATGTTGGCACTTTACAATAATGCCTTCTCTTTGTCTCCCTCTGCAGACCGGAAGATTGACAGCTTTTCTGACGTCACTTCCAGCGTTTGTCCACCTGGACCTGCCTCTTCCAGCCTGAAACAGTCTTAACCAAAAGAACCGCCATCTCTGGTAGTCCCGCCACAAAAGATGCAACATAACTCTTTACCCGCGTTTTATTTCTCTTTTTTGAAATATCAGTTGTGTGGGGTTTGCCTACGAGTGCCCCAAAATGTCTCACTGTCTTTGCTTCTTTATTACAAGGTCTACCCATTCTCAAAAAATACAATACAGCCCCAAGCTTTTCAAAACGTCAGCGATAAAAAAGAGTTGGTTTACTGACTTTCTCCTATACTGTGCTCTGAAACAAAAAAGACAAGAAAAAGTCATAATCAGACATACAGATGGTTGGGAAGGAGCAGACAATGTGGTCTGTCTATTTTACAGAGAGAATTGGGGTAAATGTAACCTATGTAATTTACCATTGTGCAAGTTTATTTCAGGTTCATCCAGTAAACATTTCCTGAGATACTTTTGTCATTGGCCATTTAGTTGAGTGTGTATTGCTATTTGATAGTTAGCTTTTTTTAATCAAAAAATTGAAAATGAGCACAACAATTGCCTGGATTGCAGAAACTACAGGGGGATAACACTGCTCTCGGTGCCGGGTAAGGTCCTTGATAGGGTTGTCCTCAATAGGATCCGTGATCACCTACTCACCTACCAGCGACCAGAACAGTCTGGTTTTACACTTAAGAAGTCTACCATCGACCGCATCCTGGCACTGAGGGTTCTCATGGAGTGCAAACGCGAACATCGGCAGAGTTTCTTTGCAGCCTTTCTCTATTTTCGTAAAGCGTTCGACTCAGTTGATCGAGCTGCCCTGTGGGACATCCTGAAGGTTTGTGGGATCCCCTCGAGGTTGCTGGATATCATGGCCGGCCTATACACTGGTACTGTGAGTGCTGTGCAGAGTGGAGGCAGAACCTCAGTGTTTTTCCCAGTTGATTCTAGGGTTTGTCATGGGGTGTGTTTTTGCTCCTACTCTGTTCAATGCTTGTATGGACTGGGTGTTGGGCAGAGTCGTGAGGTCCAGCAGCTGTGGGGCATCTGTTGGTGAAGAAAGATTCACGAATCTTGACTTTGCTGACTATGCTGTGATCTTCGTGGAGTCAATGGAGGCTCTGATCGTGGCGCTCAAGAGACTGAGTGAGGAGTCTGAACGTCTGGGCTTGCAAGTGTCCTGGATAAAAAACAAGATCCAGGCCTTTAATGACCTCTTGGGCACAACCATCAGCAGTGTGTCTGTCTGCGGAGAGAGTGTCGCCCTTGTCAAGAGGTTTGCTTACCTTGGCAGTGACATTCATGTCTCTGGTGACACTTCCTATGAAGTCAGTAGACGGATTGGGAGAGCATGGGGGGGTCATGAGGTTGCTGGAAAGGGGTGTGTGGCGCTACCGATATCTCTGCAAAAAGACGAAGGTCCAAGTCTTTAGAGTCCTGGTGCTTCCTGTCTTGCTATATGGTTGCAAGACATGAATGCTATCCAGTGACCTGAGACAAAGACTGGACTCCTTTGGCACTATGTCTCTCCGGGAAAATCCTTGGGTACCGTTGGTTTGACTTTGTGTCGCATGAGCATTGTGAAGGAGCGTCAGTTACGGCACTACGGCCATGTGGCATGTTTCCCCGAGGGTGATCTGACTCTTAAGACCCTCATTGTTGGGGACCCAAGTGGCTGGACCAGGCCAAGGGGTTACCCATGTAATACCAGGCTGCGACAAATAGAGAGTCATTCCAGAGGGTGGGACTGGACCACGTGTCTGCCTGGGGGGTTGCCAACCGGGATCCTGAGCTGTTTCATTATGTAATGGGTGCGGCAATGCACTGTACCAGTGCATGCTATGCAACTGGACTTGACTTGACAACAATGGCAACACCCAGTGTACATTGTCCAGCCACTGTACTACAACATACCGAAACACAATACCAATCATTTCTCGCTGCTGTTGAAATTGTTCTATTGAACCTGTTGAAGTAATTGTCATTTTCCATCATAACGTTCATTTCTTTTCATGTTATAATATAGATCAATGATAGGAAAGGGTTTTGTGACCTCCTGCACATATAGTTATTATTATTGCTAAATCATTCACTGCAGTGACTGCACAATGAATGTTGGGAAATTTGATTACAACAACAGAAAATCGGTTTGTGAAACTACTCGTTCTACTGAAATTTCTGACATGATAGAAGCTCTTCCAGTCATATAATAGCCCAGTCATAAGATACGATCGGGCAGCGCAACCTCTCTCATACTGCACATGAAACGATGGCTGGTGAAGCTAAAATTCAGAAAATTAGTTGTCAACTGCAAATTGGGCTTAGAATCGTGTCAAAATTGCACACAGTTTTAGTAATGGCATTGACTGAACACATTAGAGGCCTACATTAAGAATATGGGTGGCACGTACAGGATGACTGGAGTTAGATGTCCTGATAACCCAGGAAGCCATTGTTAGGGTTTCCAAACTGAGGCTGATAGCCGTTGGAGTCGGATCAGTTATGGCTTAACGTTCTGGGTGAGCTGAAGTGGTCTTGTGACACAGTCCGGCAGCCACAATAGTCCAGATCAACTATGATCAATGATTGAGCAGAAGCTGTGCTAAAACTGTTGTCAAGTACAGCCACTGAAGAGCAGGAGTAGGCCACTGTGGAGATGCTTTGGGTGAAGATGAGCTTGTCATTGAAGCATGTCATTAACTTCTGTGTCCAGTAATATTTCTTTATTACTTTGTTCCTTTGGTTTGTTAGCTGGCTGATTGTCTTGTTCCTGGTTTCTGTTGCTATTTTTTTCCGATCATTTACCATGAAATCCTTAAGCTGGCTGCATTTTGTCCAGTAATTCTTCTTATTTATACAGGTTTTTGATGGTGTCAATTAAGAAAAAAATATTATGACCTGAGGTGCTGCTTACAGCCGGTCTGACACTGTAAATCTTGACGTGTCAGATCATATTCAACCAGAAAAACATATCCACACACACATACACACTCGCTAGACGTAATCATATACTCCATCCTTACTTGCTAACAAGGACCTCATGCGCTTGTCACTTTTCATAATGAAGCTCGCTTGCAGCCTAAACTATGATGGCAATACCCATTTACAGATCTATCTGCAGAGTCTGCTTGAAATGACCTTTATGAACAAAACGCATACCTGAAAATTGCGAAATGAGATTTTGCAGCCGACTTTTAAAATAGTCTATCATGGATAGTTTAGTAAATAGCACTACTTGTTATTACTGCCATTTATTTTATTTATTTATTCAGCACCATTACATGAGACAACACAGTAAGGTACAATGATATAGGGAAGTGCTGCACTGTAAACAAGGCGCCTAAGACACTAGTATCACATAGACAGGAATTAGTTCAAGATTTAATAATCATTCATCAATTAGAAAAATGAAGGTTGATGTACAACTGAGCTCAAGGTAAGGCATTAAACTTACATTATAGGCTGAGTCACACAAAAGCAGAAGTCTGAAATAATAAAAGACATTTATTGTTCCTTGGGTTGCCTCACAGCTGTAGGGGGCCTGGTTTCAGCTCCCGGCCTGGGATCCATCTGAGTGGGATTACACATTCTTCCAATATTCTTGCAGGTTTCTTCACTTTCTAGCTATCTTCCAGTGATATGCAGGTTAGGCTAATATCTGGAGTGAGTTAAGTCAAATGAATGAGAATGTGTGCACATGCCTTGTGATGGACTACCGTCACCTTTAGCACTTGTTCCTCCTCGTTTAATCTGATGCTGGTGATGCAGGATTTGGCTTTCTCAACTGTATGAGTGTATGTTTTGTGATGGACTGACATCAGATATAGTTCATTTCTTGCATCCAGTGCTGCTCACACAGCCTCTAGCTCCCTGTAGCCCTCTTTGTTTGTTATTAGTGATGGAAGAGTGTCCCATCCAGGGTTAATTTTGACCTTTCACCCAGTACTACTGATATAGCCTGTGTCTCTCCGCAACCCTTTGTCAGATTGCCACAGAGACAGACTGGCATCCCATATCAGGTTAAATCCTCCTATGCATCTATTCCTGCTGATATAGCCTGTGACTCTCTGCGGCCCTTCTTTGGTGTGCCCAGTGTCACGTGCATGTGTACAGGGGATATCTTAAAGGCTCTAGTAATCGTAATTCCCTGCTGCTTTGAGGAGGTGACACTGTGTGCTAATCCCTTTTCTTTTCCTCCCACTGCAGACGGGAATATTGACCACTATACCATCACTGACGTCACTTCCGGTGTCTGTCAACCTCAACCTGTGTCTTCCTGCCTGAAGGACTCAAAACTGTAAGATCGGCCATCTTGTGTCAGTTTTGTTATGAAGGCTCACCTGTGAAGATGTTTCCTCAGATGCTGTGTGTTTCCTTTTGTTGACAATCATTCAATTATTTAGAGTTACCAGTGTGGTACCCCAAATCTTTATCATGGTCTAGTCTTTCTCTTACACCAGAAACAGACCCTTAGTCCATCCAGGCTTCATTCATGCCATATGCAGTGTATCTCTGATGGCATCTCTGGCTCTCGATAACCCTAAAAGAGTACATTGTATGACTTACTGACATCCATGCATGGTTGGTTCCTGCCTTGCAATTGATATACTGCTGTTATAAGCTCCATCTCCCTGAATCCCCATGTGAGCCTGTTCTCTGAGCCACTGGGATCCTTACCAAGGTGTGTTTTCCTGACTTGCACTTGATGCCATTAGACTAAAGCCCAACAAATCATATAACAGAGCAAGTGAATTTAGATAATGGATGTATTTCTTTCATCCACTATGTATAGTAGCTTGAGAGGTCCAAAAGATAGATAGGCCATCTCGCTCTGTGAAGAAGATTATTTGTGTTCTGTTTTGTCTGCTGTATTTAGCCCCATTGTTTGACACCCAATGCACACCCAACCCACCTTAAAGGGGGGGTCTCTCTCCGAATTGCGTTTCCCAAGATTTCTTCGATTTTTTTCCCTTCAAGGTTTTTTTTTCTTTCTTTTTTGGGAGTTTTCCAAAAACAGAGCCTGTTAAAGCCCACTGATGCATTCCTTATGAGATTATGGGCTATACGAGAAATACACTGTTGTTGTTGAACGAAGCAGCCTAAGAGACGTTGAAAGATATTTATTAAAATCCAAGCTTAGCATTACTTTGAATGGAAAATGTATTTATTCTTTAGGTATTTCAGTGATCCCCTTTAAGATAAACTGTAACCATATTAAGTGAAATTGTGTACAAAATTTCAAATACATCATGTTGCCAGACAATACATTTGACTGTATCTACTACACTAGACAGTCTATGATCTGTGAAATGCTCAATATTTCTATTTGAAGTTTTTGGTTATTACGTTTTGCAGGTCTTCTTTCATTCAGAAATCCTAAAGATCAGCTTGCTAAACTGCTCCCTCATCTGACACCATTTCTCATATTCCATCCATCCATTATCTCCTAACTGCAGGGTCACAGGAGTCTGCTGGAGCCAATTCCAGTCAACACAGGAAACAAACCCAGGGCAGGGTGCCAGCCCACCACAGGGCTCACATACCCACACACCAAGCACATACCAGGGACAATTTTGGATCGCCAATGCTCCTAACCTGCATGTCTTTGGACTGTGGGAGGAAACGGAGCACCTGAAGGAAACCCATGCCGTCACGGAGAGAACATGCAAACTCCACACAGGGAGGACCCGGGAAGTGAACCCAGGTCTCCTAACTGCGAGGCAGCAGTGCTACCACTGCGCCACCGTGCCACCCATTTCTCATATTTCCCCTATATATATATATCAAATCTCTGCCAACTTACTTAAGAAGAAATGAAAATAAAAGTGTATTTCAACTATTCGGATCTCTGTTTTTTAGACAGACTTCTCTCTTGATGCTCCATTCTTAGACCATCAGGCCATCTTTGACAACCATCAGACTTATTCTTTGCCCTGGGCACATTATTTTGTCAGTCTGCGCCTCTTTGCCTTCATATATGTTGAAAATTTATATATGATATTTATTTGTTCCTTTATATTTGATTCTGTTTTAATTAATATCTATTGTTTTTATTGTCATTTCTTTCTGTAGTAAGTTGTGTAGATTGTGCTATTGTGTCATGTTTTGTATTGTCACAGCATGTGTCCGCACCATTGAGACAAGCAACTAATACTTTTAACTGTACTGTAAGCTATAACGATGATAAGTGGAGCTGGATCAAGTTGACCAGATTATTTTGACAAGATATTTAAAAAAAAAAAACAGAATCAATGTGGAAAAGAGTCCTTAGTGATTGGGGTTGAAAATGTGACGCAGTTAGCCATTGAGAGCATTTATAATGTTTAGAAGTACAGTGAAGCGTAGTAGGCAGGAATAGTTGCTGTCATGATTTAGTTTGTAATCATACTTTTTTCTGACTGTTTCTTAGTATCTTCATTTTTTTCTAAACATTTTCAGAGTTTTGGAAACCAGAATATATTGTTTACTTTTATTTTTATTAAAATGTTGAAAATGAATGACAGTCTCCCAAGGCACCATATTGTTGTTTCTCACAGGCATCGTCATTTTGGCACTTTTTGTTCACAGTTGCTGTGCCATTACTACAACAACAACAACATTTATTTATATAGCACATTTTCTTACAAAAAAGTAACTCAAAGTGCTTTACATAATGAAGAAAAATAAGACAAAATCAGAAATTAAAATAAGACAACATTAGTTAACATAGAAAAAGAGTAAGGTCCGATGGCCAGGGAGGACATAAAAACCAAAAAAAAAACTCCAGACGCCTGGAGAAAAAAATAAAATCTGCAGGGGTTCCAGGCCATGAGACCCCCCAGTCCCCTCTGGGCATTCTACCTAACATAGAATACCTAGATATATGAGATGCATTACGTCATTATTGTGGTGGTATAAATCTCAATGTCATACACTTACTGGTCATCCAAGATTGTGGATTCACCCTAAAACTGCTTCCTACGATTAACGATTTGATTTAGCTCTGGTTACGTGTTCCTTATTTGGTTTAGGAAATCATACACAGACTACAATTCTCATTACGTGTCCTGGACTTTGTTTACTTCATTCTCATCTGCCCAGTTATGGCCAGTGCAGATATAGCAACCTCTCTTGATTTAATTTTCATTCAAAACTGCTCCCACTCAGTGCAGTCAGTACATGAGCCATCAGAGTGTTTGCAGGGAACCGTGGGGTGTTGTGGAATGAGTGCCATAGAATGTCTAAAGAATAAGATAAAGATCAAATGTAGGTGCCATGCAAAGTTTTAAGCCAATCAACAATTCAGCAAATCGTGAACCGTTCTATGGGTTGATACAATAGCTTGTTAAGGAAAAGTATTATTTTATGGATAATGAACAGAGCAGAAAGCTGCTATAGTGAAGTGACTTTGCTAAAGCTGACTTGAAAATGGTTGGAACCAGAGTGACCTCATTCAGTTTAGATTCTCTTGAACCAGTGTTTTTTCATTTTGGGATGTCTGACCTTCTCTCATCAGGTGGATGTGAAATCCTACCCATTCTGTCAAGCCCCAAAATCTTACACCGTGTTGCAGAATGCATATTATTAAAGGCCTAAAGCAATTTGCATCTAAGGAAATGCATCTAAAGTCATTTTTGATTCATTTTTCACTAATCCATATTGAAAAGCTGGCTTGAATTCAAAGGAGCATATGCTTGGATAGAAATTGTATTAGTCAGCTTTGAGTTGTAATTTCATGGCATTCACTTTTTAAGACAGTGTCTATCTAGTGCACATTATCCCTCACTACTTTGTATAGGTCCTTGGGCTGCATATTAGATATTCATTTTATTCTATGCAGTGCCTTGCAATGAGCTTACCTTCTATAAACAATACACATTAACACTTTATGGATTCTATGGATTGCTTAGTGACTGTCTAACATGTCTAATGTCTACTGACTAATTAATGTTACCCTTGAATCCCAAACCTCTGGGTTTTCATTCTGGTTAGATAGATAGAACGAACGAACGAACGAACGAACGAACGAACGAACGAACGAACGAACTCACTATGTTGGTCACCAGGGGGAAATTTGGCTTTTTAAAAAAGCTCTTTAAATAAATACATACATAAATATATGTACACACACTCACTAGAATGACTAAAATAAGAAGATTTAAAAAGAAAACCTTACTTAGCCGTCTCAGTAAAGAATTATGCAGGTATATTGCTGTTGGTATAAAGGAGCCCCCATCATATTTACTGACACACTTCTGCTGAATAATACATTGGCTGAAAGTCCTCAGTGCTAGAGTCTCAGAGAAAGGAGGTGCCCCATTGTGAATGTGAATTTCCCCTTGGGGATTAATAAAGTATCTATCTATCTATCTATCTATCTATCTATCTATCTATCTATCTATCTATCTATCTATCTATCTATC
>JANRMT010062840.1:38658255-38701687 GCA_026402145.1 Polypterus bichir lapradei
TCTATCTATCTATCTATCTATCTATCTATCTATCTATCTATCTATCTATCTATCTATCTATCATGAAAACCCAGAGGTTTGGGAGTCAAGGGTAACATTAATTAGTCAGTAGACATTAGACATGTTAGTCAGTCACTAAACAATCTATACAATCCATAACGTGTTAATGTGTATTGTTTGTAGAAGGAAAGCTCATTGCAAGGTACTACATAGAATAAAATGAATAACTACCGTATATACTTACGTATAAGTCGGGTGTTGAAACCCGAAAAATCGATCATAAAATCAGACCCCGACGTATACGACTTTTTTATATCTTCTTGCCTCCTCCAATCTCACATCAGTTTCTCAGACGCATCGAATTTTGTTGCAGCAGCTCAGTTACCAATTTCTTTTGCTACTTCAACGACTTTTATGTTAAAGCCAGCTTCATATTTTCTTCTGATCGAACGCTCCATCGTAGATAAGGGATGCTCTTACGATAAAGGTGTATGAGGGTGTGAGATACAAAAAACACAAATCAGTGCAAACGTTGCTTCTGAATAGTTCGGGTATAATGGTGTGCTCACGTAGGCACAATAGAGAGAGAGAGAGAGAGAGAAAGAGAGGTTAGGAGCACATGCTGATACAGCGCATTGCCGCACCCACATAGAAAAAAAAGGCAGTGTGCTCCGTGGTTACTCTACCAAGTGCGCGTTAGCATATCATAATCTCTTGGACCAACAGCTTGAGTTTTCTGCATTTGACTTATACGACCGACATTATAAAATACCAGAAATTATACTGTAAAATCAAGTCCGAACTTATCCGCGAGTATATACGGTAGTATGCAGCCCAATGACCTATACAAAGTGGTGAGGGATAATGTGGACTAGATAGGCACCCTTACTCTCCCTCCAATCACTGACGTCCTCTGGCCAGAAGTTACTGGTCATGCTGAGATGCAGACTTAAGCTCAGAGGGGACCATGTCATTGCAGTAGCTGCCCCTAAACTTTGGAATAGTTTACCTTTTTATATATATATTTTTTTTATTTCGCTTTATACAGTTTCTTGTATTAGGAATTTGTTAGTTTTCGCATACCCCTTGGGGTCAGAGCGCAGTGTCAGCCGTTGTACAGCACCCCTAGAGCAAGTACAGGTTAAGGGTCTTGCTTAAGGGCCCAGCAGAGTAGGATCTCTTTTGGCAGTGACAGGGATTCAAACCGGCAACCTTCTGGATACCAGCACAGATCCTTAGCCTCAGAGCCACCACTCCACCATTATTATTATTATTATTATTATTATTATTATTATTATTATTATTATTATTATTATTATTATTATTATTATTATTATGATGATGATGATGATGATGATGATGTGAGCATCAACTTTGGTTACTTTTAAATCCAGTCTGAAAATGTTTTTGCCTTGGCTTTTTAAACTTGCATGACAATACTTTTTCCATTTATTTATATATGTTGGTGTATTTATTTGTCTGTGTATTTATTGGTGTATGGTGTATGTAAACTGTACAGCACTTTTATCAAGTGCTGTTGTGTTAAATGGGCTCTATAAATAAAACTGACTCGACTTGACGATGTTGCCAAGATAGGCACTGATTTCCTGTCCACCCAAAACTGAAAGCTCAGCTTGCAAAATGGATGTACAAATATTAACAATTACAATACAAACCATCCATGTAGTGAACCACTTAATCCAGTTGCGGTTTCACACTCACAAAGGCAATGTGTCTGAATGTGTGTACGTCTATGGCAGGGGGTCCCCATTCTAACCCCATTTCTTAATTAGTGACCTGTTTTTGCTGCTAATTAACTTCTTTTGAATTCATTTTAACTGGCTTGTTTCTTTTAAGATTTGTTAGAATGAAAACCTGCAGCCACTGGGGCCCACCAGGACTGGAGCTGGGGACCCCTGGTCTATGGAATGTGGAAGAAAAAAGTGAAGGAAACTTCTGGCAGGGAGAAAGCACTCACTCGACACAGACAGAGCAGTAAGTCAGCAGAGCCTAATCTTAATAGAAGACAGTAGTGATAATGGTATTGGTAACAATAAGAACCTTCTAGGAGCAACAAGAAGTTGTACTGAACATAAGCGGTTATAATAAGAATAATGACAAAAAGATGAGAATTAGATGTTTTGACGAAACATGCAATCTATTTTTGCTACCTGATTTTCAATGTATTTTTTATTATGCTAATATTGACATTCTAAAACAACCTAAACTGAAAATCTGTCTAGTGCTTTTAACATTTCACAAACACATGCTGGTAGGCTGAGTTCTCCAGATGATGTTTTTGGAGCTTTTGACCTGTTCGCTTAGCCTACCCATTAGAATCTGTCTACCGTCCGCATTGCTACGTGCTACTGTGACCCCAGTCTGCGCGATCATTAGGAGCCAGCATTCAGGAAAGAACTGAGTGCATGTAACTATTCGCTATTTATCAAAAATGGACACAAATGACATCCATTTATTCGAGGAGTAGATTAATGCAGAAGTAAATAGCCATACACAAAAAATGTGGCTGAAAAAGAAATCTATAAAGTGTGCAGCAGCACATAATATAAAAAGGCACCTGAGATCATAGAGAATGAAGTAGAAGGCCCAACAAAAGAGGATTTACTTTTAAAAAATCTATGGTTTCTTTCATACAGACGTGGACAAGTTTGTTGGTACCCTTACAGCTCATTGAAAAAGTGATGTATGATTCAATGAAAAGCAATTGTGTTACCTGCATGTCTCTGATATGTCACCGGGTAAATCAAAGCAACTGTGAAAAGAGATACAGTTATTACTTATTCTACAAAGATGTTCTAAAATGGCCTGGACACATTTGTTGGTTCCCCTAGAAAAGATTATAAATTATTGGATTAGAGTGATTTTTCAAACTAGCTGTTTTCTTTAATTCAAATCACACATGACTCGAATAGTGCAATCAGTCATTCAGGGTATTTAAACTCTTCTGTTTGGTATCATCTTGTGTCCCACACTCTTAACATGGACCAGAGAAAGCAAAGTAGAGAGTTGTCTGAGGTGATCGAAAAGAAATGATAGGCAAGAATGTTAAAGGCAAAGGCTTGATGTTCCTGTGACAACAGATGCAAATATTATAAAGAAGTTTAAATATGAGACTATAGCTAATGTGAAAGAAAAATTAACTGCTTGCAAGCTACTTAGGGTTAATTAGCTGACAAAGCCATTTTGCTATAACAACAGGTTATTCATACAGGCGTCTGTCATAAGACAGGGTGCAGTAAGCTGACCGAGGACAACTTCCTTTTTAGGAACGCGTCTGTTTGACACAGGAGAGAGGACCTTTCCATCTTTAGGGTCTATCTGACAAGTAAAAAAAACATAATAAGAACAGATGACCCATTAGCGTAATAAAATAAAATGCTTAAATAAACAATATGCTTTTTGATTAAGTAAGGATAAGGGGGAGGAAGAAAAAATTATAAAAAGCCAATCGAAAAATGGAACTTTGCTCTTCTGCTTTGCAACGCAGAATCCATGTACTCATCTGTGACGGAATAAAAATCTAATTGATTGAACTATTCCTGTCTTTCTCAGGGGATTTCTTCCACACTAACCTACCTGGACGCGGCCGCAAGAGGAAAATCCACCCCCAGAATGGGCAGAAGGATAGTGAGACAAAAAGCCAAGAAGGACAACTTCCAAAGAGATACAAGCTGAACTTCAAGGTCAAGGTCCATCAGTGTCTGATTGCACCATCCATCACTGTTTGAGCGACTGTGAGCTCAATGGAAGAAAAGCCAGGAGAACTTCACTGTTAAAAAGCCAAACTGGATTTTGTTAAAATGCATATGGAGAACCCACAATGCTTCTGGGAGAATATCATTTGGACAGATGAGAGAAAACTGGAGCTTTTTGGCAAGTCATATCAACCCTGTGTCCACAGATGATAAAATGAAGCTTTCATAGAAAAGAAAACCATACCTTCTGTGAAACATATACGAGGCTTGTTTATGTCTTGGGGCTGCTTTTCTGCATCTGGAACATACTGCCCAGTGTCAGAAAGTTGTGTCTTAGTCACAGGTCATGGATCTTCCAACAGGATAATGAGCCAAAAAACATAGCTAAAAGCACCCAAGAATGGCTAAGAACAAAACATTGCACTATTCTGAAGAGGCTGACTATGACCCCTGATGTGAATCCTATCAAACATCTATGGAAAGAACTGAAACATGCAGTCTGGAGTAGACCCCCTTCAAACCTGACACAGCTGGAGCAGTTTGCTCAGGTAGAGTGGGCCAAACGACCTGCTGACAGGTGAAGAAGTCTCATGGAGAGCTCCGGGAATCACTTGATTTGCAATGATCGACAGCCTCTAAAGGTTGTGCAGTGAGAAGTCAAGCAAAATAACAACTTTTATTGGCTAACTAAAAAGATTACAATATGCAAGCTTTCAAGGCAACTCAGGCCCCTTCAGGTGAGATGAAATCAGGAAGGAGGAAGGAGCAGGACCCCCATCCACGACCTCGACTGACGACAACATTGAGAATGCAGGTGAAACAATTATGATGAATATACTGTACGAGTGGCAGTAGATGATGCAGAAAAACATTTGCAAATCAGCCATAGCTCTGCCTATGCAATAATCCACGACAGACTTGCATTTCGAAAGAAGCCCTACGAGAATGAAGGAATATGAAAGCTTGTTGACAGATGGACAAAGTGTGTCAAAAAGCAGGAAGATTATGTCGAAAAATGATGTTTTTGTCTTTTGTGAAGATGATGAATATAAATTCTATAGCCAGAAAGCGGATAATTTTTTAATCACTCTCGTATATATGTTTAAGCAGTTCAAACTTTAAAAACAGGTGATTTTTTGGTAAGGCAGGCAAATATCTATGTCCTGTAGACAGCCATCACAATAACCACTAACAGGATTATTCAGGACATTTGCCTTTACAATTATCTATCACCGTGGCAGTTTGATCTTCAAAGCAGATATGTCAACAATGCATTAACAGCATTATTCAGACAATTTGCTTAAGAGAGAAAAAAAAATCACCCATTGTATAAAAAATGTTCCCCTCTGACACGGACCTCCTGGTCCATAACTGAGTACCTCTGCACTAGAAGATTCTACTCTTTGCAGGGCCGGATTAAGGTGGGTGCTATTGATGCTGCAGCATTAAACCCATTCCTGAAATAGGCCCAGATGAAAACAGACGAGAATTTTCCAGAAGCTGGACAGTTTTCCTTTGCTATATTAACCTCAAAATAATTCTTAGAATGAAATTTGGAGTCCGACTTTCAGACGCCTAGACACAGCGTTACTTATTATACAGTTACTATTGTTCTTTGCGCTGTGACGTAACTATAACGTTTTGTTTATTGTTAACTGAAGATTTCAAGTTAATGCTATCAATTTTACGTTAAACAGTTTACTTAGTAATTCAGCTGCGTTTTTTGCAATATCTTGGGGATTCTTGCCACTTTATTATTGTCCGGTAAGTGCCACGTAGTAAATTTTTCACCTTGAAAGTTAGTTGTACAGTAAAAATCGATGGCTATTTAAATGGTTATCTGTAAAGGTAAAACTGAAAGCCGGTCCGCGGGCCCGGCATGGATGTTTAGAATTTTTAAAATCCTCAACAGGATTCTGGTCTATTATGAAATTTAAATCGTGGACAAATTTTTACCCTCAAGAGCCTAAACTGAGTCACTTTGACCGAATGTCTCTGCAAATTCATTTTTTCTTACTCTGTTTCGTAAGAGAATTGCGAAATTTTATGTATTTCATTGCTAGGTTTTCTGCATTAAGTGCACTTTTCAGACAATTACTATTCAATGTTAAAGTTACATAGTTTGATGTTAATCTCGAGTTGTTACGATACTACGTCGTTATTATTATTCCTGTTCAATAAAGGCTGGCTGGTTGCGTCACAAGCAATTAAGGTTCCTTGGTCGGTCTGAGTGCACATGTACGGTAAGTGTCGAATGAACATGCAGCAATGGCGAGAAAAAATAGGCCTTTTTTGCACTGCAGCATCAGGCCCAATTTCGTCTTAATCTGGCCCTGGCTCTTTGTGTGCTAATGGTTTTAAATATGGTCATTCAAGACTTTTGAGTGTACGGCTGCTTTTTGACCTAACTTTGTTCCTTTTCCTTCTGTGTTACCTCGAATTGATTTATTATTTTGTATGTCACTCTAAAAAAATACATTTATAATGGTGAAGGGATCATTCCAAAGTCTAAAATTAAATTAGCAGTAAAAGTGGCCTTGCACCAGTCTGCCTAATGGCCACTATTGTCTCTAATGTTTATATGCTGATAATCCTAAAACTTCTGCAACTTACCGATTGATCAGAGAATGCATGACCTGATATTTATGATTTCCTTTCTCCACAGTCAGGAAGTGATTTTTCATCTAAAAGAGAGAACAATTTTAATAAGTATACAAGCCAAGGAGTTGGGGGCACTAAGATGGATTAAACTGTCAGATGCAGCATTTAAAAACAAGCACGCTGGACAGATGCTTTAAGGATATTTATCTGCAGCGTTCCGGCCCTTGTGACTGCATGCCAGTATCTATTTATTCATTCCAATCCTCTAACCACCTTCCTGTAACAGTGAGCCAGTACGATGCAGCCATGCTAAACTGCACCTCGCATTGAGAAGCAAATGCCATGTGCACAAATGGGACTTCAGTGTATCACACACAAATCTTCACCAGCGGAGCCTGTAATCCTCGCCAACTTTATATTTATCTTATCCCATTGGTCTTCACGGAGAGAACCTCTAAGATTGAGGGACTATGGTGCTGAGGAGACAGAAGCTCATTACTTATTCATCAGTATACTGGACAGAGCCTCTGGAGGTTAGGGTAGTGTTGAACCAACAGATGCACATGAATAAGATGCACATGAGATCTTATTTACACAACAGATGACGGAGTGACAGATACTTGGAGACCTCATTTACCTACCAGCTGGCAACCTCTGGGAAGAAAGTTTCCCTTCGCAATTCAATGCTGCACTGTAAAGTCACGCTTGCATGTCCTCTTCTGAACATGACAGCCACGCTTAGGTGTGGTTCTTATGTATAGGAGATCTTTCAGGTAGAAGGTTTATAGCTGACGTTATCCTTAAGATACATTTGAAAAGTATTTTAACAAAAGGAAACACATTTGACCAAGCAAGAAATTATCATTATAGCAACCTTTAAGAAAGTTTATCATTACTTGAAGAACATTAGAAATCTACCGTCTGCCTCAGTGCTACTCTGGTTGTCTCTCTAATATTAAAAGAGAGCATGCAACCCCACATTACAGTAAGTGAAATCGGTGAAACAGCAGGCATCATTTATTTATTTAGTAAAACCATCTCTCCACTATTCAAGCTTCGGGGGGCAGCTTCCCAGGTTCATGGCAGATAAATTTAGGTGACATCTTCTAAACCACAATGGCAACGTTATTTCCATATTTCTACATTTGAACTTTATTGAAAATTCACACAGTAAAACCAGAGATGATGAAGTTAACCAGGAGCCTTGAAGCATACAATTTATGGGTGGGCAAACTTTGTTGGCTTAAGGGCCACACTAACCTACACAGAGTGCCTAGAAGCTTTTGAGTTTTAACATTGAATCAGAATGGATTTAAATTGTTTTGTTTTTTTTTGACACTGAACAACAGGAAAGGACTCATTAATGTCAAAGTGAAAATAGATCTCTGCAAAGCGGTCTAAATTAATTACAAATGTTAAACACAAAATAACTGGTTGTGTAAGTATTCACTGGTGCAGCCAATTAATTTTGGGAGTCACAGAATTAGATCAATGGAGGTCACCTGTCTGAGGTTTCAATTCATTGTCATATAAATGCGCTTTATCTTGACAGTCCAACTGGAGATGAGTCGTATCCATGTGCTAGAAAACACATTAACACTAGAATTACCAAAGCCTACGAAAAAAATCGTAATCCCGGCCCACCTTAAATTCCTTTGCACTATTCCATTCAGCGTCTTTTGTGTTGTAAATGCATCGATCAACACAAACAGCAAGCAGCCTGCTATCTCATCCCCCACCACCACAGAATGGACACAAAATTCTCTCAGCTCATGCCTTGATTATCTGGAAGTGAGGTACCTGGAGCTGTATAGGGTAAATAAAATATCATTATTTGGAACACATGAATTTCACGCGTGTTCCATGTCTAAAAAGATCTATGTAAGTGTAGCAGGACAATGTTGAACACACACCTAAAAGACAAACTTTTTTCATGTTTAATTAATAACAACAAAATTTTGACATGAAGTGTATAACGTGTGAAGACTGAAGTCCAAATATCAAATAAACACTTTCACAAAAGGTACAAATATAACAGAACAAGTGCGCTTTTATCCAAGACTATAACTGAAGAAAACGAAATTGGGTTAGTGTACTTCTCTGTCACAACTTCTTTGGTAGTACAGCGGTAAGAACTGCTGACTCCTATTCAAGAGGTTGCAGGTTTGAGCCTTCCTACATCCCAAAGTAAGTGTTTTGAGTAATGAGCTGCTCTTATTCTTACTATTATACAATAAAAACATACATTTGATTTGAATCTGTAACACCCTGTGTAAGTGTATGGTACTTGTAAAGGTTAGTGTTTTTATTTATTCATTTTTTTCTCTCAGTCGTGTTCACGCTTGCCCTGATATGACACTGCTGTTTTCAAATAAAGACGTGCTATAGCAGAGGTGAACTCAGATGAGGATGAGGATTCTACATTGCAGAAAGAGAACAGAAGTCCTCCCCGCAAGAGATGTCCACTCACATATAAGAACAACGCAGCTACACCAGGTGTAAAGGCGAAAGATGGCACTGTTTGGATGCAGCAAGAGGTCCGGCATCATCCTGCCAGTCAGTCTGCCCCACACCTATCCTTCAATGAAATAGAATGGCTTACAGAGCTTGCCAAGGTATCGTGCAAAGTCCAGTTTGTGATTATGTTTTTTGATGGTCTTTATATAAAAACATTTATATGTTACTTATATAAAGGCCAGATCAAATGTTGTTTACCTTGATTTATTTACGTATCTCCCTACACTGTAAAGTCACAAGTAAACTGCAGAGATTCCTCTGTTTGATCGACATGGGTATGCTCACAAATTACATGTGTAATGAAGTGACATTAGCTGCAGGTGGAACCTCCACACAACTGCTGTTACGGTTCTGCCTTTGTCCAGAAACGGTTTCATAAGCTTTATAACCTTGTTCTTTCTCCTGTGGGGTGACTGGGATCCTTTCCTGAATAAGATCAAACACAGTTACTTAGGGTGTGACAGGAGGAAGGTTCTATGGACTGATGAAACCAAAAGTGATCTTTTTGG
The DNA here is from genome assembly GCA_026402145.1 of Polypterus bichir lapradei. NCBI lineage: Eukaryota > Metazoa > Chordata > Cladistia > Polypteriformes > Polypteridae > Polypterus > Polypterus bichir. Next base: position 38,667,599 of record JANRMT010062840.1, read on the forward strand.
CCAACAGATTAAACTCCATGTTTGGCATAAGCCAAGCTGCGTACATTATCAAAAGTACACAATCCCCACCATGGAGGGAGCATCATGCAGTGGGGGTGCTTCTCTACAGCAGGGCTAGGAATGTTTTTGAGGGTAGATGGTGACATGAAAGTAGACAAATACAGGAAAATCCTGAAGAAAAACCTGATGAAAAGTGCAAGAAACCTGCCCCTTGGCAGAAGATTTGTTATCCAGCAAGACAATGACCCCAAGTCAAAGCTACATATCAATGGCTTAAAAACAATAATGTTAATGTCCTGGAGTAGCCGAGTCAGAGTCCAGATATCAGTTCAATTCAGAATTTTTGGCTGGACTTGAAAGAGGTGCTTCACCCATGATCTCCTTGCAACCTGACAGAGCCTGGAAAGAAGAATGGAGAAAAATGGCAGTGATCAGATATGGAAAGCTGATAGAGAGAAAAAAACCTGTGCCCACAGACTCAAAACCATCATGGCTGCCAAAGGTGTATTCAGACTTGAAAACGTATGCAATCAGTTATTTTGTGTTTTATATTTATGATTTATTTAGAGATCTCAGCAGAGATCTGTTTTCACTTTGACACTTTGAGTCTTTTACTGCTGATCAGTGTCAAAAATTTCCAAATAAATCAATTGTGATTCAAAGTTGTATAACAATAAAATGTGAAAACATCCAAGGAGATGACTACTCTTTTACAGGCACTGTGCATACTGTCTATACATCACAACAGATTAGCTGATTAACATTGCCATACAAATACTGACATATTGTGAGAATATATACACTGACCAGCCACAACATTAAAGTGATCTACCTAGTGTTGTGTGGGTCACTCCACTTGCAGCCTAAACAGTTCTGACCCATCAAGACATGGGCTCCACAAAAACTCTGGAGGTGTCCTCTGGTCCCTGGTACCAAGGCATTAGCAGCAGATCCTTTAAGTCCTGTACCTTTCATGGTGTGTCATCAATTGACTGGACTTGTTTTTCCTGCTCTTCCAACAGATGCTTGATCAGACTGAGATCTGGGGGAATGTGGAGGCCAAGTCAACACCTTGAAATCGTTGTTTATGTTCCTCAAACTGTTCCTGACCAATTTTTTGAGTGTGGCAGGGTGCGTTATCCTGCAGAAAGAGGCCATTGCATTCAGGGAACACAGCTGTCATGAAGGAGTTTACATGGTCTGCAACGATTTTTAGATAGGTGGGACATGTCAAAGCAACATCCACATAAGCCCCAGGACTCAAGGTTTCCAAGCAGAACATTGACAAGATCACCACACTGCCTCTTCCGGCTTGCCATAGTGCATCTTGCTCCCATTACTTCCCCAGGTAAACGATGTGCATATGCCCGACTGTCCACATGATCTAAAAGAAGATATAATTCATCAGACCAGGCCACCTTCTTTCTTTTTTATTTCAAGTAAAAATCTCATTTTATTGCATAATTCAATGACGTGTTAAGACACATTCTGATGTCAGTCCATCCATCTATCCATCCATTTTCTATTTTTTTTTTTTTTGCATTTAATTGATTTTATTCTGTGGTGGGCTGGCGCCCTGCCCGGGGTTTGTTTCCTGCCATGCACCCTGTGTTGTCTGGGATTGGCTCCAGCAGACCCTGTGTTAGGATATGGTGGGTTGGATAATGGATGGATGGATGATTTTATTAAAATCAAATAACATTGCATACAAGCAAGTCATGTTTAATAAAACTAGGTTCAAAACACAACAGCCCCACCCATAAGAAAAAGAGCTAGGCCAGCAGAGTAAAACTTTAAGCTAGTAAATAGTAACTTTAATAAGAAAATAGATTAATAAATGGATAAAAATAAACAGAATGAAAAAGAGGGGAGAAAATCAGCTTGCTCAATTTAAATGCTTATTCTAAAATGTTATTGATTAGATCCTGCCAGGTTTTGAAAAATGTTTTGAACAGATCCTCTAAGTGCGAATTTGATTTTTTCCAATTTCAAATAGTATATAACATCAGTTACGCACAGATTTAAAAGAGGTGAGTTAGGATTCTGCCAGTTGAGCAAGATACGTCTACGTGCTAGTAGTGAAGTAAAGGCCAGTTACAGTTTGTTTGTCCTTCTTCACTCTACGCCCATCTGGGAGCCCACCAAACACAGCTTAGGAGGGATTGTGACACCAAGGCTGTCTGAAAGGCATTTAAAGATTTGGGTTCAAAATGATGTTAATTTGGTACATGCCCTAAACACGTGGTCCAGTAAGGCTGGAACTTGATTGCAACGTTCGCAGGTTGGATCTTGCTCTGGAAACATTTTAGACAATTTTAAACGAGAGAGATGTGCTCGATAACCCAAGGATTCGAGGAGCCAAGGTTTCCAAGCAGAACATTGGCAAGATCACCACACTGCCTCTGCCAGCTTGCCGTAGTGCATCAATGCTGCCATCTCTTCCTCTGGTAAACAACTGTCCACATGATCTAAAATAAGCTGTGATTCTTTCTTTTGACACTCACATGCACATTGTTAACGCTTTCTGCAGTAGACAGGAGTCAACATGACTCTGACCAGCCTGCAGCTATGCAGCCCCATACACAGAAATCTGTGATGCACGGTGTGTTCTGACACCATTCTCTCATGGCCAACATTAGCTTTATCAGCAATTTGTTCTACAGTAGCTCTTTTGTTGGAGCAACCCAGATGGGCTAGTCTCCCACTCCTTTCATGCATCAATGAGACTTGGGTATCCCTGACTCTGTCATTGGGTCACCGGTTGTCCGTCCTTGGATCACTTTTGGTAGGTACTAACCACTGCATACCAGGAATACCCCATAAGACCTACTGTTTTAGAGACACTCTGACCCAGTCATGTAGCCATTACTATTTGGCTCACAACGTTGCTCTGATCCTTACACTTGCCCATTTGTTGTGCTTCCAACACATCTCCTTGAAGAACTGACTGTTCACTTGCTGCCTAATATACTCAGCAAAGAAAGAAACGTTCCTTTTTCAGGACTGTGTATTTCAACAATAATGTTTTAAAAATCCAAATAACTTTACAGATCTTCATTGTAAATTGTTTAAACAATGTTTTCCATGCATGTTCAATTAACCATAATCAATTAATTAACATGCACCTGTGGAATGGTCGTTAAGACCTTAACAGCTTACAGAAAGTAGGCATTTAAGGTCACAGTTCTAAAAACGCAGGACACTAAAGAGACTTGTCTACCGACTGTGAAAAACACCCAAAGAAAGATGCCCAGGGTCCCTGCTCATCTGCGTGAACGTGCATTAGGCATGCTGCAGGGAGGCATGAGGACTGCTGATGTGGCTAGGGCAATAAATTGCCATGTCCGCACTGTGAGACGCCTAAGACAGCGCTACAGGGAGACAGGAAGGACAGCTGATCATCCTCGCAGTGGAAGACCACGTGTAACAACACCTGCACAGGATCGGTACATCCGAATATCACACCTGTGTGACAGGTACAGGATGGCCACAACAACTGCCCGAGTCACACCAGGAACACACAATCCCTCCATCAGTGCTCAGACTGTCCGCAATAGGCTGAGAGAGGCTGGACTGAGGGCTTGCAGGCCTGTTGTAAGGCAGGTCCTTACCAGACATCACCAGCAACAACGCCGCCTATGGGCACAAACCCACCTTCGCTGGACCAGACAGGAGTGGCAAAAAGTGCTCTTCGCTGATGAGTCACGGTTTTGTCTCACCAGGGGTGATGGACGGATTCGTGTTTATCGTCGAAGGAATTGAGCACGTCTGGGACCTGTTGGATCGCAGGGTGAGGGCTAGGGCCATTCCCCCCAGAAATGTCCAGGAACTTGCAGGTGCCTTGGTGGAAGAGTGGGGTAACATCTCACAGCAAGAACTGACAAATCTGGTCCAGTCCATGAGGAGGAGATGCACTGCAGTACTTCAAGCAGCTGGTGGCCACACCAGATACTGACTGGTACTTTTGATTTTGAGCCTCCCTTCATTCAGGGACACATTGTGAAACATTTCTAGTTTATGTCTTATGGTGTTGACTCTTTTAGTGTTCATACAAATATTTACACATTAAGTCTACTGAAAGTAAAAACAGTTGAAAGTCAGGGGGCGTTTCTTTTTTTGGTGAGTATATATCCCGCCCCTTGACAAGTGCCATTGTTTCAAGATAATCAAGGTTATTCACTTCACCTTTTGGGGTTTTTAATGTTGTGGCTGATTGGTGTAGATTGCTGACATAGAAAGCTGAAGAATGGACTTGGACACAAGAAGTATATAAAAACATGGATTCTGAGCTTTTCAAATCTGAAATACATTTCTGATGATTCCTTCTGCTTCCTCGGTTATTCCAAGTCATTAGCTACTGTATCTTGTTTCATATGTTTTGGAAAACCTCACAGTCTTCGCTTTTTGCTGCACTGTATTAGAGTTTGTTTCAGCTTTGCCTTTCTTGTGACATCTGTTTCAATCTTTAAGATTTTTCTTTCCTCAATATTTCTTCTCTTTCTCTCTTTTCCTTCTGGCTGCCATTGCAATAAAATCAGCCTAAACCATGCATCCATTATCCAACCTGCTATATCCTAACTACAGGGTCATGGGGGTCTGCTGGAGCCAATCCCAGGGTGCAAGGCAGGAAACAAACCCCGGGCAGGGCACACACCCACACACCAAGCACAATTTAGAACTGCCAGTGCACCTAACCTGCATGTCTTTGGACTGTGGGAGGAAACCGGAGTGCCCGGAGGAAATCCACGCAGACACAGGGAGAACATGCAAACTCCACGCAGGGAGGACCCGAGAAGCGAACCTGGATCTCCTAATTGAGAGGCAGCTGCGCTACCCACTGTGCCACCGTGTCGCCCTCAGCCTAAACCTCTTGCTGAAAATGCTTTGCTACTCTGTCATTCAATTTATGGAAAGACTCTTTATTCATCCTTAAATTATTGGAATTATCTGCTGCATTGATCAACATTGCAACCCGCTCCTTTCTTTTGAAATAGCAGTTCTCTGTGTGACATGTTTGGGATAAAAAGGGGGAAAGCCACGACCTGTGGTCCACAAAGCTTTGCACTTCTTTTATTCCAAGGAGGTGTGCTTTCCCCTTGGCATCATCCTGATCTCATTGTTCTCTTTATTTCATTAAGCAGTTATTTATCACAAACCAACTTGTGAAGCACAGATCAGACATTTACTCAAATGTACGCCTCTGAACAGGGTGTGTTATCACTTGAAAAATTCAAGTTGCAATTTTAAAAAGTAGAAAAAAAAAGAGAAAGATTGGAAAGGATTGGATAGGGTTTCTGTGAGAACCCTAAATCCAAAGAGGACTGTTTCATTTATGTTAGGTAGAATGCCCAGTGGGGACTGGGCGGTCTCATGGTCTGGAATCCCTACAGATTTTATTTTTTTCTCCAGCCGTCTGGAGTTTTTTTTTGTGTTTTCTGTCCACCCTGGCCATTGGACCTTACTCTTATTCTATGTTAATTAATGTTGACTTATTTTATTTTCTTTCTGTGTCTTTTATTTTTGTATTCTTCATTATGGAAAGCACTTTGAGCTACTTTTGTATGAAAATGTGCTATATAAATAAATATTGTTGTTGTTGAAAGGACATGCCATGTTGAGCAAAATGCCTTCCTTGGGCTTTCTGGTTTCTTCTTACTAATCCACCCACTTCCTTTATTTTCTAGAGTTGCCTTTCTGCCTTTATTCTTTTTGATTATATTTTCACTTCTTTGTTTGTGTTTTTCTCATTATTTTGATTGTATTTTGCCCATCTGATGCCACCATAGAAGCCTAACAACGTAACAGCCACACACAGCCACATTCACAAGCTCAGAAGAGTCCAATTTGGAGTCGTCAGTTAAACTAATGTGAGTATTTTTGTGATGTGGTCACTGATTGAGCACTCAATTACGTGAGAATAGCATGGTACCTAATTACGTGACCACACAGGGTACAAAAATAAAATAATGGGTGCTTTTAATGTGGCACATTAGAATATAGGGCAGCACGCTGACGCTGCTGCCTCGCAGTAAGGAGACCTGGGTTCGCTTGCTGGGTCCTCCCTGCATGGAGTTTGCATGTTCTCCCCGTGTCTGTGTGGGTTTCCTCCCACAGTCCAGAGACATGCAGGTTAGGTGCATTGGCGATCCTAAATTGTGTGGGTATGTGTGTGTGTGCCCTGCGGTGAGCTGGCGCCCTGCCCAGGGATTTGTTCCTGCCTTGCTCCCTTTATTGGTTGGGATTGGCTCCAGCGGACCCCCGTGACCGTGTGTTAGGATATAGTGGGTTGGAAACTAACTGACTGACATTAGAATATAAATGCAAACTTCACACAGTCAATGGCTGGGCAAGGGTCTTGAACCCAGGATTCTGGATAAGTGAAGCAACACTGCACTACTGTACCGTCCAGCAGCTTAAAAAAAATGCAGTATTATTATTTCATTTTGTACATAAATCAAATAACAGGAAAGCAACCAGAGGTTTAGAGACACCTTTAGAAGTGGTTTTAGTTGTAGCAGCAGAACTCCAAAAACAAAAAGCTTTTCTGCGTAGAGAATTAGGGTTCAGTTTAACAGATTTCAACATCAGTAACTTGATTAGCAATGGCTCACACCGTTGTGGCAACTGACACTTCAACATCTTTACAATGGACGCTGAAGAGACATAGCATCGTAGAAGTACTGTACAGCTCAGTTCTGTTGCAATTCTATCTTTACAGATTGCATCCTATTTGGGTTTTTGCTCCTTTTCCAAGTTGATCTCCTGACGATTGACAAGCTGTACGCATCTGTGTCGGCTTCTGTTGACAGTTTAGGTCAAGGGAATATAGAGAGGCACTAATGTGTTTTTCATCCTTCATGCCACCTGAGCAGACAAAAAGTATGAGGATATGGCACCATGGTTACATTCTGTAACGCATAAGCCTAATCACTAGAGCAGACAGCTTGCCTAACAGCAACCATTTATATTCTAATGTGCCATATTAAAAGCATACAAAAAAGACACCCATTATTTTATTTTTTTACCCTGTGTGGTCACGTAATTAGGTACACCAGCCCTTCTCACGTAATTGAGTGCTCAATCAGTGACCACATCATATATGCAGAAATATCACGTAGGAAGAAGCCAATGAATTGTGTCTGCGTACCTTTGCATTTCATAGAATGGGAGCGACTGAAGATTTATCAGTTTTTGGTTTATTTTTTCAGTGTAGCATGGCAGAGATCGCCAGGCACTGTAGCATAAGTGTACCGGGTGCAGCTCCAGTAAGGTCTGACCACTAAAACCAAAAACATCCATCCTCTGACTGATGATGAAAGTGGCCAGTCTAGGCTGTCATTACACAGACATGAGCTACTGTTAGCCAAGTAAGAGCAGGGTACAAAAGTGGCCTATCAAAATATACAATTTACTATACCTTGAAAAAGGTGGGATATAGCAGGACACCACCCAACTCAAATGTGTCCCACTCCGGTTTGGAGATAAACATGAAGGTAGGGAAGCAGTGAGTCAAGGAGCATCTACTCTGAAACGGTGCAGGCCTAGAAAAATATTGCTCAGTGTGGTCATTTATGTCAGGTAGAATGCCTAGAGGGGGCTGGGTGGTCTCGTGGCCTGGAACCCCTGCAGATTTTATTTTTTTCTCCAGCTGTCTGGAGTTTTTTTGTTTTTTCTGTGCTCCCTGGCCATCGGACCTTACTTTTATTCTATGTTAATTAGTGTTCCCTTATATTAATTCTGATTTATTTTGTCTTTTTTCTCTTTCTTCATCATATAAAGCACTTTGAGCTGCATTATTTGTATGAAAATGTGCTCCAGAAATAAATGTTGTTGTTGTCAAAACCCAATTGCTGCCGATTTATATTGTTGAGGACTCCAGGGCACAGTCCTTTGGAAGAACTATTCTGACATTTGTTATGTTAGATTTGGAATCTGAAAAAGGATAAATTAAGATATTTAAAGATCACTGAGGAACATATTTCCACACCATGTTAAATACGATGGAAAGTTGGAAAATCAGCAAATTACAGAAAATGAAAAAGTGAATGCTTTCAAATTTATTTGTCCTCTTTTCAATCATATCCTAAATTTTACACAATGCGTTGATGAAACTCCACTTCTGTGAGAAACTTGTGGATCGCCTGCTTAAAATGTGGCACGATTCCCGCTCACTGTAAGGTTCCACAATATGGCGTAACTTTCAAATGAATCCTTCACAACAAAGACAAAAGGGCATTCTGAGGGAGTCAGATAGCTGACTACAGAAAAATAAAATTTTATAGAAGGGTGATTTGATTTATAGGTTCAGTTGTTTCGGCGACTCTCTGAACCATCTTCCTCCACATCTTCCTGTCTTGAGCAGCATCCTTTAGCTGCAGCAAACTCATGTCTGTGTCATTTTTGATGGTATTTTTGATTCAGAGTGTCCTGTTCTCCTTGTTCCACTGACTTTTCCAAGCATGAATAATTTCTCTAAACCATTGGCACAAATCAAATGTTCAAAATAAGCCTTAGCTTGATGATCATTCCTTCCAGAGTGATACCTGTCTTGATGCGACTTAGGGCCGGTTTATACTTCACGTTGAGAATGTGTACACATCACACTTCCACGTCATCAGAAGTTAATGTGACACTTGCGCAAGTTGCAGTACCAGCAAAAATATGGGTGTCATGCATGTTCAAGTGTTGTTACGTGACATCAGCATCGTTGCTTACTATCAACATGTGACGGCAAGCCGTAATGCCACTCCAACAGGATAGATCTGAATGCTCTGATGTTTGGTGAATGGTTTGATGCAGTGAAGCAAATCATTAAACATGTTGCTTTCTTTCAATGCATAGGCAATACACACGTTGTATATTCCCCATCGTAATTACGTGATACGTTTAAAAGTCTCACATACCATCTTCTGTGTTGCTGTTGCCATCTTTTTTATATTTTTTGGGACCTTCGTAACAGCATCAGAATGCAATGATTTTTATCTTTAACATCTTTTTTCCCACAACTCACAACACGTGATGATTTCTCACATTGCCACCTGGTGGAGTCCTCCAGATTTACTTAAAGTATGTGAATAATTATAGTCAGTATACTGCTTGGAGAGCAGCAGCATTCTCAAGTGCACACATCGCATAGCGTTAAGGATATCCTCGGCCTCTGCCTTAGAACTTCTCTGTTGTAACTCTTGCTGGCCATGGTATTTAACTCTTTGAGGGCTGAATATTTTTTCCAAAAAACACAAAGCAATGGTTTCACAAAGAAATCAACATAAAGCATCTGTTGCTGTGTCCTGTGGCCGGCAGTTTGCCAGGAATGCGCAGCAGGCTGGTTGCCTGGCTGTCTTCGCGGGGCGGGGGTGCGGGGGCAGCAGTGGCGGTCGCGGTGCATCACAATTTGGTTTGTACTTCTCGTCTCTATAAGTGGTGGTCCACTCAGGCAAATGTTGCCATAGACGCGTCAGCTGCACAAACCTGTTCAGCACCACGATCAGCTCATGCTGGTACCTCACATTCATTTTCGATCACTCGTATCAAAATCGGAGTCCAACAAGTCAGAGTCCAATTCAGCGATAATATGCAAAACGTCGTCCACAGAGTATTTTGCTTTACGCATTCACCTTGATCTCTTGCCAGATGACGGTGCCATTTTTGCCGCTGTTTATGCCTCGCTAACCACGCGAGTGTAGGGAATCGCGGTCAAACCAGTGATGCTAACTTTCATCGTAGCAAAGAGAGTCCAACTAAAACGTAACGGCGGGTTTTGTCTCCGTTTACAGTTAATTACCACCGTCAGCCCCTCCTGTTGACAAAAGTCAACATCCGCCATAAAAGAGTTAAAGCAGCTTCCTTCAACACCATAATTCAAACATACTGATCTTTTGTCTGTTCTCCATTTTGAAACTCTGGCTCTCACAGTCGTATATAGCGGTGGGGAACATGCGTCCCATTGCAAGACTGATGTGTTTGCTTTCCCAGATTTTGTTCATTCTCATCATTGTACTTCGACCCAAGGCTATGCGTTGTTTGAGCTCAGGTCCTAATTCACCACATCAGTCAAATTTTAATCTCAGGAGAATGTTGGACACATTCAGTTTATTTATCTTTGATCTATATTTTTACTGCCCCATCTGCCATTGTCATGATGTTGGTCTTTTTGAGTTTCAGGTGCAGGTCAGATGTTCAACTCTCATTTCTAAGTTGCTTTATCAGCAGTTCAGAGTCTTTCTAATTTTTTTCAAACAAGGTATGTTGTTGATGTTTTCCGCCACTGATTTTCAACTGATTGAATTCCAGTCTTTTTTATTAGTGTTTCATCATACATATTGAGAAAAGCCAAGCAAAATGACACCTTTTATTGGCTAACTAAAAGGATTAAAATATGCAAGCTTTTGAGGTAACTCGGACACTTTCTTCAGGCAAGAAGAAGGTGCCTGAGTTGCCTCGAAAGCTTGCATATTGTAATCTTTTTAGTTAGCCAATAAAAGGTGTCGTTTTGATTGGCTTTTCTCTACATTCATAATGGCTAACACGGCACAACACCCTAGAACTACAATCATACATGTTAAAAGCCATGCAAGCTGGAAGGGTAGAAAATCATTTCAAAAAGAACTGAAGATTCTGTTTAGCTCAGCACAATGTATTGTACAGAAGTGTAAAAAAACGCTGAACTGCGACAAAAGTGTCAAATCTGTCCATCCTTCTAAGGCTAGTTTTGAACAACAAAGGTAGATCTTACATAAATTTTCTAGTAAACTTCTTACTGTAAGACTAATTCTGATTTCAAATGACTTACAAAATTCAATAGCTGCAGTTAAAGGCAGACATCATCTGCAATGCATTACAGTAGGAGGGTCTTAACAAGAGAGGGGCAAAAATTAAAACATAAATCTATCAATCCTGTACATAGGTGAAGGTCTTTGGGCCTGATGAGTGTCTTCAGTTACCTTCTCTTTAAACATTTTGCAGTCTTTTCGTTGTTATTTCAGTATTTGCTCATTTACAGTATAGCATTATTTTTGGCTTGTCACCGTATTGCCATTTTCCAAATTGTTGTCATAGAGTTTATCTTTACCACATTCATTACTGGTCATGTAACATTGCAACATATGATGTCATCATTATAAAAGATGTCAACATGTATTTGGTGAGATCCAAGCTTTGGATTAAAGATATTAAGGGATAAAAATACTACTCCATGGAGATTAGGAAATAAAAGACTACTTGCCAATGTTAGGAGCAGTGTGTGGTTAGTTTTTGAGCAGAACATTTGGCTAATGTTTTGATCTTTGAAGCTTGGTTTTCATTTAATTTTGCTTGTTTGCTGTCCCCTAGCTAACATGTGACTTCTATTTTGGTTTACCCTTAAAGCAAAAAAAAGCAATTACCTGTCCACTAATCTTTAAAAAATTGTCCTAGATAACACAGAAGTAAGAGAAAGAAGAAAAAGAAGATGGGAGACATTGTCGTGATACACCAATCCACAAGACTGTAATAAAGGAGACAAAACACAGAAGAAGGTTTGGGGGTACCACCTTGGAAAACCCACATACTTGGAAGTTTTGGCAAGCAAAAAAAACACATCTTTACAGACACAAGTCCAGTACAGAACTGATGAATGGAAGTTGAGAGCTGGCTTATAAGGTATGCTGACAGGAAAGGACGGGTCAAGGAGAGCAGAAACTGGAAATGACATCAGTGGTGGTAAGGTTGTCAGTCAGCTCGTCCGGAGAGTGAAGAAGAGAGAAAGGATTAGAGCACAGCGCCAACCCCTGGTGCGGCAGGTAATCACACACTGCATGCACGTGACAGACATGAAATAACTGACAAGTATTTCTGTGAATTATATAAAGTGCCCAAGACTTTTTGCACAGTACTTCACTGTATGTTTTCCTGACTCGTTACCAATAATCCAGGACTTGTGGTGTGGAGAAACATAAGACACTTTGCTGCTTGTCTGCATGACTTATGTCTGCACAGAGGGCGTGATTTAATAATAAACGTCAACAGGGAAGGACGGAGCTCTGACAGAGATTTGTAATGAGAAAATCGGAGGAATGATGGAGAAATGAGCTTGAGGCATACCCTTTATGTACATCCAGTGAAGTTATCTGGATTTATTCTTAACTTTTGTTTATTCAATACTTTTAATATACGTTAACTCTCTTCGTCTCCACTTAGACTTTGTAAAACCTATTTTTTAATATATATATTTTGGGTCATTGAGCCTTTTTGTTCCAGGTTAAAGTAACACAAAAACATACCCCTTATTACTTTCAAATAGAAAGTATATTTGCAGCTCTTTGGTTTGAACAAATTATGGGTTTCTACCTTTTTATAGACAGTTATGTAGAACTGTAATTTGTTACAGTGACAATCCAATTGATGGCATTAACACTGAAGTTAAGGGTATTGAATTTTTCTCAAAGTCAGAAGAACCTAGATATTTATCGTAAACAAGTCTTAAATCCAATTTTTTCAGAACTGCTCCCAACAGTTTAATATCAGATGCAATCTGTTCCACTGTAACATACTGAAAATGAGGCAGGGACAGGGGAGGTGGGGGGGTTAGTGTACAATTGATTTTTTTAAAAAATCTTTATTTTAAAGAAATTGCACCTCATTGTAAAATGCAAACGTCGTTTGCAATCTGATGAAAAAGGTGACTGCTTTGCAAGAGACCTGATAAATGTGGGCATTTTTGGTTTTCACATTAGCTTTACCTGATTGCGTTGTAAAAATTACAGGAACACAAAGAAAAAAAAAATGCAAAGAAATGGTAGGTTTGCTGAAAGAATCAAGAACTGACTCTCCAATTACAAAAATGCCGGCCGTGGAGAACAATAAATAATGTTATCGATTCCCACCTCTCTTGTCAGCCTTTTTCAACAAGCAGCTTGCTTACGAGCTGTCACTGTATCATAATTTAATTGACTCTAATAATGTAAATTGTATTTTAATGGTGGTTATTATTTCTAGGCTTAATTCTACTCTTGCAATTTGTGTAATCAGCAAATATAACCTGCTGACTCTTTATCCCATAATGTACCGTTTGTAATCGTAGACAAGCACCTACAGGAGGCTCATAGAGAGGCATTTAAATGTTTTATTTTAATTTGCCACAAAATAGCAATGGTCCCCTAGATTAAGCTACTCAAGCAAAATGAGTATGCGGGCAATACCCCATGAGGCTTCACCATCAAGCTAATGTAACTTGTAAACCTCAAAGTTGCACGATTGTTGGCTGGCGGATGCCACAGAAGCCTTCATTTTTGAACAGAGCACGATTGTGTGAACAGTATGTGTATGCAGCTACCACAAAGCGAGCACTTAACAAGGTGTCCATAAATCAGAACTGCTAATAGGCTTTCAGCTTATATGTTATGTTACACTGAAATTGCCATAATGAGCATTTACGTAACTATTTAAATTAGCGAAGCAGAAATATATACAACATGCAGAAATGAAAAAAAACGATAGAGAGAGACAAAAAAGATGTCAGTAACAAAGAGGAAAATCAGATGCATCATAATAAAAAGTATAATTTAAAATAATAAAATGAACCAAAGGTGCATAGAATGTTCTTTTACTGTGTCTATTTTTAGCAAAAGACAGTAATCTGAAAAACAGGTTATATACAGTAGATTTAGAAATTATTTTGACATCTTTACTTTTTACACACTATATTGTGTTGTAGATTTAATTTTAAATGGATACTAGGGGCCTCTGCCCCCTACTTGTTTCGCTTGCCAACCCCTGGGCGTGCACTACACACTAGCTACTTCGTTGGCTCTGCCACTCGCGTATGGGGAAGCAGATGTACAATTTAAATTGTACATTATTGTTATTTTAAAATAACAGATTGTTATTTTCACGGGAATTATTACATATGCATAATAGAACGAAGTATTTACATTACAGCGAGTAATTAACAATAGTCAAAAATAGTAAAACGTAATAAATTGAAAAAGAATTATGTTTCATGTTACGTTAAAGGTGTTGTGTTATACATTTTTGTTCTGTTTGACTTTGAAATTAACATGCAAATACTTTTTAAACTTACACTTTTACTGTAAAACTTCAGTAAAAACAATTTTTTGAACTAACTTTTTGTCAATATCGCATTGAATTTTGATTCCGTGTTTGGACTTACATCATGACAACGCAACGTATAACTGCCCGTGAGTGAATATCGTTTCTTTCTCTCTAATAAATAAAATTTTTCGAATGTTTGTTCCTGTGATTTGTTAATTGTCATTGCAAAAGCTATTCTAACGGGAAACTGTTTTAATACGAATGGCATATCACAATCTTCTTTGGTGTCTAATGTTAGCCGCAGAAGATGTACTACATTACCTTTCTTGTTACCTGTTAAAATTTTACATGTCAGAATTGTTCGACCAATTTTGAATATAACTAATCTTGTCCTATTGCATAGCTCATCACTCAACCATAAATTACGCAATAACATTATGATACATTCTTTCAACAGTAATTCAGCCTGTTGAAGACCAGATGGTGTTAACGGTTGTAGATATTCCACGGAATATTGTAAGTTGATGTTTTCATCTTCCACATCATCACCACCCACTGCTTCAACATAGTCTTTTGATATGTATTTAACTAATTTGTCGTGTAACTGAAAGACAATTTTCGCGTAAATTTGTTTGACTTCATCATTTCTCGTTGCTAGGATTGCCTGTGTACTCATTTCTTCTGTTGTTCATCATTTCGGGATGAAATTCTTCAATACGATGTGGACATAATAAGTCTTCTTTTATTAGGAACTTAAAGTGTGGAAAACGTAAAAATTTATAAGAGCTGAGAACACAGGAACTGTGTCTGACAAAAGCATTCACACGAATGAGAGGTGAGAGGACCATTTGCATGGTTGAAACTGGTTGAGAGGAGTGCGGGACTTGAAAAAATCCTTTGACAATAGTCTCATCTCGTGGAACTTGAAAAAATCTCTTGGAAATAGGCTCATCCCAAGATTTTCTTTCATAACAGAGAGAAAAGTGCCGTTTTTGTCCATTAGTCTTCACTCAATAACCCATAACGACAAAACAAAAACATGTTTTGAGAAAGGCTTGCAAAATGGAATATAATCCATATAGCACATTTTTATATTATTCATGACAATATGTGTACAGTATGTTCTGAATACTTAGGCTATAAATGTATATGATGTTTGTTGTATTTAAGCACTTCACAATGCAAGCTAAGTTGTACAGTTATACTCCTGCATTACCACACAGTGTTTGACATTGAAAATTTATACCCCTTAAGTCATGCAAATTACAAAATACTATCAATTATCACACATGTGTGCTTGGGAGTCAACCATAGGGACCAGGAAACGACAATTCCGCACCAGGCCAGGGGGCGCCGGGGTGCACTGAACCTCTCTCTTTTCTCTCCGCAGACCAAACATGAGAAATCCTTCCTGTTTCGGCCCCAAGGACGTCACTTCCTGTCCTGGCCCCGAGGATGTCACTTCCTGTGAACCAGCTATAAAAACCCCTCATCCTCCATACTTAAACAGTTCTGTTTTGGACTCTAACCAGTACACATTGTACTCTACTTTAAAGCCTTTTGCAGCCAGGGAAACTATATGGGTGGCTGCCCCAAACATTCGTTGTGTGTCCGGCTGTTTCTTTCACACAATCCACTGTAATGTTTCTTTTCTTACCCAGATTAGTAATTTTTGTGTAGGTTGTGCTTCCACTCTAAATTGTTGCTGTTATGGATTACTGTACTTCACAAAAACATAAGTTGGCTCTATACATACACACACACACACACACATGCATTTATAGTTATATCCATGAATACGGGGAGCCCATGGCTCCTAGAGACAGGGAGGGAAGCCAATTTTTTATCATTTCATTTATTTCAGGCTTTAGGCCACACAATACAGCAATAGCAGAACTAAGCTAGTTGGTATCCTCTTAGGACCTCCACGTCTCAGTATGAGAGCCTGTTAGAATCTCTACAGTAGTCTTTTGGGGATGTCCAGGAATAATTTCATTTATTAGGGAAGAGTTGAAACAGGATTTTATGACCACAGATAGTGCAAGTGTCCTTTACTTGAAACGCATACAGTGGAAGAGGGCAGCTTTTTAAGATTCTGCTTTTGGTAATGAAAAGCCCCATATTAAAGATTACATTTTAATCATATTCAGTATCTGAGACTATGGGGCCAGTTTAGAATCACCAGTTAACCTACAATTATACAATGGTAACAGATTTATTTTAACAAATAGCTAATAACCATTTATTAATGAGTGGCAATTCAAAAAGGCCCAAGTGAAAAGGAATTTAAAGGAATCACTGGTGGGGCAGCTTACCCGTTGTCTTCTGCGTCTTTCTTTCATCTTCACATGACAGCAACTTAGCCTCAAGATATTCTCTGTGTAATTTATTTGGTTTCACCCATTAACGCTTATGAGAACGACTTGTCCTTTTTTTATTCAACAATGTCCAAATGTGATAGATGAAGTGTGTGATGAATCAGAACTGAGAAGATTCCAAAAGCCACGTAAAATGTCATTGAATTTTAATTCACAATCTAAGGATAAGTCTAAACGTTGCGTTTCGTTCAAAAATGCAAATATCAGCCTCTGTTTTTGCCTTTCATCCACAGTATCCTGGCATTTTTAACACCTGAAAATGGAGACTTTGGAAAATGCTCTGCAGAGCTGAAAACATCCGAAATGTTTTGAAAAAGGTGTTGCGATGTGGATGGGTGAAAATGTACAGCTTTGAAAATGCAGACTGAAATCATGCTCTGATTGATTCATGCTTATTACATGGCCCTTCCCCGACTGGATCCCGCTCATTGTATTTTATCAGCCTGTGGTGATATGTGTCCACAGCTCTTTCACCAAGGCCATTTTTGTTTTAAATAAATAATCACCGCGCTCGCGGCTTAGTGAGGGGGCGTGGTGGCTGTAGCGGATCTCGGGGCGATCTGCGGTGTGGGCGTTTCTCACCTAGTGCACAGGTGAGGGACTGCCCACATCTGTGATTGTTCCTGAGGCTGAAAATGTGCTGCAGCTGCTATGGCCCCTCAATATATAGAAGCACGAGTCGGTTAGAAGGAAAAAAAGATCAAAACGGAAGGAAGCTAAAAACGGAAAAAGAGAAGGAAATGGAGGTTGCAGGAGGAAGCAGAAAGCAGTGAGGAGAGAGAGAGCAAGTCGGTGCAGCAGGAAGCGAGCGAGAGTTAGGCTCACGGCAGCTGAGCAGGCAGCCTGGGTGTTTGGCCAACCTGGGAGAAGTAGTGGTTGTGGTCGCTCCCGCAGAGTTTGTTTTGGAGGGCGGGAGTGACCGGAAGGCGTAGTAATCTCTGCGGAAGGTAGTGGGAGTCGGGACTTGGGACGTGGTGTCCCCTACGTGAGAGCCTTGGTCGCGGGGGAATTCCCAAGTCGCTGTCAGGGGGAGCCATCCGGAGCCAAGGATCGGTAAGGTGACTGACAGTAGTAGAAGCAGGTACCGAGAAGGTCAGCTGTAGAGAGAGAGCATCTCGCTTGTTGCGGGGCCCAGATGGGTGAAGCAGGAGAGACGCTAGAGTACAAGAAACACCATTGTTTTAGGACTGCTTCCAGCGTTTTTAAATTCATTGTTTTAAGAAGACTTTTCTATTTATTGATTTTAACACCCACGATTCACTTTTGCTTTTATTGGGCTATTTATTTATTGAAAATTGAAGCACTGCACTTATTTAATCTGAACTTTGTTGAAATAAAAGCACTGTGCACTTTTATACACCATCCCCTTGCTCTATTGTTATTGCCTCACTGTCTAGCTCATCGGTAGCATTACCGACGGTGTTGGGTTCAAGGGCTCCCGAACAGCGGATGGGAGCATGGAGCTGAACCCACATCGCCACACAGCCACGCTATTTCAAAATGCTAGTGTGGATAGAAATCGTTTTCATTTAAAATGCTGTTTTTAATTAATAACGTAGTAGTGTGGATGTAGCCTAGATTATTTTACTGACTATTCAATGTACATTCAGGGCATTTAGCATTTTGTTATTGTCGTATTTATACCAATCATTCCCTTTTGAGCATGGGTCAATCACACACCACAGCACTCTGAACATTTTGAACACAAGGTACAAGTTAGGTCATATCTCATTGAGCCTGCCAAGGCATGACATACGATATAACTCGTATATCAGTATACAGCCCTATAGACACTGCCAGCTTGCTGGTGACTGTTGTTGCCATGTATCAGTAAACTGCTGCCATCTAGTGGAGGGATACAGAATTTTTAGACACAGCAGCTTCCAAAAACTAGTACTATAAATAGACATTCGTTATGTCATTGCGGAAAAGGTATAAAGCTGTTGATGTTTTGAAACAACTAGATTTATTGCAGTATTGTGAGGCAGTAATAAGGCAGTAGTGTGAGAATATAAAGCTGTAAAGCAGTAGTACTAACCACTGTACCACTATATTAAGATAGTTCACATAATATAATTGTACCAGAAGATATTCCTTTCCCACATATTGCATTTTCACACGTGAAATAAATGTACTTTTCATAATAGTTTTATTGTAGTTTAAATAAGAATAAGATTTAATTAAGCTGAACTGAAATAAGCACATTATCCTTACTAAAATGTGATATACTTGCTGTGCTATCCGCTTAAGATAGGTTGAAATCTAAGCAATCGACATAGACCTCAACATTAATGTTTGCAGTGCACCATCTACTGAAATGTATTTTGTAACGCATGTAGTAATAAAATGCTTTGTATTTGTCATTCCAACAGATGTGGCATCACAAACATTTAAAGTAATAAAATGTATTGCATTTTTCATTCCAGCAGATGGCACATCACAAACATTAGCACTGTTTTTACGAGTCCAATACTAAATGGCGTATAACAGAAACATAGCCTTGGGCGGACACACATGATCACAGTCACATGTCCTTTTATTACAGGGGATTTCAATACACCCAAAAAATATGTAGACATATCCTTTAATATAATAAAAAAAATATATATCATTTAATATATATATATACAGTATATATTAGGATTATATCTGAAATATATTACAAAATACATCTCCCTTAATATATTGCAATAAATTTATTTTCAGATATATTGAGTATAAGACGTGCAATATCACATGTTTCTAAAAGATCATTCACGACATTTCTTTTAACCTGGAAACTTTTACACACAGTGAATCCAATTTATTTTAAACTCCTGGTACCTCACTATAAGTTTTTGTTCAAGTAGACGTGTCAGCAGGTGTGGGCTGCAATGTATTTCATGCTGAAACATGTACTGTGTGCTCAATGTTTTTTGACATCTTAAGAAAAAAGGTAAAAAAAAAAGTTAAAATGCTAGCAATTTCTTAAATGTGGATATTTCCAATGTTAGTTTCTGGAGATGAATAAATTTGCTATTAGGCTAAAAATTTATGTGTAACTGGGTGTGGAATATTAGAGCATTTATTCTGCCATGTTCTTTTTGTGGAAAGCTGTATATTCTCATGTAGCGTATCAAAATACAATGCAACAAGTTCTTTTCAAAATGAAAAGCAAAGATATGAAATTATTAAATTCTATCTAATATTTAATTTAGTTCTAATTTGAAATTGCCTTTTTTAGTTACAATATATAATGCAAGTATTCTACAGATGACAGAACATGGCAAGGTACAGCTTTATTACTTACGTGTTTGAAGTTAAGGCTGGGTTTACAAGTTGTGCTGTCACAATGGGATTTGGTCAAGTTAGATCTCAATATAAGAAACACCTTATACTGCAGACATCGATCTGATGATATTTTCAACTCCAAGTTAATATATTTGTAAAATATATGCCAATATGCAATATATTAAAGTATATTCAAATATCTACATGCTCTAAAATATGTTGTGTATTGCACATATATTCTTATATAATACACTGCCGTGGCTGTTCGTTTGTCTGTCCAGGATTTTAAATCACGTGTAACTTGTAAACCGTTTGACCTATTGACCTGAAATCTGGTACACATATACTATGTGACGTCTACCATCTGCTTTTGGGGTGATGATTGACCTCCAAGGATATTCCTGTTTTTATTTTATTTTAGTGTAGAATCAGCTCTCAGCAGCAGCCAGTAGGGTGGCTGTGTGGCGCATGAGTATGGGTGCCGTTCTCATCCATACCACCTTCACTGTCACTTCCTCTACCTCTTCATATCTTAAATCATTCTTGAGGCAGATTTAAAACTTAAGTGCCAGATTAAGTGAAAAATTAAGGGAAAACATACTAGGTAATTGGTATCAATTCTTTCATCCTCCAGGAACTGCCTACATACTCTCGCCACATGAGGCCAGGCATTGTCATGCACCAGGAGGAACCCAAGAGCCACTGCACCAGCAGAGGGTCTGACAATGGGTCCAAGGATTTCATTCTAATACCTAATGGCAGTCAAGATGCTGTTGTCTAGCCTGTAGAGGTCTGTGTGTCCCTCCATGGATATGCCTTTCACTGACGCACCACCAAACTGGTCATGCTGAACGATGTTACAGGCAGCATAACATTCTCCACGGCTTCTCCAGACCCTTTCACGTCTGTCACATATGTTCAGGGTGAACCTGCTCTCATCTGTGAAAAGCACGGGGTGCCAGTGGTGGACCTGCCAATTCTGGTATTCTATGACAAGTGCCAATCGAGCTCCACAGTGCCAGGTGGGCAGTGAGCACAGGGCCACTAGAGGATGTCGGGCCCTCAGGCCACCATCATGAAGTCTGTTTCTGATTGTTTGGTCAGAGAGATTCACACCAGTGGCCTACCTGCTGGAGGTCATTCTGTAGGGTTCTGGCAGAGCTCATCCTGTTCCTTCTTGTCCAAAGGAGCAGATATCGGTCAGTCCTGCTGATGGGTTAAGGACCTTCTATGGCCCTGTCAAGCTCTCCTAGAGAAACTGCCTGTTTCCTGGAATCGCCTCCATGCCCCTGAGACTGTGCTGGGAGACACAGCAAAACTTCTGGCAATGTCATGTATTGATGTGCCATCCTGGAGAAGTTGGACTACCTGTGCCACCTCTGTATGGTCCAGGTATCACCTCATGCTACCAGTAGTGACCCTGACAGTAGCCAAATGCAAAACAAGGGAAAAAACAGATGAGGAGGGAAAAATGTCAGTGGCCTCCACCTGTTACACCATTCATTCCAGTTTTGGGGGTCGTCTCATTGTTGCCCCTCTAGTACTCCTGTTGTTAATTTCATTAACACCAAAGCAGCTGATTAACAATCTTCTCTGCTACTTAACTGACCAGATCAATAGCCCAGAAGTTTCATTGACTTGATGCTATACTCTGATTAAAAAGCGTTCCTTTAAATTTTTTTGAGCAGTTTATATATTGCAATTGCAGAAACAGCAACAATTTAGTTATTTTATAATACATTTCAGTATACTGCAAGATATGAAAGCATATTTTCCATCAAATGTATCGTAATATATCTTTGTATTGATAGCAATATATATTTTACACACATTTTATTTTCATAAGGGAAGATTCAATCCTGTTTTCTTGTATCCAAATAACTGTGTAACCAAATGAATAAGATACGGCCATTAAGGCTTTGGACTTCAAACCCTGAGGTTGTAGATTCGAATCCTGCTGCTGACACTGTGTGACCACAAGCAAATCACTTCACCTGCCTTTGCTCCAAATGGAAAAAATGAAAACAGTGTAACCAATTAAATCTCAAATGTATAAAACTGACAGCCAAATGAGTGAATGTACAGTAAATAAGATGTTGATGATAAACCACAAGGCCGCTAGTTTATCCCCACTGCTGATAAGATGTAAACCACTAAGACTATTCTTGTACAAATATGGAAGCACTATGGACTTCAAGTTACAAGGTACAAATATAATTCTTTACATTTAAATCTGATATTATTCAAAAACTATGACTTTTTTGAAAAAAGATAACATTTGACTATAGGCCAGATTGCAAAAGTTTCTGGAGTAGATACATAATTGGGGAACGTATAAGAGAGTAAGAAGGATAGCCAGAGTTGAGACAAGTGAACGAATCTGTATGAAGTTTGAGCCTTTCTTATGGCACAGAGCTGAAATGTGGACCATGAAATCTTGCTTTGAAATGTACAGCACTATTGCAGGTTTAGTATTCAAATCCAAAAAAAAAAAAAAAACACTTCCTCTGTCTTTTTTCCATATAACCATGAAATCTTTGATGCAAAACCTTAGAAGAATAAGACTGCAGGCTAAGCTGTCTATCAAGTCAACCTCAGGGACCACAAAAAAAAAAAAAAATCCATTTCACATGGACAGCTGGTCTTCATATCCAGGGGCCTCTATATTAAAATTGGGCACAGATAAAAAAAGGAAAAGAGATGGAAAGAAAGAAAACAAAGACATGCAAAATGTTCAAAGGCACTTTTCTACATGGAACGTTTTTGCATAAGTGCCTGGCTCTTTGGCTATTGATTAGTCAGTGAAGAGTTTCAGAGCAAGTCAAGAAGCCTTCACGAGGCAGTGGGGATTCGCACGTGCGGCCCAGTGTCTATTCTTCCAACTGGATGTCTATCCAGACGTACAAACTGTCAGCATTTCTATGCAAATGTAACACGGAAGCCTCAGCTACTTAGTGAAATGGCATTCCTAGAGAGGCGTCGGAAGCTGAGAGGCACAGCAGCTGCTTTTAATGTGCTCCTCTTGTCTTCCGCTCTTGCTATGAAATAGTAAAGAGCAATCTTTTGATTAGAAAGGAAAGACGTCCACTTTCAATATTTAGAGCCTGCTGCATTGCATATCTTTTATTTACAACTGCAGCTTTCCTGATTACTTATTCGTCGCGGTGGAGACACAGTGTGTCTCATTGAAGGCTGTCATTCAACATGCAGCACACAAAGACTGCGACAATAAGACCGGGAGGAACAAAAAAGCAAAACACATTCTTTTATTTGATTCCGTTAGATTTGATATTTTCGGCTTTGTTCATCTCCAGCTTAGAACATCAAGATTCAGCTTCAATCTAATACTTTAACCCTGAGCTTGCTGGGGAAAAAGAAAGAGATATATAAAAAAAAAAACCAAGATTAAGTTGCTTTGATTGGTTAAGTGCATAAAACCAAAAGGGGAAAGCAGAAATCGCAAGTCTTTAAGTGGGCCAGAGATCCAAACCAAAGTAAATTACTAAAACATTCTGCCCTTCTTCTTTTAGAAACAAAGTATAGAAGGGTCTTTTTAAAAATGGCTGCCCCAACGTCACTCATGAACGCCGCTCTGGTGTGGAAAATCCTCACTCGTTCAACTGCAAACTGTTTATATTTTAACTATTTTACTCAAATGAACCAGGATGAACTGAATTTACAGGACTTTAAATACAGACATTGCAAACATCTTTTTCTATTGTACGTACTAGTAATGTATGCATCTGTTTTAGTCGGTTTCTTTTCCAGTTACTTTATGACCTGGGAATAAGAAATAAGCACAGAACCGGTTTTCATTTATTTATAACCGGCGAATGGATGGATGCTATAACACTAGGAATTGTTGAATTAATTTACAGCTTGGGAAAAGGAAGGAGTGCGGAGGTACTTAAAATATCAAAAACATTTTAATCAGAGTCACTCGTCATCAGGACGAGATAGCCAATCAAACGTGTGCAATGTCACATTTCCCGAAACCCGATGTTTGCATTTAAACATAAATATAACTCATCTCAGGGACCAAATAGGTGAAGATGAAACAATGACAGAAGGGAGACGTCAGAGATCAAGGGACATGAGATCGTCTGATTGGGTCATCAGGAAATGTAATCTCATGAATAACAGCTATCGCTGAATTGAAAGCTGCCCAGGATGTTAACCCCTTGACACTTCTGATTTTTAGTAAGCTTTTCCAAGACTGTTTATATCCAGACGTTCGTATCTATTTTATTTTCTTCTATTTGGTATTGTTATACCAAAACCACATTGCTTTTTACATTTACTACACATTGTCTTTTAGAGTGATTGAAAAAATTAAAGGGTACTAAGTTTGAGTTAGATGGCTACTTTTTCATTCACAGGGTTTATCAAGGCTACGGAGGTTGCTTGTCAATAAGTAGAACAGCTGTGGTAAAAGCAAGACATTGTTTGATTAGTAAGTGACATATAACCGAAAAGAGTTGCGCTTTTATGTGTGTCGCGATGACACCCACATGTTTGTTAGTGCTGGCGATGACAAGTCCCAATGTAGAGAATCTTATGTAGAATACTGCGGAGTGACTGGCAATTGGCTCCACTCGAGACTTTGTGTGGATATGATTGCTACTAGGGGTGCCAAGCCCCCTGGTGCCTTCGGCGCCCAACCTCCAGTTGCGGCCAGAATATTAGTAAAATCTGTAAATGTACAAAACAAAGATTATTATTTATTGTAGTCAAAATCACAAAATTCTATAATTATTTAAAAGAAAAATGAATTATTATTTAATAGAATAAAAATCATGAAATGAGAATAAAATATTTACTATCTTACTGATTGGAGTATTCTTGTTAAACTGAGGTCCACTATGCTCGATGAGTATTTATAAGAGACTAAATGAACAATCAATTCATTTTAACTGACATTCTTATAGATAAAAAAATTATTTTTTTAAAAATGACTCATTTAAATAACAGGAAAAATCACATGAAAACTAAAGTCGTATGCAATGGGTCATCGTAACTCGACCTTCAGCTAACTAAATCACCTAAATAAAAACATTGGTGTTATGAATGGATAATTTTTTTTAATAGTTTGTTCCTGTGAAAGAAAGTTTATTCGATCAAGAATAAAAAGCACAACTTTCTTGATATTAAAAACCACGACTTTCTTGATATTTTACTTTATAATTTTAAATCGGAATAAGAATCTGAAAATCCAACAACATCACATTAAACTTTGATACATTCTGAAAAAAATAATACCAAACATATATATGTAGGTTTTAAAATAAGCTCATAAAAACATCACAAAAAAATGTTGCACTTTTACTCTTAGGATTTTATATATAGAGAGAGTAGATGTGTATGCATCTGTGTGTGTGTGTTAATTTTCAAGGGTGATAGTAGATGAACCTAACAAACATTCCTGCTAAGTCTCACAAAATTCACAAAAACACAAACACACACACAAACTTTCAGCCTAACAACATACAGCGTTTAAATGGGATGTAAACTGTGTGTCCTATCAGACTGTTTCTGGATTTGGAGTGGCCAAGATCAAAAAAGATCAACAACAATATTTATTTCTACAACACATTATTTTTACACAAAGAATGTACCTCAAAGTTTTTTTACAAGATGTCAAAGAAATAGTTACAAGAAAAGCAAAACAAGTTAAAGCAGGCAGGAATAATAATGAATAAGTAACAAAACATAAATCAATACAGGCTTACATAACATAAATATTGTATATTACAGTCTAATATACAATATCATATTCTAAGTCTCTAAAGATGAGTATCATGATAAGGTCAGATGGCCAGGAGGATGGAAAAAACAAAATGAAAAACTCCATAGTTAAACTGGAGAAGAATCAAAATTTGCAGGGGTTCTAAGGGCAAAAGACCACTTCGTCCCCACTTTGCATTCTACCTAACACAGATGTCCTTAAGTCATTCCTCATTGTTTCCAGGCTTGCTCCTAGAGGAGTTACCGCAGTAGATCTCGTGGATAGCTGGGGCTTCATTCACGCATCTCAGGTGGCTGCACAGTTCTCAAAACCATCACAAGTCTTCTCCTTTAAGGACAAAGCACAAGGATAGTCAAAGTTGTTAGTATGGGTCAGTACACTAAATGACAATAAATTGTACGCCAAAGCTTTTTAGCACAAAATCAGACTTTGTTGTATAAATGAAAATCCCAATCATTCCCTAAATTGTTTATTCTGTTTGCTGAAGTACACAGTTTCTTGTGAAGACCTCAATGCACTCAATTTTGAATGCTTGTTTAAGGCAAGTAAACCACGTGGATGATGACAGATGTCATCATCTCTCTGGGTCTACACATTCACCTTGAGAATAAGGAAAGGTGAGAAGTTTGTATTGGAATGATTCTTGATTAAAGCTCTGCCTTTAACACATTTATTCCATATAAAATAATGTGGTCCTAGAACTTAAACATTTGGGTGAACTATTTAAAACTTGACATTGTCTTCCCAAGTTACTTAGTCAGGGTTCATTGTAAGGAAATGGCTGAGAAGAATATGCTCTTTTCACAACATACAGTTATGGAATTTATTATGAACTAGCCGTCCCCCACGGCTCCGCCCGCGTATTAGTGAAACAGGACAATGAGGAGGGCCCTGCCCGGCTCCCCTCTTCTGACGTCACGCTTCCCCCTCCCCTTAGTTCGCAGCCTCTATCTTGGATTTGAATGAATATATCGCTCCTGCAAGTGAACTATGATTCTTAGCGTGATGAGAGAAGTCACAAAATCAACCGCATATTCTAGAAAAAAAACTCGATCTAAATCCATTAAGTTGTTCTCTCATTCGCTAAGTAAGCGGATGTAAGGTACACCCTAAGGCTGGCGAGTTAGTAAGGAGGGAAGTGCCCCCTTCTCCTCGGCCTGCTGTGTGTCTCTCGGATTTGTGCAAAAAAATCGGTACTGCAAGCGAACTATGATACATAGTGCAATGAGAGAAGTCACAAAATCAATTGGAATGTTCAAGCAAATTCTAGAAAAAAACCCTAAATCTGTTAAGTAGTTCTCTCATAAAAAGCGGACGGACATACAGACAGACAGACGTTGCATTTTATAGATATAGAAATGAGAACATTCCCATGGCTGAAATGTGCACATGACAATTAAATTATGAAGGTTCCTGCATGAAATGCTAGCAGTGTCATACTATGGGTGAAGAACTTTAAAGACAGAGACAAAAAACAACCACCATCAATTATATTAGTGGCTGCCTGTGACCTGCCTGTACTAACAGCAAACACAAATCAATAAGTTCATTAGATAGATCCAACATTTATGGCATTTGCTGATTTTCTGTTTATAATTTTATTAAACAGTAAAATGACTTTGTTTATTACTTTGGGCAACCTTACGCCAATAAAAGTCAGAGCTTGATTTTAACATTTTGTTTATTTGTCATCTAAATGGCTGATTAGTCTCCTATTTGGTGTCAGCGCTGTACAGCGATCAGATCCTTCTATTCAGAGAGTAGTAAATAAAACACAGCTCACCCAGTGCAATATTTCTGACAATAAGGCCTAGACTGGAAACTGCAAAGACCACCGGTTCAGCCCCACCAGTGACTCGTACAAAACATAACCCACCAAAACCCACCAAAAACTCCAATTGTAAAAGATGGCAACACCTGTACTCTGCACTTAGAAGACATATTGGATGCAAAAAAAATCAATTCATGTAAATAAATGTACATGTTCAGTATATTTTTGCTGTGGTTTTGCTTTCAGTGGTGCTCACATTCAGACTTTGCTAAATTAAGCTCCTCATTGTTTGGGTAAAAATATGGTGATCGTGGAAATGCTATACATTTCTTCTTTTAAAAAAAAAAACTTCTTATTATGTGCCACATGAGAAAATCATTTATTCATTCAAGAGAATGTGGGGAATTATGTAAAAACTATCAGTTATAAACCAGTTTTTAATTCTAAAGGGTGACTATTTCTGCTAAAAGAGAATGCACTCCATTTTCTAATACAAAACAAGTTGATTCAGTGTAATGTATACTTTTATATATTTTTTAATATGTGCATGATTTCCTTAGAGTGTGCATATTTTCTCCTACCTTGATTTATTCCATTGTATTGATTCATTACACTAAAGTAATTGGTATTTATTTCTCTTTGCCAGTAAATATTAAGTCAGTTAAACATCCCCAAATTGTGCTGATTAGCTGGGTCTCCATGGCTGTTCTGCAGTTATACACCTGATGGCTCTCTGGGGCACAACAATAGTGAATCATCACTCAGACCGTAGATCCTCCTGGAACAAACTCGACATGAATTATTCAAATGCTACGACTTACAATCTTAAGATGTTTTTATAGTCTGCAGGTGAAGACCTGATGACTTATTTTTCCAATCTACCCTCCTCCCTGTAATTTAGTTTTTCCTGAATCCAATTACTCATTCGCATTTCAGTTATATTAAGACAAACTCATCTATTGATACATAAAATAAAAGTTTAATCTGCTTCATTTAGGATGGAGATGGGACTCATTCTGAAATGAAAGCCCCAGATTTCACCAGTTCTTGTGAAACTGGTTGACCAGATGGTTTTGTTGCCTGTAGGTTTGCCATGCCTTCCTCATTAAGTTATTTTGTAGCCCTTTAATATAGTGTCTTTCCATGAAACTGCTTAACTTTGCATACTATTTAAGAAATTTACTGCATTATGGGAAGATGGATGCTTTAAACCTTGATTCATCCTACCTCAGGCATTAGTGCAAGATATTAAATCAGAATAGGGACTATTCATCACAGCTTTGTTCATTTAAGCTCTGTCATGCAAGCGAGTCAGAGGATCTCTTCACAGGCTTGATCGAGGTATGTGACCAGAGGGGGCACTGTTACTAACAATTCTCTTCTCCTTCTCCCTCTGCAGCTCTGAGAAACAGCCCAGTGAGGTCACTTAGCCCCACCCACTCCAGTTTGTGTGCTATAAGAAGCCCGGTTGCCCAGAAGGAGGCGTCTTTTCTGATCAGAGTGACCCGCCGGACAGAGCTCCAGTAAATGAAACTCAATTCATTGGCAAACAGCTGAATACATTTGTTGCTATTGGCCCAAAAGGCTGCCTAAACAAACGCCAAGAGGCATGCTTTTTGCTGGACTTTAATTTAACGGGATGACCCGGTTGATGCCCCAATTTTTCAGCC
Organism: Polypterus bichir lapradei; assembly: GCA_026402145.1. Lineage (NCBI taxonomy): Eukaryota > Metazoa > Chordata > Cladistia > Polypteriformes > Polypteridae > Polypterus > Polypterus bichir. The sequence goes on from JANRMT010062840.1 coordinate 38,696,465, forward strand.
TTTCTGCGACCTATCATTCCTGCACCGGGTACGACAAGCACAGCTGAACCTGATCGCCCTGCTTTTTGCAGTTAATGTCCCTGTGGGGACAGTGGGATACGTACTGAAAAACATTTTAATGGCTGTTCAAATGTGGTTGTGGATTACACAATGATAACAAGAGACAACAACTTGCAAGTAACATGCTGTTAACGTGGACTTCCAGATGCAACCATAATTGCCTAATGAAAGCATTCCAGCCATTTCCTTATCCAGTAACTGATGGACCAAAGTGCTGTACTTCCATCATTTTTTGAAAGACAGCAGGCATAGTCTTGTGGCCACCACCGATGATGTAAAACAGTTTTGAAAGTGATGAGCAACATTAATGGGAAACTTAATGTCAAAAATGATTGCTTGCCCTTTGATGGGGGTGGGACTTTGGGACCTCCATCCATCAGACAGCAATCAATAACTTTTCATGTTAAAGCTTTCAGGTGTCCTAGTAACAAGAATACTTGATGGGATATATTTTTAAATATATCAAAAAGTAGAATCTAAACCGAGCTATGAAAGACTGCAAAGTGAAAGCAGAGGCAGAGGTCGGAGTTTATGGGTATTATTTTCTAAAATAACAAGGTGAAATCAACAAACCTTTCTAAAAAGCCTAGTCACTTTGCTTGTTGGATCAAAAGCATAAGACACTAGAAAGGATAGCTTAAAAAGCAGCAGTAAGGGAAACTATCTTGCACCTTACATGATAAGCAATAATGTGGAAAGCGGACATGAAGGCTTGAATTAAAAAGAGAGTATTACAGCAGATCGTGGGATGAGAAAATTGGCAACACCAAATTACACCCACCTTAGTTTGATGTGTGGATTTAAAAGCTAGCTGTAGAGAAAAATAATGAGGCATTTTACAAATTGGGTGGCACGGTAGCACAGTGGTAGCTTTGCCACCTCACAGTAAAGATGCCAGGGTTTGTGTTCTGGGTCTGCATGTTCTCCCTGTGCTTGTTTGAGTTTCCTCTCATAGTCCAAAGACATGTAGATTAGATGAACTGGTGACACTGAATTGGCCCTCGTGTTTGTTTGGTGTCTGTGTTCACCCTGCAAAAGGCTGGCACCCTGTCCAAGGTTTGCTCCTGCCTTGTGCCCTATGCTCACCGGTTAGTATCTTCTTCTTCTCCTTCTTTTTGCTGCTCCTGTCAGGGGTTGCCACAGCTGATCATCTTCCATATCTTTCTGTCCTCTGTATCTTGTTCTGTTAAACCCATCACCTGCATGTCCTCTCTCATCACATCCATAAACCTTCTCTTAGGCCTTCCTTTTCTCCTCTTCCCTGTCTGCTCTATCCTTAGCATCCTTCTCCCAATATATCCAGCATCTCTCCTCTGCACATGTCCAAACCAACACAATCTCGTCTCTCTGACTTTGTCTCCCAACCTTGAAACCTGAGCTGACCCTCTAATGTCCTCATTGCTAATCCTATTCATCCTCGTCACACCCAATGCAAATCTTAGCATCTTTAACTCTGCCACCTATAGCTCTGTCTCCTGCTTTCTGGTCAGTGCCACCGTCTCCAGCCCATATAACATAGCTGGTCTCTATACCGTCCTGTAGATCTTCCCTTTCACTCTTGCTGATACCCGTCTGTCACAAATCACTCCTGACACTCTTCTTCACCCATTCCACCCTCCTTGCACTCTCTTTTTTCACCTCTCTTCCACAGTCCCCGTTACTCTGAATTGTTGATCCCAAGTATTTAAACTCATCCACCTTCGTGTGCACTGCACCAAAGGGGGCGCCACAGAGCTCAAGGCAGGTAAGAGTAGAGTGAAGAAAAACTGTACAACATGCCGCTCTGCAAAGCTCTGTTGACAACGAGTACAAAAAGAATAATAAAGACCAGGGTGTGCAAATGATATAACAGACATGTTACTGAACTTAAATAAATTATTTTCAAATTCCATAATCCAAATGCAACAGAAACATTTAGGTCTATAGCATATTTTCATATAAAACATGTAGCTCAACATGCTTTTCAAGATGTTGCAGAAAAAAAAATTGCAAGTAAAAAGAAAAATAATAGATTAGAAATAAGTGTCTATAAATAAATAAATGAAATGCCAAAAAAATAAAGAAGAACAAATCAATATGCACATACATAATACAGGTAAACAAGTCATACATAAAATACAGTTCCTAATTATGGATTCAATTTCTAAATTCATTGTTTAGGCCCTCAATGATTATAATGATTAGTCCGATGCTATGATCAGATGGACAGAAAAATAATAAATCTGGCCACGGAGATGTCGGAGGAAAAAAAAGCCCATACTGGACATTCTATGTAACATAAATGTGTTTAAGTAGTTCCTTATTGTTTATTAAAATTTGTCCGAGATGACTGAATGAAGTGACTCTCATCCACATCACTGGAGCATCTACATTCCTTCCAACATTACAGGCAGCTGCACCGTTGGTGGGGGCACAGAAAACCAGAAAAGAAAACAGAGAATAGGACACGTTAATATAAATTGCAAATCTATGAAGTTTATCATATTTTAATACATATATAATTTATTGGAAGTGCTGCTAAAAAGCAGATATGAAACAGCCAAAGTAAACAAAACAGAGCTTTTAGGAGATGTTCAAAAAGTCACTAAATGACAGTATTAGCCTGACATCTCTCTACTGGTAAGGTATTCCAGATGTTTGTTTCAGAGTATCCAAAAATGCTAAACAAAAGCAGAATCTGAAATTGGTCAAAAAAAAAAAAAAAAGCTCAGAAACACCAGGAAGTACAATTAGGACACTAAAGAACTCCCTCCATCTTCCGCACGTTTTTGGGGGCAGGTCTGTGGCCCTTAACACTCACTATTGGACGCTCCTATAGAGAAACCTTACACATACAAGCGTGCGTATGCACACAGGTGCTCACATGGTGCTTTCATAGGTATGACTTGGACATCTTCAGCACATGACCTAAGGCTGTGGTTGGCCCTAAATGCCTTAGTAATAATTACTGTATGATTGTTAACAAACATTTTTACTTTGATATATCTTCATGTAGCTGATGCATCAATGTTTTTGTCTTGTGGTTTTTTTTTTGTTTTTTTTTTCTGCAGGTCTAGAAGCGGATTCTGGTTCATTTATTGTTTATTCTATACGAAAATCCCCCCTTCCCCCTTTACCTCCATCTCCTCCTTTTCTCTCTTCTTTTTCTTTCATTTTTGTCTCTGTGTCCGGTTTGAATCTTAAACACATCTGAAAATATTTCTAATAAAGTTTTGGTATCAGGCGTGGCGTCAGCAGAAGCTGTAACGCTCCACCTGAGAGAAAAACTGTAAGGCTAGTCGCCAGCATTCAGACATCAATTCTGATTGCTTCACAGCCGAACAGGACACGGTTAAAAAAAAAAAAAAAAAAAGGACACTAAAGAAACCAACTCCTTGACTTGACCTGTCAGAAGGAGAGAATCAAAAGCAGTTGAATAACAACCCCATTAAAGTCTATTAAAGGAACGTGATAGATGTGCGACAAAGAAAATGACCCTCCGGAAGGACTGAGAAATCAAAGGGGCCAAAAAAAAAGGACCAAAGGGGTCGATTCATATTTTTCCTGTGTTAGTAATGGAATACTATATCCCCCTCAGATATGGCATAAATTTGGTATCACTGTGAATGAGGTCTTTTTCAGAGAACCCTCCCAGTTCTGCACATATTCATAACTGTGCCATAGTTTCAATATTTCTTTATATCAGGGGTGCCCAAAACGTTGATTGTGATCGACGGGTAGATCTCAAAGGTAGTGCAGGTAGATCACGTTGCATTCAAAAAAAAATTTTTAGATGTTAGTCTATCATATCCTCCCTATGGCATTCGCCACTTTATTGACATACAGCCAGTCTGAGATCTCTTTTCTTCTATCACATGGGTCATCCCGCACGCACAATCAAATACGCAAGTTACTGCAAAACTCCGGCTATCTAAGTGATCTAGTTAGCCTTCCAATTTATATCGACTAAAGAAGGGGTATGAAAAAAAAATTGGTAGGGAGGGGCTGGACATGTGGAATTGGAAGAGGATTTTTTTCTCTGACAATGTCACAATCGAAGTGTGTTTGTCTGATCTGTCAATCTATCATTGCTATTCCAAAGAAATAAAATGTGGAAAGGCACTTTTAAACTGTTCATAAAAACTACAAAACTGACTTCCTTCCGAAAAGCGATCTGAGAAAGAGAAAGGTGAGGGAAGTAAAATCGCAGTTAATCGGACAGCCATCATTTTTCACTCGGCTGAATTCAGAAGCAAAGGCAGACACCGAAGCATCATTCTAGGTGAGTCACTCGATCGTTAACCATAAGAAGTCCTTCCAAGATGGAGAGATAATATAAGAGGCCTTCGTTGAGGCAGATGGCTAGGGGAAAATTCTTGGAGAGATTTCGAGACCCCTGGCCGGAGAAAAAGGAGTTTCTCCTTGTCATTAAACATGCAGAATACAAGCAACTTAATGACGATCAATGCCTGCTAGACTTGGCATTTTTTACCGATCTGACCAACATGTTAAATGAGCTTAATTTACAGCTGCAAAGAAAAGATAAAATCATGGTCAATATGATTAGCTCAGTTAATGCTTTCAAATGAAAAATGCAACATTTGTCCGCAAAGCTACAGCGCCTTGATTTGGGGAACATCCAACACTTCGCGTCAGAGCTGGAGACGTAATGGAAGGCGTGTGCGCAACTTGACTTCATACGCTACACAGAGCAGATTGAAATTTTTCTGTCAGACTTTGACAGACGGTTTCAAGACTTTGCTTTACTTGAGCTAATCGCTACATTTATGTGCTATCCATTTAAGGGTGATTCAGTCACATCAGAAATTGCAAAACTGTTTCACTTAAAACTCCTCTACAGTAGAGGATGAGATTTTGACACTACAGGATGGCGTTCAGCTGAAGTCTGGGGCTCTTGGACAGTTTTGGAACTCACAGGGGAAAAGTACCCAAACATGAGGAAATGTGCTACCTCCTTGACTGCATTATTCAGTTGTATTTATTTATGCGAGTCAGCCTTTTCCCACCTGATTATTAAGTCCAAATACCATAGTGACCATAAATGTATTGAATTGTTATTGTGCCATAAGGGTTATTCAGTTATGCAAGGTATGCCAACAAATATTTTATATATAAAGTGTGTATATATATATATATATATATATATATATATATATATATATA
>JANRMT010062840.1:38702810-38844833 GCA_026402145.1 Polypterus bichir lapradei
ATATATATATATATATATATATATATATATATATAATATATATAGCATTTTTAATGTAGGTAGATCATTTTGACCTGGTCATTTTAAAAGTAGCTCGCAAGCCGAAAAAAGTGTTGGTACCCCTGCTTTATATCTACTCTATATATATAAAATCCTAAGCCTAAAAATGCAATGATAGTGTGCAACGATTTTATGTGACGTTTTTGTCACGTTTTTTGTCATGCTTTAAATCAGGCTTATTTTAAAACCTACATATATACGTATGTTTGGTATCATTCTTTTCAGAATTTATTGAACTTTAATGTGATGTTGGTAGATTTTCAGATTCTTATTCCATTTTTAAATTATAAACTAAAATATTAAGAACTCATGTCCCGCAAGTCGATACTTTGTGCCAAGACATTTAACCACGCCTGGGGCTGTAAATAAAAGACAAAGAGGAGATGACAAAGACAGCCGCTGTACAGGCTTTTAAATGTTCATAGTGCCATGCAAAATGCAGATCACACGGCACGTCAGCAGCAGCAATCCAGCAGCGGATCGAGCAAAGAAGAGGTAAAAAAAAACTGTATTTGTTTCCCATTGTGTCACCGTTTACAAAGGGGTTTCAGAGGAGCAACCGTGTCTCCTTGAGGTGTGTTCAGCCCCCCTCTTCACAACACGAGTGGCAGAGATGTGAAGTGGCTGGTGCATAGCACAGAAAAGGGGGGTTGGCGAGCAAAATGAACAGGGGGTAAGCCCCCTAGTTAGGTTGTAATGTGCTTTGGGGGTTTCCAGCACTTTGATTGTTATGTTTATTGGGACTTTCAATAACCTTATCCTGTATTTTTTTGAATGCTTCTTTTTCATCCAGATGCGTTTTCCAGGGTGGTATAACAACCAACCGGGGGGTTTTCTACCGAAAGGTGCTCTTTAACTAGAAAGGGCTGGACGGCATTCATCTAAATATGTAGGCCTGCACAAAGTCTATGTGATATGATATGCCATGGAAAAAGGAATGAAGATATATACGGTATTTTGCTTTTACTTTGACTTTACAGTCTTTTCATTGACTAATCTTAACAAATTCCATTGAAAAACATTAAGATTCCTGCCTACAGTACAATAAAATGTGAAATGTCTAAGAGGGAGGACAAATTCGTTTATTGGCTCTGTAAGTTTGCATAAAATTGTTAGTGGACTTTCACACAATGTGTAGTTCATTTAACTCCACTGTCTGAGCAGTCAGCACTGCCATCTGTCTTAAATGACCAGTTAAAATGCTTTTGTGGTACAAAGACCTCTTTTCTTTTCTTAAGTGATCCATCATAATGACATAACATAATATCTGTTAAAAGATGTAAAGTGACATTCGGGAGACCAAAGTGCACCAGATATGAGTATTTGGCCCTACAGGCTGATAAGGAACGTATATTTCACTTCTTTTTGTGTCTGCGACAGGATCATTTATCCTTGTCTGGTTAGAATTGGTTCTGTAAAGAAAACCTAATGATATGTACAGTATATTGTCATGTGTTTTAGTAGGTGTCTAGTAGGGAAGTAGCACTTTTCTTTTTTGGAATATCTTGCTGTTTTGGGGATGCTCAGGTACATATTGATACTTATGATGGTTATTGAGTAATGTGGCTGTTGGATGTTTGTATTTTGTTTTCATTTGCAGTTGCTTTTCTATTATCCTTTGGCTTTTCTTCACAGACTGTCGAGATGTTGTACTTTGGGAGTTTTCAAGCCGCACTTGGTATTTTGCTCCAAGGCTTTGGGTAAGATTGTAACAACCTGCCATGTTGTCTTAGATCTTACATATTATTTTATTATACATTCTTTTTATTGATATATTTTCTTATTATTTTTTAGACCCAAGTTGTTATGTCTTACTCTTTATTTTAGTTTTTGCCTTTTATTATCATTGAATTGATTTAGATCATTTGTGTTAGGTAGAATGCCTAGTAGGGACTGGGAGGTCTTGTGGCCTTGGGACCCCTGCAGATTTTTTTTTTTTTTTCTCCAGCCCTCTTTAATTTTTTTTGTTTGTTTTTTCTGTCCTCCTGGATATCGTACCTTACTTTACTCTTTGTTAATTAGTATTGCCTAATTTTTATATATTTTTCTTTTCTTTTTTATTTCTTTCTTCATCCTGTAAAGCACTTTGAGCTACATCATTTGTTGAAAACATGCTATACAAATAAATGTTGTTGTTGTTGAAAGCATTCTGCATAGCTAGTTTGGATACATACAGCCTATTTATTCTGGAGGACTAGCATGGCTCTTTGAAATGTGACGGGGGGAAAAAACAACCAATACAGGAAAAGAGTTGAAAACCCGAATCTAATGCACCGCAACCAAAGCCAAAACGAGAGTCAAAAAATCAATGTCAAAATACAAGCCCAAGGAAAATCAGAAAAATCATTTTGAAAACAAAAGAACAATTGACAAAAAGAGTGTTGGAATCCACAAACTCAGACGAGGAAGGATACTAAAGGTAGGGAACAACCCCTGTAGTAGTCCTAGTCCTACATGCATGGTCACCCAGTCACAATGGACCAATGGGTTTTGTTCTCGGGGAGGAAGCTCCAAAGAAGCCACAATTAGCAGTAACTCTGCAGGGATCTAAAATGGTCCAATTATTATATCTTTATTATAAAAAAAAATCTTGGGAGGGAGACGAGGGAGACAAGATGTGATCTTTTCAGAAGACACTTTGATGTCATGTGCTGTACAGGCTTTTAAATGATCGACGCACAGCGTCACAAGCAGAACACGCAGCTTGCAAGTTCAGCCTGACCCCCCTTCACAACGTGAGCAGGGTTATACTTCCCGCAAAATAGAGATTTAACCATGTCCGGGGCAGGAAATAAAGGACAAAGAGTAGATGACAAAGTAGAACGTTGTAAAGAATTAAAGAATGTCGGCGTGGTACACATGCACAGCAGGTTAGAGATAATGGAAGTACAAAAATGCCAAAGTCTCAAAAAAGCATAGGAAAGATCACATATTACTCAGGGAAATAACAGAACAGCAAAAAGAGATCGAATTATTGTTGGCAGATTGTCTAATTTGTGTTGCCAGCGAGAATTAAAGGATTCCAAAAATGTTGTTGCAGTATGAAGTCCCATGTGAAGAAGACTTTTAACGTGAGATTCTTTCAAGTCACGGACTACTTACAAACTATTCTCAAACAAGACCACAGTCATCTAACCTTAGTTGTGTGAATGCTTTTGTCAGACACACTTCCTGTCCTCTCAGCTCTTATAAATTTTATCAGGACAATAAGTTTATACGTTCTAGATGACAAGTCAACGACAAAGCGAAGAAGAAAGAGCATGGACAAACATTCGAAAAAGTCGTTCATTTATTAGAGAGAAAGAAACAATATTCACTCACAGGCGGATATATATGTTTCGTTGTCATGATGTAAGTCCAAACACAGACTTAAAATTCTTTTTCTTGAAGAAAAGTTCATTTCAAATATTGTTTTTATAAAAGTTTTAAAGTAAAACTGAAAATAATGCATATGTAACAATCCCCTTGAAAATAACAATCTCTTTAAATTGTATATCCGGTAAACCAATCCTAAGGGTGGGCGAGCGAAGCGAGCAGGGGGCAGAGCCCCCTAGTATTATATTATACTAGCTCTGTAAGCCCGTGCTGTAAAAAGCCTGGGGTCCTAGAAACTATTGAAATCATCAGAATAAAAAATTTAAATATAGAGATGTCAGGTAATTGAAAGAAACTACTCTGGGCATCTCTCTCCTAGGATGATTCGTTTTGCTGATGTGCTCGCCTCACTTGTGTATTAGCAGTGGGAGGAAAAGTAAAACGGATACCGTTTTGTTGATGTGCTTACCACGCTTCTGTATTATTGGCTAAGCGAGTGACTCTCTCTTTGGATGTTTCATTTTGCCGACGTGCTGGCCTCGTTTGCGTATCCTTGGAGGTGGAGCCCTTATCCTGACTCCACCTCTCACTTCCGGGCCGGACAGACAGACACACACACACACACACTTCCACGCGTAGATATTTATATATAAGATTAACATGTTTTTATATGTGTGCTTTTGTGTGTTAGTGCAATGTGAGGATTCCTTTTCTGAGGTGTATTTTTCATGTTGATTCAGTTTTACAAAGTTTATTCTCGTTCATGTCTTGTTTTTCTTTGTTTGGTTAGAAGACTGCTTTAGTTGCACACAACGAAAATTATTTTATGTCTTGCTGCAAATACTATACTATTTTTTTAACGGATGCCACCATTTTGTGATAGATTTGCTATTATGTGATCAGCTGGACTCACCTCATGTGATGTCACCATCTTTATGGTATAAAGGTCAGCGTTGTGCACTCCCTGGTTGTCCACATTTCTGGACAAATCAAACAAAGGTTGTAAAGGTAATGAGGCAGACAAGAAAAAGAAGAACATGCTTATATTAATCACAATAAATGTTACAAGTGTATGAGGTTCAGTCAAACTCTCTCACAATACTGATAACATTCTTCTTTGCATTATCCTAATCAAAGTGTCCAGTATTGACAACAGATACCCCATTCGTGATCTTCTTCTATTCCTTTTCGATATTTTAAAAATTGTGGAAATTGTTCTTTTTAACTCTGGAAACTGTAAGTAGGGGAGGACCCATCTACAATTATTTTGAAGTTGAAACAAAAGGCTTTGTGTAAGTGCTTCTGGATGCTATGAAATGCAGTCCTCTGTGCTAACAGAGAAATTTGAAAATGTATGAATTTCACTGTTTACAAACCAAATCTCCCTCTTCTGTCTGGCACTAAAACACTATATCTGAAATGGCTTTCATTCATAATTCATTTAAGAAAGAGGCAAAAAAAGCTAAATGAATAACAAAAAATGTATTATAAAAAAGTCTTTGAACCTAACACCATAATTATCACAAACATCTATCATTCTTCCTCTTCTTTCTTCAGCCGCTTCTATTAGGGGTCACCAGAGCGGATCATCTTCTTTCATTTCTTCCTGTCCTTGTCATCTTACTCTGCCACACCCATCACCAGCATGTCCTCTCTCCCCACATCCATAAACCTTCTCTTAGGCTATCAGACGAAATGCCATGTTCGAAATTCTTCTTTTTTTGGCCACTCCCATTAGGGGTTGCCACAGTCGATCATCTTGTTCCATCTCTTCCTGTCCTCTACATCTTGGTCTGTTACATCCATCACCTTCATGTTGTGATAGATGGCCAGGAACCCTGCCCTGCCAGTATGTCTGGAGTAAGGAGGAACTGGGAGAGTGGCACTTCTTTTTCCTGTGAACCTGGCCGGTCCTTGATCCCTGGGGGACAGCACTTCAGGGACACCAGGAAGTGCTGACAGACCAGGGATGGTTTATGCCCGGAGTGCTTCCGGGTGCAAGGGTAGCACTTCCGCCACACTGGGGAGTGCTGCCGAAAGCCCATCGCCAGGCACCTGGGGCACATCCGGGATGGGATAAAAGGGGCCGCCTCACTCCAATCAGGGAGCCGGAGTCGGGTGGAAGAAGCTTGCAAGTCAGGAGTCGTGGCAGCCAGAAGAACCAAGAACTGGACATTGTAAATAATAATTTGTAAATAGTTGTTTAATAAACGTGTGTGTTGTGGACATTGTGTTGTCGTGTCTGTCTGTGGTCAGGCTAGCTCTTACAATGTCCTCTCTCACCACATCCATAAACCTTCTCTTAGGCCTTCCTCTTTTCCTCTTGCCTGGCAGCTCTATCCTTAGCATCTTTCTCCCAATATACCCAGCATCTCTCCTCTGCACATGTCCAAACCAACGCAATCTCGCCTCTCTGACTTTGTCTCCAAACCATCCAACTTAACTCTCTAATGTACTCGTTCCTAATCCTATCCATTCTCGTCACACCCAATGCAAATCTTAGCATCTTTAACTCTGCTACCTCCAGCTCTGTCTCCTGCTTTCTGGTCAGTGCCACCGTCTCCAACCCATATAACGTAGCTGGTCTCACTACCGTTTTAGTAAAAAAAGAAATGTTAAATTCATTTGACCTTTTACTATTATTAGTAGTAAAATAATGTACAGGATGATTTTTTGCTATTGGTTCTGAAACCGGTCCTCCTGGGGCTGAAACTGACAAGGGGAAGAATGGATGATCATGAGACCAAACCATATCCACTATTTAAAAGATGCATTTTTTCTAGGTTCAGCATATATATTGCATGCTGGATGTTGCCTTTTTTTGTTGAATTAGCATTTTTATTATTCTAAACAAGCCTCATCATCAAATGTTCTTGGTGACAAAACAATAAAGGCTCTCTGCCATCTGCAGTTTAAATAATTACTTTGACATACAGTCCATTACAGGCTTCCGCCGAAAAATAAAACCAAGAATAAGGTGATTTACAACCTTAACAATATTAAATGTAAGCCATAATAAAAGACTAGTTTGTTCTGACCTAAATGCTACTTTATCAACTGTGTAGGTAAGCCAAGAATCACGAGACGCCATTCCCCATTACTTTATAATGGGATACAGATCACAGAGTGGCAGTCTCAGAAATAGGGTCCTAGGAAAAGTCACTTTGTACACGCGGCAGATTGTCTGCTTGATTACATGTGGTATTTAAACCTCTGCAAAGCAGAAGAACACAAGAAAGCTCCATAAATAAGCTAACACTCAGCCAGAAGAGATTGCTTCTTGTCTACATAGGCAAAACAAAACTTGTATGCTGTAAACTGATCCCAGTAGATGGTACAATTAATGGAGAGTTTACATAAACAGGTGTGTAAGGCTCTAATCTCTTGGTGTATTTTATAATTTTATCTATTATCTCCACAGGGTTTGATTATTAATTCAATCCATTTGATGCATTCCTACTTTCAGGTGTCTCTCATCACTATATAGTGCCTATAAAAAGTATTCACACCTTTGGAAGATTTTATATTTTATTGTTAGGGCCGATTTATACTTCACGCTCAGAACGCATACGCGCCCGCATCATGGCTGCCACGCGTTCCCAGCGTTCATTTCACGCGTCCTCTGAGCAGGTCCTCAGAAATTAACGCGACGCGTGCACGAGTTGCAGTACCAGCAAAAAGTCGGGGGGCGCAGTGTGCTAAAAGTCGGAACGTGACGTCAGAGTCTCTGTTTACTATCTACATGTGACAGCAAGCCTCTATGGAGATCCTTCGGGGATCGATGTGCGCGCTTTGCTGTTTGATGAATGGTTCAAAGTGGTGAAGCAAAATGCCGACATACAGATGCATTCGTGGTGCTTTTATATTCAAGCGTCGCATATTCCCGATCGTAATGACACGATACATTTTAAAAGTTTCACATACCATCTTTTGTGCCGTCTATTTTTTTATTTTTTTACTTTACCTGCTGTCAGGTCCAAGAAGCTCGTAGCGATTAAAAACTGGGATGACGTTTACGATGGTCTGCTTTAATAATAAAGTACGAGGTTAAAGTGGACATTTCGAGATTAAAGCCGAAATCTCCACTTTAATCACAAAATACACGTTTTCACCGTGTCTTTTATTTTTTTCTCAGTGGCTCAAATACAGCGCTATACATTATGTTGCCGATGTGAAGTTGCAAAAAAAAAAAAAAAAATAGACGGCACAAAAGATGGTATGTGAGACTTTTAAAATGTATCGTGTCATTACGATTGGGAATATGTGACGCTTGAATATAAAAGCACCACGAATGCATCTGTATGTCGGCATTTTGCTTCACCACATCGAAGCATTAATCCCGTAGGATCTGCATAGAGGCTTTCTGTCACATGTAGATAGTTCCCGTGTCAGTATGGTGGCCTAACCTACACAATGAAGACAAAAGAACACTCTAAGCAACTCCTTGAAAAGAGGAATGAAAAGCACAAGTCAGGGGATGGAGAGAAGAACATATCGACGTCACTAGATATCTTTTGGATTCCAGTAAGATCAATCACAAAGAAATGGAATAAGTATGGCAGAGAAGACTGTCCACAAAAATAGGGCGACCATGCAAGAAGAAGACGAGACCACTGAAAACCGTGTGATAACTCTGAAGGAGTTACAAGCTGCACTGGATAACATTGGAGAGACTGTGCAGAAAATAACTGTTGCTGGGGTGCTTCACCAGTTGCCGCTTTATAGTAGAATGGACAAGATAAAGTTGTTATTAAAAATACACATGACTACACAGCTGGAGTTTGCCAGAGGGAACATGGAAGACTCGCAAGTCAAATGGAAGAAGGTGCTATGGTCTGATGAGGATAAAATTGAGCTATTTTTTGTATATACTATGTTAATCCCTAAGGGGAATCGTCTTTTCACATGACCTTTGGGTTGAACACTACACATTAGCAAAGAAACACCATTCCCACCATGAAATACTACTGAAACATATCATCCCACCATCTCAGAATGCTTTTCTGGGTAGCTGACCAAGCAGGTCAACCCAAACGTCCCTGTCATCAACCAGAGATGCCAGCACTTCCTAAGGAATTCTCAGGCAGTCCATTGTCGGCTGAGAGAAGTAATCCTCCCTCCAGTGTGTCCTGGGTATGTTGCAGGGTCTTCAACCAATGGGTCGTGCCTGGAAAAGCTCTTAGGGAACCCAATGTGCCCAAACCACTTGAACTGGTTCCTCTTGATCCAGAGGACTCAGCGACTTTATTCTGCAGGTCTCCAGAATTGCTAAACTTCAAACCCTATCAAGGAGTGTCAGTCCAGTGACCATATTAAGAAATCTCAGTTCTGACACTTGTACTCGTGATGTCATTCTTTCAGTCATTACCCCACAGCTCATGATCATAGGTAAGGACAGGGATGTAGATCAACTGGCAAACTGAAAGTATTGTCTTTAGACTCTGCTCCTACTTTGCCACCACAGACTGGTACTGTACCCACAGAACAGCTACCGCCACTTCAATCTGCTTTTCTGTCTCACAGTCCCTTCTTTCCTTACTTTTGATGAAAATCTCTCGATACCTGAACTCCTCTACTGTTCCTGCCTCACCTGAAGAGAGTAATCAACTCTTTTCAGAGAGAGAACCATCAGTCTTAGAGGCGCTGGTCCTCATTCCTGCTACTTCACACTCAGCAGCAAATCACTGGAGTGTGTGACAACGGTCTCACTCACATGAGGATGAAATCATCTGCTTAAAGCAACAATGCTACTCCCTAGCCTCCCCAAATGGACACTTTCACATCGTCAGCAGTGTCCATGAAAACCACACACAGAAATGGTGAAGAGACACCTGTCCAATTACTGAGTCTCCTCAACTAGTTCATAAAGTGCACAACCAAATATAATCAAAAAAGTAATCAAAAGCATAAACTTATGGCATCTTCTTTATCTGGGTGTGCAACTTTAAACATTTAACACTAAAATAAGCGGGCCTCAACCAACAGTCCAAAAAGTCCAATTTTCCAAGTGTGTCAATATTTATTTCAGAAAGAGAAAGAATTTATATTATATGACCAGATAGCTTAATAGGGGATATTGGAAGAAAATGAATTTGGCTTTCTGTTTTTTTCAGTTATATGCTTTTCTTTTCTAACTGTTAAGTATTAAAATACACTAAACTTCAGTCCCGCTATCTCTTCTGCAGTACTTAAAATTTCCTAATAATCTTATATTCAGATGCTCAGGATTAACCATAATTTGCTAAGATTAAGGTTGTCAGTCAAGTTCAAGTGTGTTTTTAATAGTTTAATTTATGGCAGAGGGGGTTTAAATAAAATCATCGAGTGTGGTCGATTAAGCTCATTAAGTGTTTAAAGGCTGCTGGCATGTGGATCTGCTATCAGATTCTTTGAAAATTAGAATTAATTAGGGCTCATTTCTCCCTCTTCTGGATTAGTGAGTCAGGTCTGCAGCCTGATATTTTAATATGGTGGGGTTAGGCCTGTAATCTCTTCTCTGATGGTTTAAAGGTTGCTTTAAGACATCTGGAATTTTATTTTTTGTTGAGGAAAATGCCCTTTAAACTCAAACGCTCAGCAAGTGTAGACTGCTAAGTATAAGTCTCTTGTTCCAGCTATGTTCTTTACATACTTTTCCAGATCAGAGCTGTAAAGAGCCTATCTATCTATCTATCTATCTATCTATCTATCTATCTATCTATCTATCTATCTATCTATCTATCTATCTAATTCTATTTTATTCTATTCTATTCTATTCTATTCTATTCTATTTTATTCTACTGTCTTTGCTCTCTGTTTCCGGTATCCTGTGGTGGCTCTCAGTACCATTGGCACCTGGGCAGACTACTATGCTGGAAAGGTTGAAAAATAGTACAGTTATGATGATACTTGCACCACTGAATATTTTAGGACTTTTTATGACACATATGTAACACTGAATTATTTAAAATTAAATTTCAAGTTTTTTACGTTGTGATGCCCGGGCACATACAGCTGCCCTAACCCTGACACAGACAGACAGGACACAGGTTTAGCACAGAAGACACGCTTTTATTTACAGCTGGGGATCACTTCTCTCTGTTCCCCACAGCACAACATAGTACATAAGCACTAACACAGTCCCTTTGCCGCCATCTTCAGACCTCAACAAAGGCTTTGTCCTCTTTCTTCCAACTCTGGCCATTGACTCCTGGCAACTGTCTCCTTTTAATAGGGCACCTGGAAGGACTCCAGGTGCCCAAGGAGCTTCTTCCGGCAGCAAACGTCCATGTGCCATGGGCCGCAACAGGGTTGAGCTTCTATACTCGTGACTCATGGTCCCACTGGAAACCAAGGGGGCTGCCCTCTGTCAGCCCAGGAGAGAAACTGTCCTGGAAGTATTCTCTCCCCAAGTCCTTCCATAATCAGGGTGTCCCGTCCGGGTAAAGGCCCCGACCATCCGCCACAACATATTATTGTAAAATGAACTTCTTACATGTATGTCTCCTCAGAATAGCGACAGTGATACAATACCAACAACTATACACACACAACAAATAAATAGAAAATAAACAACATGGATATAGTACAACATACAATATATGCAGTTATATGCAGTGAATTCAGAAAGTATTCAATCTCCTTCACTTTCTGTACACTTTATTGTGTTGTAGATTTCATTTTAAATGGATAAATGTGCCATTTTTACCCATCAGTCTACACTCAATAACCTATAATGACAAAGTGGAAACATCTTATATATAAACGTCTAAGCGTGAAAGTGTGTGTGTCTGTCAGTACAGCCCGGAAGTGAGAAGCGGAGTCGGGGTTAGGAAACAGAAAACTCGCTTAGCCGCTACTGCACAAGCGATGCAAGCACGTCAACAAAACAAAACCTTCAAAGAAAGGCAAATACTCTTAGCCGCTAGCATCGGCAAAATGGAATCCCTTTTACTTTTTCTCTCGCCGCTAACACACAAACGAGGCGAGCATGTCAGCAAAACGAAACCTCCTAGGAGAGAGCTGCCCAGAGCAGTTCCTTTCAATTACCTGACATCTCTACATTTCAGTTTTTTTCTGACGATTTCAATAGTTTGTAGGACCCCAGGCATTTTATAGCACGGGCTCACACAGCTAGTGTTTTCCGAAAGTTTAGCAAATTTATTAGAAATCAAAAATGAAAATCTCTCATCATCTCTCAATTGCCAGACAGAAGCATCTCCTCTGTAAAAGACACAAGAAAATCCAATTGGAGTTTGCAAAAAGAAACCTAAAGGACTCTGAAGACAATGAGATACAAGATTCTCTGGTGTCCTGTCTGGAGGAAACCAGGCACCACTTGTCACCTACACGTTACCATTCCAACAGTGCAGCATGGTTGTGACAGCAGCATGCTGTGGGTTTTTTTTTTCAGAGTCGGGGAGTGGGAAATTAGTCACGGTTAAGGAAAAGCTGAATGGAGCAAAGCATAGAAATATCTTTAATGAAAACCCAATCCTGAGCCTTCTGGACCACAATTTGGGATGAAGGCTCAACTTTCAACAAGACGAAGAGTTTAGAACAGCCAGAAATGTGATGTAGAGGTTAAGGCTTTCAACTTCAAACTCTGAGGTTGAGGGTTCAGATCCTGCCACTGACACTATGTGACCACGAGCAAGTGACTTGACCTGCCTGTGCTCCAAACAAAAGAAAAGTAATCAATTGTATCATAAATGTTGCAAGTCGCCTTGAATAAAGGCATCAACCAAATAAATAAATGTGAATGTAATGTAATGATAGAGCAAAGCAAAACAACACAGGAGTGACCTCTGGACAACTCTGGGAATAACCCTAAGTGGCCCAGCCAGTGCTTGGACTTGAACCCAACCAAACACCTCTGGGGAAACCTGAAAATAGCTGTCCACCAACGTTCTCCATCATACCTGACAGACCTTGTGAAGATCTGCAGAGCAGAAAGGCAGAAAGTCCCCATATCCAGGTGCATGAAACTTGTTGTGTCATACCTAAGAAGACACCAGGCTGTCATCACTGACAAAGGTGCTTCATTGAAGAATTAAGTCAAGGGTCTGAACACTTGTTTCAATGGGATACTTCATTTTTTATTTTTAAAAAGTTTGTCACAATCTTATTTTCACAAATATTATTCAGGGGTATTGAGCACTGTATGACGAGGGGAAATAAATGAACTTAAATGATGTTAATACAAGGCAACAACGTAACAAAATAGAAAAGAACTGAATGGGTCTGAATACTTGGTGAAGGCACTGTAGCTGGGTTTTCAAAAAAATTACCAAAGTTTGGCAGCTCTAGCATGCAGAATGGGATTCAGCAAAAGACTGGCACATAGAAATGATTCCACAGACGAAATATCTTTGTTTTTAAAAGCTTTAATAAAATTTCAAAGTAAAACAGAATAATAGAGAAAATGGGTAAAGCAAAAAAAAAAGAAAAGTTCTGTTCAAAGCTTATAAATCTTGTTTAATTTCTAATCATTAAAAATCTCATCTAAACATTTCTAAACCATTTACAGTAAGAACGGTCAGAAAACTGTATGCCTATCTCATTTCTATAGGGTGGTGCAGATCTGATTATGCAATTTTCATTACGCTGTAACTTATTAAGTTTATTACATAGAAAATCACCCGAAAAATCTCGGACCATCGAGAAGTGTGCAAACTGACAACATGAAGAATCGTCTTCATGCCGAACTGGAATTGTCCCCACATAAATCAAAGTCAACCAGACGATCTGGATCTGCATAACTAGATCTGGACCACCCTGTATGCTGAAAATGGGTCTTTTAAGTCCCTGTGTGCTGGGACCTGTTCTAAACAACAACTGACACAATTAACACACTGTATCTTAGTTATAGAAAGCAAGTTCTGTCTCATACTAACTTATAGGGGTAAAAGGCTATACCATTGTCTATGGTTATGACTAAGCAAACACTAATATGAATTTAACTTAAATGAAGCATTACTTTTGGGGCGGCGCAGTGGTAGCGCTGCTGCCTCTCAGTTAGGAGACCTGGGTTTGCTTCCCAGGTCCTCCCCGTGTGGAGTTTGCATTGTGAACTTGGCCCCGGACACACACAGACGGACATCTTATGTTCACCACACACTGTTTATTTACAACTATTTACAGTTAGTGCACTCACAACCCCAGTGCCTCCAGCACCGATTCCCCAATGTCCAGGCCACACAGTTCCAATGCCTTTCTCCTGGCCGCCTCCCGTCCTCTCTCCAGCTCTGTCCTCTTCCACCCGACATCCACCCTCGACTGAAGGGAGGCGGCCCTTTATATAATGCTCCTGGATGAGCAACAGGTGTTCCCGTCATTCCCTCCTTGGCCACGCCCCAGAGTGGCGGGAGTGCCGGCTGTCCTCCCGGCAGCTCTCCGGGCGCCACATTAAGTCTTCCCCCCAGCACTTCCTGGTGTGGCGGAAGTGCTGGGCTCCAGCGTTCCTCAGGCACCAGGGCGCCGCCTGGCGGTGGCCACGGGCCCCTACAGGGTTGGGCTTCCAAGCCCTCTACCCGTGGCCCCCAACACAACCAGGGCGATCGCCCCCTTGCGGTCTGGAGGAGGCACAAGCCCTCCTCTGGTCCTCCTGGGCGTCCAGGCCGGGCTCCAGCCCCGGCCGGGGACCACACGAGATGTTCCGGCATCGGGGCGCCGCCTGGCGGTGGCCACAGGTCCCTACAGGGCTGGGCTTCCAAGCCCTGTACCCGAGGCCCCCAATATAACCAGGACGGACGCCCCCTCACGGTCTGGAGGAGGCACAAGCCCTCCTTTGGTCCTCCTGGGCGTCCCGGCCGGGCTCCTGCCCCGGCCAGGGACCACAGCATGTTCTCCCTGTGTCTACAGGTTAGGTGCATTGACGATTCTAAATTGTGCTTGGTGTGTGTCCTGCCCGGGGTTTTGTTCCTCCCTTGTGCCCTGTGTTGGCTGGGATTGGCTCCAGCAAACCCCCGTGACCCTGTGTGAGGATATAGCGGGTTGGATAATGACTGAATGAGTGACATTACTTTCTAAGATTGGCTCTCACAGGCACTGTATGTAAATGATATATGGTTTAATTATTTCAGTCATTTTGTTATAGCTCAAAACTTGTTCTAGAGTTCTGACCCAGTCCTCTGTGAACTGTACTTCACAAAAATAAATTGAACAGCTGCCTCACAGATAGTGTGAGGGATTTGTCCATTCTTTCGATATTCCTATTTGCCTCCCACATCCTAAAATGTCACCGTTTGAATGAGAATGGGGCTATGCTTGAGGTTGCATTTCAGTGGGTTGATGTTCTGCCTTGTTTCCAATGCTTCGGCCCCAAAAAACTGGACATAGATAAAGTGGATTTGAGAATATCATTCTTCCAATGTTTTACCTCCTCACTCAGTCCAGGGTTTCTGTCAGTAAAGTATATAAATGCTTTAAATGGGAGATACTTTCCTGTTTCATGCTGTTTAAATTACTTTTTTCATGCCTATTAGCTCATGTCAATCACAAAGGTTAACTAAAAGAACCATAATTGAGCTGATGCCATCTATTTATCATATTTACAGTATTTAGTCAGCAATGATATTTCATGCATCATTAATGCAGCATCTGACTAAGTATCTAGAAAACATTTTCAGTGCAGGCTGCAATAAAGCAAATGATAACTCTGATGAAATTCTAACATATACTCTTCCTTACTCATTGTGCAAAGCAGTTTCAATTTAATACAAGTGCCTATTCAATAACTGGCAAAAATGATGAGAAAATAAAAGATTTTAGTGTAGAAACATATAAGCAAGCATCCCACAGATTATTAACAATACACATTTAAAAATCTGCTTTTTGCTCTTGATCACATATACTGAACAAAATCAAGTATTGCTTAATAATTCAAAACTATGGATAGTTTGAGCTGGCCATGACCTTTTTTATTTCTTTTTTTGCTCATTTTTTTTACCCACGTCATAGAAAATTCTTTTGATCTGTCAGACTTTAGACAGAATAGGATAAAAGTGGCTGCCTATCTTGGTTAGGCTGGGGGTTTGCAGTTTGTCCGGTGTTTGACATTTAAAGGATGTTAATTCAGTGGTGCGCTGAAATACTTCAAATGCATTTCAGGTGTGGCGGGCGGCCGGAACCTTTACCCGGCCAGGACGTTCTGTGTGGAAGGACTGGGGGAGAGAGTACTTTCGGGACAGTTTCTCCCCCGTTCCAACAGAGGGAAGCCCCCTTGGTTTTCAGTGGGGCCACGGGTCATGAGCATGGGAGCTCAACACTGCTGGGGTCCGTGGTCACTGCCAGGGGGGCACACGGACATTTCCAGGACCTTATTTGGCTACATTTCCTCCACACCCGAAAGTCTGAACCTTGTTGGGCACCTGGAGTCCTTCCGGGTGCTCTTTAAACAGGGGCCAGTCCCCACCATTCTTGGGCCAGAGTCAGGAGGAAGAGGACAAAGCCTGAGAAGGAGTGGAGGCAGAAGGACTGGCAGCAAGAAGGGACTGTGTGGTGTGGTGATTTGTGCACTGTGCTGTGGGGAGCAGGGTGAAACGCTCCCCAATTGTAAAGACATGTTTAGCTGGGTGGAAAGTCTGTCACCTGCCTGTCTGTGTCCAGGTTGGCTTTCCCACAGGATATCTTAAAACAGACAGGAATCCTAATGGAAGAACTGGAAATTTTATAGGAAGTGATCTTGAGGTATCCTCACATTGCCATATAGAAGGTCAAAGTGAGACATCTGAAAATGTATTTGAGATATTGTGAAACACACAAGAATATGGCAAGCCAAATAAACAGCATGTCTTGAAATGAATTTCAAATATCTTAAAATGCAGCTCACCTTTTTAAACATCTGAAACTCGTTTCAAGATTTTTCAAAAGAATATGTTTCTTTACATTATAATACAATGCATTTTAAGATATCTCAAGTACATTTTGAGATATCTAAATTTTCCTTCCATATGGGAAGCCAAATTAACATTTGGAAATATCTCAAATTGAATTTCAAATGTCTTAAAATGTACTTAATCTTTTCAGATATCTAAAACTCGTTTCCAGACAGCTCAAAATATGTTCCTTTACGTTATAAGAGATCTGCAATACATTTTGAGATATCTGAAAATAACTTCCTGTAAAATTGCTTATTCTTTCAATGGAACTTCCTGTCTATTTTAAGACACCTCAAAATACACAGGAAGCTACTCTGAGATATCTTAAAATGTGCAAAAAGTTCTTTTGAGATATCTGAAAATGCTTTCCAAATATCTCAAAATGAATGTGAGACATTTGAAAATTAGCAGTAAGTTATTTTAAGATATCTCAAAATACGATTCAGATACCTTAAAAAACACTTAAAATATTTTGAAATTCACTGTAATTTGAGATATCTAAAATACATTTTAAGATATCTCATATTCATTTCATGATATCTTAAAATGGGTCTCTGCTCCACTTGAAATATCTCACATTGTTTTTCAAGATATCTCAAATACATTTTCAGATAACTTTTAAAAGACATTAAATTATTTTGTGATATTCCAATAGCATTTTCAGATATCTACAATACATTTTTAGATAACTCAAATACATTTCCATATATCTTGAAACAGCTTCCTGTCCATTTTCAGCAGAGGCGGCCTTTGGGGTGTGCGGCACCTAGGGCTGACCGGGGCCGGGGCCGTATATGTGAAACGCTGTTACCGGTATGTGTGGACTGTATAAACTTGGCGCACAAATTTAATAAAAATAATGTTAGCATAAACTGGAATTTCTCATTACAGTTGTGGAGCCGACCCAGACACAGACAGGCGGACATGTTGTTAATCACCACCACACATATTTATTTACAATAATATTTACAATTTACCGTCACTAAGACTCAGTCCGTGCACAAATACCCCAACACACACAGTCCTGGCCACACAATGCCTTCTCTTCGGGCCGCCTCCACACTCTCCTCTGCCTCGTCCTGCTTCCACCCGACTCCAGCCCTGAATGAAGGGAGACGGCCCCTTTTATATTCTCCCGGATGAGCTCCAGGTGATTCCCGACACTCCTCCATTGGCGAAGTGCCGGCTGTTCTCCCAGCAGCTCTCCGGGCGCCCTTTTAATTCTTCCCCTCAGCACTTCCTGGTGTGGCGGAAGTGCTGAGGTAACAGGTCCCCAAGGCATTGGGGCGCGTCCTGGCGGTGACCACGGGCCCCTACAGGGTGGGGCTTCCATGCCCTCAACCCGTGGCCCCCAAAGCAACCAAGAAGGCGGCCCCAACGTGATCCAGGGTGGGCGTAGACCCACATCCTGTCCCTCACGGCGTCCCGGCCGGGTCGTTGCCCCTGGCATCCCTGACACAGTATTCAGCTAAATTTTTGCAAAATAACACGTGGACTTTATCAAAATATTACTGGAGAATATAACTTGACAAATCCGCTTGAATGGGACACGTGAACCTCAAAAGCGAGGCCCCCTTAGGCGTTGCCCCACTTGCCACTCCCAAACGCCGCTCTTGATTTTCAGATATCTGAAATGCATTTTAAGATATCTCATAAAAAGATTCATGTCCATGTTTTGATATTTAAAATGCATTTGCAGATTTCTCAAAATAATTGACTATGTGGCAAGCCAAATTAACGTTAAGAGATACCTTGAAATGCATTTTAATATATCTGAAAGAGACTAGAGGCACATTTTACCATATTGTGAAATTAATTTGAAACATATACAAATGTACACTTACTTGTAATATCTGAAATGCTATTTAAGATGTCTCAGTTACATTTTGAGATATTGTAAAATAGTTTCCTGTCCATTTTCAGATATTTAGAATGCATTTCAAGATATCTCATATAACTTCCTGCTCATTTCGAGATATCTGAACTTTGTTTCGAGATATCTTAAAATAGACAGGAAGCCCCCTGAAAACATAAGCAATTTTACAGAAAGTCAGTTTGTGATATCTTGAAATACACTTCAGATATCTCCAAATGCCTATAGTCTTTTTTAAAGATATCTCAAAATGTATTTGAGATATCTGAAAAGGCACTGGAACTTATTCTGAGATATCTTGACTGGCATTTCAGATATCTTAAAATTGAAAACAATTTGAGATATCTCAAAATGCATTTAATACATTTTGAAATAGACTGTTTTAGATATCTGTAATTCATTGTCATATATCGCAAATGCATTTCCAGATATCTCTAAATGTAAATTCATCTTGTCATCCAAGAAGTTATTTTGAGGCATGTCAAGATCTTTTATAGGTATTGTATGATGAAAAGGAATTTATTTTGAAATTTCAGGTATCTAAGAAGCTGGACTGTATTTATTTTCGGACACCTCTAAATGTTCATTTGGCTTGCCCTAGAACATATTTGAGTTAAGCATGCTGCATTCAAGAGTTATGAAAGATAAAATCACACAGAAAGGCAGACTTTTCAGATTTGTGATCAGGATGTTCCAAAACATTAAGAAAGGTGAAAAAAAAAAGTCATCATTTCAACACTTCTGGCATGGCAGTTTTAACAAGTGATGATCAATTTAATGGTAGTACCTTTTTATGGGCATCGTTTTAAGTCTGTTTAAAGTCGGTGTGAGTTTGAATGTGTTTATGTATTAAAACAGTGGGCAACAGAGGGTGCCATGCTTGAGGCACATAGGCTATTACATGGCAATTATTCAGATCATTGGCCTCAGGTGTGCATTCTGCTGCTTTTAAAAGGAATGCAGAAATTAAATGAAGAAAGGGTGAGCAGAAAACAACAGTGACAAGGAGCCAGGGAGAGAGTCAAGTGTGGCTCTAGGCATCCCATCTACTGAAGGCACCAGAGAGGCCAAAAATCCTAAAGGTCACCACAGGCAATAATTGAGCATTTTGGATGGCCTATGTTATATCGGACAGATGCACCAAGAGGGGGCAGTCTGCAAATGTCAGCTCTTTTTCTATTACTGAGCGCCTGCAGTCATAAAATAATAAAAGTGAGACTGTAGTACCTTTATGATGTTTGTACTGTAGATATCAAAAGCAACCAATATAGTCAAAACCCAAGGCAGATGAGAAGGTTAAATATTTAAAGACTTTTTTTTAAAATAGTACCTTTCTGTTCTGCTTATAAGCAAATAAGCAGTTTGGATTTGTAAAAGAGACTAGTAGATGACTGTGGTGGGCTGGCGCCCTGCCCTGCCTGGCACCCTGTGTTGTCTGGGATTGGCTCCAGCAGACCCCCGTGACCCTGTGTTAGGATATAGCAGGTTGGCAAATGACTGACTGACTAGTAGATGAAAAGTCAGAAAGTAATGGCAGGTTCTGATTCAGTCTGACATCAAGCCTAAACAAATTTTTAAAATTAAGTTGAAAATTTGTAGTGAATATATTCTGTGACCATGAAACATTAAACTCAACATATTCACAAACTCACAAAGGATCCATCCGCAACCACGGGTAACTGGAGAGAAAGGTAGAAGGCATGAGCAGGAGGAGATAAGCGCAAGTCAGGACGCACTTCTTTATGAAAAGAGTTGTGGGAGTCTGGAATAAATTACCGAGACGTGGAGTTAAAGCAGAAACCTTGACAACCTTTAAGAAGAATCTGGAGGAGATACTGGGATAGCATAGCTACTAGCTAAACAAAACAGGCTTGATGGTCTCAATGGCCTCCTCTCTCATTTGTCAAATTTCTTATGTCCTTAGTTGGAACAGCATAAAAAAAACCTAATAAAAACAAAAAAGAGTGATTTGTAAATTTACTTTGACTGTGTTAGGACACAAACAGTAAGTTCAGGTTAAGTCAAATGTATTGTTTTTTGAAGATATGGTTTTATTCTGAAGCTGATACAACATTTTCCAAAAAATTTGGCTTAGGGAAAATTTAAAACATAATGATGTTAAAAGTTAAAAACAGCAATGTGATGTGAAATATTTGAGGCAATTGTGCTACAGTATATATGGAGCCTTCAGAAAGGCCAAGTCCTTTAAGGGTAAGGATGACCGAGGCTCACCAATTTCTTAATAGATGCATCAGTAAGTAATTCGGCACTTAGAGAACAATGTTCCTGAAAGATGAAAATGTAGAATTTTGGAATTTCACCCTATACAGTGCACAATGTTTTTTAAAAATGCAATAAATATGATCTAATGTCCATGCGTAAAAGGTTCAGGTTCAGGTTCAGGTTGGGGAGCATGCACTGGTACAGTGCGTTGCCACACCCACCACATGATGAAATACCTAGATATCCTGGTTGGCAAAACCCCAGGCAGACATGCGGTCCAGTGCCACCCTCTGGAAATGGCGTTCCATCTGCCGCAGCCAGGTGTTACGTTGCCGTCCCCTTGGTCTGGTCCAGCCACTTGGGTTTTCAACAGCAAGGACCCAGCAAGCCAGATCACCCTCTGGGAATCATGCCACATGACCGTAGTGCCGTAAACCAAACTCCCTCACAATGCAGGTAAGGTGCCTCATTTGGGACTCAATGAGCAACCGCTCATTCGACACAAAGTCATAAATAGTATAATATAATATAAAATTATAATTAATAAAGTCATAAGTGCTTAAAAGGCAAGGTCAAAAACCACTTCTGAATGTACATGATCTCCGATCCCTCAGACATCACTGTCTTAAAAAACGTCATGTGCCTATAATAGATGTCATGACATGGGCTCAGTAATACTTCAGTACACCTGTGTCTGTCATCCACAGATGCAAGTTGAAGCTTTACTATACAATTCAGAAGGGATATGTCAATACTCTGCAAAAGCACCATCAACTTCTTTGCGCTTGGTCTAATCTGAGACGGAAAGTAGCACAGTAGGATTATGTTTTGTGGTCCGATGAATCAACATTTCAAACAACCGATGTGTTTTCAAAGCCAAAGAGGAAAAGGACCTTCCAAGCTGTTGTCAATGTCTATCATGGTATGGAGTGTCAATGCCCATGGCATGGGAAACTTGCATATCTGAGATGGCTCCAATAATGCAGAACGATAAGTACAAATTTTGGTGCAACATGTGCTGCCATCCAGATGTCACCTTTTCCAGGGATGTTCATGCAATTTACAGCAGGACAACACCAAGCGGCATTCTCCCTAGATTACAAGTGAATGTCTGTGTAATAAGAGAGTATTTTGTTGCATTCATTTTACCCTCTCAAGCCTTCCAGCTCCTGCTGAAGACAAGCATTCACACAGTGCATCATGGTAGGGATGGTGCATTTATTATTTTGTTTAGTGTTTCAACATGGCATTTAGTCTGATAGCCAAAAGGCTCAATATTGGTAGAACCTTCTTTCAGCTGACTTCAGGGTCTTCCATGTGCCTTCTTGCAGACTCTGGCTGAGGCGTCATATGAATTTTTTAACAGTGGCTTTCTCTTTCCTAATCTTCCATTAAGGTGAAACTGATGAAGCACCCGGACAACAGTTGTTGCCTGCACAGTCTCTCTAATAATTTCAGCCATGGTAGATTGTCAGAGTTCTTTTAGGTCTCTTAGTGGAGTCACTCACTCATCTTCTTCTTGCACGATCACCCAAACTCTTTCTTCACTGGACTTCAAGTCATATTCAACGATTTGCATATTTTCTTGTCTCCATCCCCTAATGTATGCTTTTCAATCACCTTTTCATTGAGTTGCAGGACAACGCCAAGCCACATTCTACCCAGATTACAAGTGAATGTCTGTGTGACAAGAGAGTGGTACTACGTAGAGTGGCCAGCCTGTCTCCAATTGACAATTATGAAGCACAAAATACAACAGATGAAAGCCCCATGCGAATACTCCAATGAATCAACTGCAGAATGGATGAATGGGGGAAATTCTACTTACTAAACTTATTGGACTTGTGTCTTTAGTGCCCAAATGCTTATTAAGGGTGATAAAAAGAAATGGTGGAGTTACAAAGTAGGAAACACTCGACTGACCCAACTTATTTTGGGCATGTTGCAGATTTGACATGAGTGTATATTTTCAAAAAACTTCAAATAATGTGTTGTTTTAGTGTTTTCAATATAATGCAGGGTGAACAAAGTTTATAAATCACTTCATTTTGTTTTTGTTAGTATTTTCTATACTGACCCAACTTTTATCGAATTGAGGTTGTCCAAATAATAAGACAAGTAGGCCAGAAGTCCTACAGAAATGATACAGTAAGAACCTTGTATCATTTTGGTTCAATGAGGTTATAGATTTTGTTGCGTTATTCATAAACCTACATTCTTCTGATATTGTTAAAATTTTTTTTATAACCCTTTTCTTTTTGTGTACTTTGGCCTCCTTGGCCTCCAGCTCAAGTGCACTCCCATCAACCATATCGTGTATGCATTTAACAGCTTCTGCACTTTAATGGGCAAATCAATGACAAATCGTGCCATGCTGTTTGTCTTTCTTTTTGCCAGGGACAATGTCGTCAGGTTGATTGGCAGTCCCAAATTGGCCTTGTGAGGATACATAAGAGGACTGGGCCTGTGACAAACTGCATTGTGCCCCATACTTCTGACTTAAGCTCCAGGTCCTTCCAACCCTGAATTGAATTAATTGGAACTCAGAATCTTATTTTATAAAGTTAAACAGCCATCCTTGTAAGATTTATCATATTATACAAGCTGCAACATCTTAAACTCGTACGGTTGTTCTTTATCCAATAACCTGACTAGACAGAAGGTGGTAGAGAGGGCCCCTGACATCAGGCAGTTGCTTCTCCTCTTCTCTTAGCCACGGCACATACCCAGCTCATTAAACTCTTGCATTGCACCGCTGTTAACGCAGCTCACTCTCAGTCCTTTTTCATATTTGATCAAAAGAGAAAGTCGATAGATCTATGTTGCCCTAGCAGGTGACCCGAAGCTGCCTGTGTTATCTCACAGAGAAACATGTGCAAGCATCCAGAGACTAAGCAGAAAGGCAATTACTGGGAAGACAATGTCCTTGATGTTGACTGGAAATCAGCTGAGGTTGTATTCATTTATGTTTTCTGCTTGTGGCTCTAAGAAGCTTTCTGTCTTTTTTTAATTTCCCTCCATCTTGAATCAGTAAATCTAAACCAGTTAACGTCTGCTCTCAAGCTCTCTCACAAAACAGGTGTTTGACGCACCTGACAGTCACAAATGTCCTTTGTTTCCTCTCTTTTGTTTCTTTTTTTTGGTTGTCAGTTTTGTTTCCCATCTTGCTGACAGTCCATGTACTTTGAACTTACTTATTTAATTACTCTTTTATCTACAATGAATGTAAGCAAATAAATGAGCAGCTATACAAGTGCTAACTGTGGTGTAATATCTGTTGTTTTTAAGTGCAGATTAACCAGGCACCATCATGCTATGCATAATTAAGTACAAACCGGATTCCAGAAAAGTTGGGACACTATACAAATCGTGAATAAAAACTGAATGCAATGATGTGGAGGTGCCAACTTCTAATATTTTATTCAGAATAGAACATAAATCACGGAACAAAAGTTTAAACTGAGAAAATGTATCATTTTAAGGGAAAAATATGTTGATTCAGAATTTCATGGTGTCAACAAATCCCAAAAAAGTTGGGACAAGGCCATTTTCACCACTGTGTGGCATCTCCCCTTCTTCTTACAACACTCAACAGACGTCTGGGGACCGAGGAGACCAGTTTCTCAAGTTTAGAAATAGGAATGCTCTCCCATTCTTGTCTAATACAGGCCTCTAACTGTTCAATCGTCTTGGGCCTTCTTTGTCGCGCCTTCCTTTTTATGATGCGCCAAATGTTCTCTATAGGTGAAAGATCTGGACTGCAGACTGGCCATTTCAGTACCCGGATCCTTCTCCTACGCAGCCATGATGTTGTGATTGATGCAGAATGTGGTCTGGCATTATCTTGTTGAAAAATGCAGGGTCTTCCCTGAAAGAGATGACGTCTGGATGGGAGCATATGTTGTTCTAGAACCTGAATATATTTTTCTGCATTGATGGTGCCTTTCCAGACATGCAAGCTGCCCATGCCACACGCACTCATGCAACCCCATACCATCAGAGATGCAGGCTTCTGAACTGAGCATTGATAACAACTTGGGTTGTCCTTGTCCTCTTTGGTCCGGATGACATGGCGTGCCAGATTTCCAAAAAGAACTTCGAATCGTGACTCGTCTGACCACAGAACAGTCTTCCATTTTGCCACACTCCATTTTAAATGATCCCTGGCCCAGTGACAATGCCTGAGCTTGTGGATCTTCCTTAGAAATGGCTTCTTCTTTGCACTGTAGAGTTTCAGCTGGCAACGGCGGATGGCACGGTGGATTGTGTTCACTGACAATGGTTTCTGGAAGTATTCCTGAGCCCATTCTGTGATTTCCTTTACAGTAGCATTCCTGTTTGTGGTGCAGTGTCGTTTAAGGGCCCGGAGATCACGGGCATCCAGTATGGTTTTATGGCCTTGACCCTTACGCACAGAGATTGTTCCAGATTCTCTGAATCTTCAGATGATGTTATGCGCAGTTGATGATGATAGATGCAAAGTCTTTGCAATTTTTCACTGGGTAACACCTTTCTGATATTGCTCCACTATCTTTCTGCGCAACATTGTGGGAATTGGTGATCCTCTACCCATCTTGGCTTCTGAGAGACACTGCCACTCTGAGAAGCTCTTTTTATACCCAATCATGTTGCCAATTGACCTAATTAGTGTTTATTGGTCTTCCAGCTCTTCGTTATGCTCAAATTTACTTTTTCCAGCCTCTTATTGCTACTTGTCCCAACTTTTTTGGGATTTGTTGACACCGTGAAATTTTGAATCAACATATTTTTCCTTTAAAATGATACATTTACTCAGATTAAACGTTTGATCTGTCATTTACGTTCTATTACAAATAAAATATTGACATTTGCCATCTCCACATCATTGCATTCAGTTTTTATTCACAATTTGTTTAGTGTCCCAACTTTTTTGGAATCCGGTTTGTAAAACCTATGAGGCCCTATGGTTACCACATCTCAATGAATGAATATTTTTTGGTGGCTATAAGATTTTTCTGATTATAAAGACCACTATATCATATCTTGATGGTCTTGTATAGTCCTTCACTCAAAGCTTTGTGTGGCACTATAACATAAAGAGGGTTCATTCTATTTCAGGGTATTTTCCATAATATGTGATAGACATCATTATTAAAACATACAAGATGCTTACATTCAAGGTGACTTACAAAGCAAACGAAAATACAGGGTGAGTCAAAATTATGTTAACATGAATGGCGGAAACAATTTATTCACAAAACATACTGATGATTTACAGGAATGTCTCAACCTGTTTGCCGTCATGTTTAACACAGACAAACCAACAAGCAACAGTACCACTTAAAGTCCGGGCACACATTTCACGTGGAATAGATGATACCACAGTCTGTATTCTATCCTTCAGGTCATTGATATCACGAATATTTCTGCTATACATGTGCTCCTTCACCATACCCCAAAACCAAAAATCACAGGGTGTCAAATCAGAGGAGTGTGGAGGCCATGGCAATGGTCCACCACGACCTATCCATCGACCTGGAAAGGTGTGATTGAGATAAAATCCATTACTGTTAACATAACTTTGACTCACCCTGTACATACAAGAAGAGTGACTAGAGAAAAAACAATATTCCCAAGTACCATATCATACCATTTTCTAGGCCCGCTAAACCTTCGCAGGGTGGCTAGAGCGAATCCCAGCATGATTAGGGTGCAAGGCAGAAACAACTCCTGGAGAGGGCGCTAGGGTGAACCCACTCACACACACCAAACACACACTGACCAGTTTAGCATTGCCAGTTCACGTAACCTGCATGTCTTTGGTCTATGGGAGATAACCAGACCACCCAGAGGAAACCCATGCATACAAGGGGAAAACATGCATCCCCAAGTAATTGAGACAAAATTCAAAGTAGAACACAAGAAGCCTAGTACTAAAGATAGTCCTAATTAAAGAAGAAAAACGAGAACTTACAAAAATTCTAGCTGCTTGATTGCTGATTATGTCAGAACAGCTACAGATATCATTGGGAACAGCAGATAGTTAGAAATATCAGGATACTATTAAATATATGTGTCATTAGGAGACCCATGTGAAGGAGTGGATTTTGTGCAGTTTGAGTCCTGTTGGAGCACTCACTCCACAGCTTGGATGTGTGGACTATGAGGTATTATTTATCATTTTACTATTTCTGGTGCTCAATGAAAAGAGTGATAGTGTCGACAAAAAGTACTCATCCCCTTGGATGTTTTCACATTACATTCTTACACAACATTCATTCACAGTTGATTTAATTTGGCTTTCTTAAGATTAATAAACAGAGAAAAATACTCCATATGATCTAAATTTATTACATAAGAAATATAAAGCAGAAAAAAATGAATCAAATTAGTGTGCCCCCCTTCAAGTCAGTATTTACTAAATGCACCCATGACAGCCTTGAGTCTCTGTGCACAGTTCATTTTTCTCCATTCCTCATTGCAAAACTGCTCAAGCTCTGTCAGGTTGCATGGGGATCTTAAGTGAACAGCCCTTGTCCAGTCCGGCCTCAAATTCTCAATTGAACTGAGATCTGGACTCTGACTTGGCCATTCCAGAACATTAACATTGTTGTTTTCAGCCATTCCTGTGTTACTTTGGCTTTATCCTTGGGGTCGCTGTCTCATTGGAAAATAAATCTTCTCCCCTGGTGCAGGTTTCTTTTAGACTCCATCAGGTTTTTTTTCAGTATTTCCCAGTATTTTGTTGTATACATTTTACTCTCTTGTGCCCTCCAGCTCCTGCTGAAGAGAAGATTCCACACAACATGATGCTTCCACCGCAGTGCTTCATGGAGGGGATAGTGTGTAGCTGGAGCTGGAGGTAGCAGAGTTAAAGATACTAAGATTTGCATTGGGTGTGATGGGGATGGACAGGATTAGAAACAAGTACGTTAGTGGGTCATCTCAGGTTGGACGGTTGGGAGACAAAGTCAGAGAGGCGAGATTGCGTTCGTTGGACATGTGCAGAGGAGAGATGCTGAGTATATTGGAAGAAAGATGCTAAGGATAGAGCTGCCAGGCAAGAGGAAGGCCTAAGAGAAGGTTTATGGATGTGGTGAGAGAGGACATTGTAAGAGTTAGCCTGGCCACAGACAGACACGACAACGCAATGTCCACAACACACACGTTAATTAAACAACTATTTACAAATTATTATTTGCAATGTCCAGTTCTTGGTTCTTCTGGCTGCCACGACTCCTGACTTGCAAGCTTCTTCCACCCGACTCCAGCTCCCAGGTGCCTGGCGATGGACTTTCGGCAGCACTTCCCAGTGTGGCGGAAGTGCTACCCTTGCACCCGGAAGCACTCCGGGCCTAAACCATCCCTGGTCTGTCAGCACTTCCTGGTGTCTCTGAAGTGCTGTCCCCCAGGGATCAAGGACCGGCCAGGTTCCCAGGAAAAAGAAGTGCCGCTCTCCCGGTTCCTCCTTACTCCAGACATACTGGCAGGGCAGGGTTTCTGGCCATCTATTACAACATGAAGGTGATGGGTGTAACAGACCAAGATGTAGAGGACAGGAAGAGATGGAACAGCAGCCAAAAGAAGAAGAATTTCGAACATGGCATTTAGTCTGATAGCCAAACAGCTCAATATTGGTAGAACCTTCTTTTAGCTGACTTCATGGTCTTCCATGTGCCTTCTGGCGGTTCACCGACAAAAGCGTGATAGACATATGCGCCCTGATAAAACCGTGACGGACAAATGAGCGCCGACAAACCCGCTAACTGGTTTTCGACAAATGCGTGCCGACAAAATCGCCACGATAAAATCGTGAGAGAGGCCAAGAGAGTGGGACGTCCTTGATAAAATTCTTCCTACATATGCAAGGCGTGATCTTAAGGACTATCTGCGTGCCATGCTGATGGCATGCCGCGTCTCATAATATTGACTTCTAAAATAAACCTTATTATATATGCTTTAAACTAGTATGCTTTAAATCGGCACTATTTTGTCGGCTCGCATATGTCTATCGTGCAAATGTCGGGTCACACTTCTGGCAGACTCTAGCTGAGGTGTCATAAGTGTTTTTCTTAAAAGTGGCTTTCTCTTTCCTGCTCTCCCATGAAGATGGAACTGGTGAAGCACCCAGACAACATTTGTTGCCTGTATGGTGTCTCTGATGATTTCATTCATTGTAGCTTGTCAGAGTTCTTTTTGGTCTCTTAGTGGAGTCCTTCACTCGTCTCCATCTTGCACGACCACTCGGTTTTTGTGGACAGCCTGCTATGCCAAACTCTTTCTTTAATGATTAATTTCACTGAACTCAAAGGAATATTCAGCGACTTGTATATTTTCTTGTCTCCATCCCCTAATGTGTGATTGACTACTTGTACAATCGGTTTTCTTTTTCTGCTAATGAGTGTTAAAAAAAGCTAAATTAATATTTTTGTGATTCAATGTTTTATTACAATAAAGTGTGAAAACTTCCAAGGGGGTGAATACCTTTTAGAAGCACTGCATATTAAATATATGCTGACTATAGGCATAGTACTATACTGGACTGTTAGCACTAACCAAAGCTTCATTATAAAATGCTTTAAAGAAATTTTATAACCAATTATAATTAGTGAAACTCTCAGGGGATTTCCACTGTGAAGCAAAACAATGTGTAACAGAAAGAAAATGTTCTGTACAATTTTGTTTAATTTACTATTTTTGAAATATCTTTATATATAATACGCTACCGTGGCTGTCTGTTTGTCTGTCCAGGATTTTAAATCACCCGTAGCTCGCAAACCGTTTGACCTACTGACAGGGCCGGATTAAGACGAAATTGGGCCTGATGCTGCAGCGCAAAAAAGGCATATTTTTTCTCGGCATTGGTGCACGTGCATTCGACACTCACCGTACATGCGCACTCAGACCGACCAAGGAGCCTTAATTGCTTGCAACGCAACCAGCCAGCCTTTATTGAACATGAATAATAATATCGACGTAGTATCATAACAACTCGAGATTAACATCAAACTATGTAACATCAACATTCAATTGCAATTGACTGAAAAATGCACTTAATACAAAAAACCTAACAATGAAATACACAAAATTTCGCAATTCTCTTACGAAACAGAGTAAGAAAAAATTAATTTGCAGAGACATTGGGTCAAAGTGACTCAGTTCAGGCTCTTGAGGGTAAAAATTTGTCCTCGATTTCAATTTCATAATAGACCAGAATCCTGTCAAAGATTTAAAAAATTCTAAACATCCTTGCCGGCCTGCGGGCCGGCTTTTAGTTTTACCTTTACAGATAACCATTTAAATAGCCATCGATTTTTACTGTACAACTAACTTTCAAGGTGAATAATTTACTACGTGGCACTTACCGAACAATAATAAAGTGGCAAGAATGCCCAAGATATTGCAAAAAACGCAGCTAAATTACTAAGTAAACTGTTTAACATAAAATTGATAGCATTAACTTGAAATCTTCGGTTAACAATAAACACAACGACGTTATAGTTACGTCATAGCGCAAAGAACAATAGTAACTGTATAATAAGTAACGCTGTGTCTAGGCATTTGAAAGTTGGACTTCAAATTTCATTCTAAGAATTATTTTGAGGTTAATATAGCAAAGGAAAGCTCTTCAGCCTTTGGAAAATTCTCGTCTGTTTTCATCTGGGCCTATTTCAGGAATGGGCCTAATGCTGCAGCATCAATAGCACCCACCTTAATCCGGCCCTTGAGTAATGCAGGAACCAACTAGACGCCTCACTGAATCAGATAACATCCACCTTAATCCGGACCTGCCTACTGACCTGAAATTTGGTACACATGTACTACGTGACGTCTACTATCCGCTTTCATAGTGATGATTTCCCTCCAAGGTTATTCCTCTTTTTATTTTTATTTTATTTTTTTGGCAGTGTGGCGCATGCGTACGAGCGCCATTCTCATTCTTACCACTTTCTCCGTCACTTCCCCTACCTCTTCATATCTTAAATCATTCTTCAGGCAGATTGAAGACTTAGGTGCCAGCTTAAGTGAAAAATTAAAGAAAACGTACTAAGTATTGCAACACAAACACTGACTTAATCAGTTTTAACGTGAAAGATGAGAAGAAGCGGGTGGCTACTGTGGAGAAAAGTAGAGCTGCTCAAGAAACAGTAAACGCATCAACCTCTGAGCAAACGAATGGTAAACGTACAGAGAAACAGTATGAAAACTAGGAATGCTCAAGTCAAG
Source organism: Polypterus bichir lapradei (assembly GCA_026402145.1). Classification (NCBI taxonomy): domain Eukaryota; kingdom Metazoa; phylum Chordata; class Cladistia; order Polypteriformes; family Polypteridae; genus Polypterus; species Polypterus bichir. Next base: position 38,733,348 of record JANRMT010062840.1, read on the forward strand.
TGTATTCACTGCACGTTATCGTGCAGTGTGCCATTACTGGTTCAATAAATAATTCATCACAAGAAACAGTATTATAAAGCCAAACTTCACCTCTTTGTAAAGGAAGATAAACAGAGAGATATACAGTAAATTACTTTACGCTCTCCCATATTTTTGTAAGTAAATAGTGAGGAAGCTGGTGCAGTGTTTTTAGAACGTAAGTTTGTTCTTTTTGCTGGCAGGCAGCCTGTCTGCATCCATTAAAACACTGCCACATAACCGCATGTAGTAAAAAAAAAATATCTTTATAATGTAACTTTTATCTAAGTCCATGACAGATACAAAATATGATCACTGAATTAAATACTCAGGGCAGAAACGGTGGCTGCAAAAAAATAAATAGAGTAGGCTATGAAGGTACAGGGCAGATTTAAAAGGAACAATAGTTTATCTGAAGCGAGTTAATGTTAATTTCAAACCACTTTGCTGGAAGAAACACGTTTGACTTTGCTTCTCTTGTCTTTTTCATGTCATAAAAATGTTGCAGTCCTTGTAGATTTGTATTTTGTCAGCATGATGTTCTGTGCTTGGCTGTTAACTTCGCTATTAATTGCATGCTTTTCAAGGAGCAGAAGGCTCTTTACATCCATGTTGAAAGAACAGCAGTTGGTTGTTACACTTATTCCATTGTGCCTCTTGGACTGGCATACAGCATGTGTAATTCAATTCTGTTCAGTTTATTTTTGTTTAGCACTCTTCACTGAGTGCAGGCACTGGGCACAGTGACAAGTTCACTGGTAGATACAAATACAAACTTTACAAATGACATGACTTAATGAGTTCACATAAAGATACAGATTTGTTTAAACAGACAGGAAACAAAGTGGTTTGAAACATAAACGGAGCCCGGCCACTTCTGTCCATTAATAAATTGTTAAATCGTCCCAGTTGGTAATAGAGGAGAGGAAAATAAAAACTCCAGTGAGCAGAATCCCTGGGGATTCAGATACAGTCGTGGTCCTTGAAACCCCTGCCAGTTCTGCGTCCACCCCTCCTGTGCATTCTACAGCAGAGTCTGTGCTGGGCCATCTATTGTGATGAGTGAATGTTTACATCTGTTAACTCCAGTGTCCCAGTCCATGGTGGTATTTTCTGTACATCGCTTAAATCATCTGAGAGCAGATGCCTCATCTTGGATGAGTTAATGCCGGTGAAGCTCATCGGGGATAAGTTGGTTTTTCAAACGCAGCGGTATAGTAGATTAGTCAAGCTGGATCTAATCATCCGAGATGATTGCTGAGTAAAAAGCCCATACATATTGAGTCTAGAAAACATGATCAGCAAGTCTTTGATAGGCTGCAACAAAATGATGAAAGAACCGGCGCATTTGTTCACACAAGCGGAGCAGGACCGTTTACTCGAAGGATATGAAAAATTTCAAGATTTTATATGCACAAGGGGTAACACTGTAAAAGCAGCCCAAACCAGAAAAGAAGGCTGGCAAAAACTGGCCGACAAATTAAACGCGTATAGTGTGCATTGTACTTACTGAATGCAGCGTTTCATTTCCTATGTGTCAGATTAATTATTATTTAATATGTCATAATTCCAGATCAAACGTGAGCACAAGGAGAACATGGGGGCAGGGAAAAGTACAAGAATATACTTCATACTGGTAAATATTGGTATATAACTATTTAAAGAATTGTTGACATAAAGAATGATATATAATATAAAAAACATTAATTTTAAAGCTAATAATAAGGCAGACAAGCAAAAAACAGGTGGAGGTCCACGCGGTCCAGACCTAACCCCTGCAGAAGACTTCGCACTCCAGCAAAATGCCCATCGCCCAGTTTCTGAGGGCATTCCAGAGGGAAGTTCCTCCTCAGAACCAGTGGCAGGATGCAGTGGTCACTTCATTTCTGGTAAAGGATGGTCATTGCAAATATTTTTCCTCAATGTGTGCCATGGGTATGTTCCATATAGCCCTCTTTTTTGTTGGGTCAGTTGCAGGGAATGTCTTATCCCTAGAACCTGTGTCTGACCAACGAGATATTGACGAAGGTCAAATATTTAATGAAGACACTGTGTCTGATTATTCATCAGGAGAAGAGGTACATTTTCCAAATAATGTTTGATCAAACTCCATCTCTGATCAGTCCCATGTGCCCCAATCACATTTGGAAATTCTGGGTAATGAGAATGCTAGGCTGATTGTGAGATTCTTTATGGAACTGTGGGTGTTTTTGCCTGTGTATTACCTACCTGCAATGGCATGAAACACCTCTTATTGTCTGCACACGCAGGTGTACAGGAAACACTATGAAAACCCGAAGGAAATATTTCAGAGCCAAACAGACTTTACGAATTGCCTGGCAAACTGCACTTTCAGATAGATTTTCTGCATTGCCTGCAGTATATATAAAAAAAAAAGTGCCGCTTGCAAAAAAACCTCAAAGCAATGCATACTGTCTGTGTGGTTGTGAGAGCCAAACTTCGCCTAGTTTGACTTCGAATATAAGGCACTAATAAATCTTTGAGGTACAACATTCCCCCCCAACTAAAGTGGTATCTTTCGAAAAGAATTTCCTCCAGGAGCAATAAACGATCTTGATGATTGCGCAAAACCCTCTCTATATGAAATTTTCTTCTTATAATTTGCGCGCCAATATCAATTGATCGCTCACTCATGAACAACAAGGCCATGACTGAATGAATTCCACGCACGGACACTGATTAAGTGTGTGGGCTAATCCTTGTTTACACAGAACAAACCTGCTCCAAGCAGGTTTGAGGATTTGGATGTGCTGCTATGACAACACATCCAGCTACAGTTTCGAAAAATTGACAGATCCAGGATCATGCCAAATCGTCAACAATTACATCCGGCTAAATGAGTAATCGACATACGAAAAATACCCACCCATGACCAGGAAAATCAAATGACTTTTGTGAAAGTGTATATTTGATATTTGGACTTCAGGCTTTACACATTATACACTTCACGTCTACATTTTGTCAATTATTACTAAAACATGAAAAATGTTTCTGTTTTAACAATGTGTTTACATAGATTGTTGTAGACATGGAACATACATGAAATGTATGTATTCCAAATAACGATATAGTATTTACTCTATACAACTCCCGGCAACTCACACGCAAGTAAACAGACTTGAGCTGAGAGAAATTTTTGCCCTTTCTGCATTGGTGTGTGGGGGTGGGGGGTTGTGGGATAGCAGGATGCTTGCTGTTTGTGCTGATCGACACATTTACAACACAATAGACGCTGATGGATAGGTGCAAATGGATTTAAGGTGGGCCAGGATTGCAAGTTTTTTCGTAGGCTTTGGTAATTCTAGTGTTAATTATCTACATGTTTTGCTTCATGTCCTTGAGTCATTTTTGGATCTTTTTAGGGATTTTCTTCATTTGGTAATCCAGTCCTGGAGTTAATGTTGCGAAATGTTATATGATTCAAATTATGAATATTTATTATGAATTGTTTTGGATTCCATTTGGATGCAGCTTTCATTTCCAATATGCAATGTAGTTTAATAATTTATGCATACATATCCAGGTCCAGGCCAAAGAGAAGCCAGTGGAGCAGTACAATCATCATCCAGGTCTTCAGTGGAGAATGCTAATGATTGTACATCCTGTTCAACGAAGTAGAAGTAGATGTCTTCTAGCTTCTAGAAGGTCCCTCACCATTATAAATACTCACACAGCTTGCTCATTCATTGAGCTTTTTATGAAACTTGCTAGATAAGGGTAACTATACCATCTGAACCCATGTTACATATGAACTATGCTCAAATATCATCTTTTTTTCCTATCTGTGCATGGTGCACCTGCTCTACTCACTCATGGCCTCCACCTGAAATTGAAGGGTCAGGCCTGCTTTGATCAACCAAGACCCCTAGCTGAAGGACTGTCCTTACTTCCACTGCAGGCATGCTAGCACAAATCACAATTACCAAATAGTTATTTTTCAATTCTGGTTACAGTGTGTGGAAAGCCATACAGCAAACCCAAACAAAATTATCACAAAATTTGGATAATTATTGACTTATTCTCACATTTTACTATTCATGTTCCTTTCCCTGTCCCACAAATACGCACATTGTATATCAGCTCAAAAATCTGTATTAGCCCAGGGTAAGCCAGAGTTTGAAGGTGAGTTATTCCATTTGGGGTGGGTTACTGCCTTACACACACTCCGTTTAGGAACGACTCTCATTCCCAGTGATCGTTTGATGGAATAGGAGAGATGGGTTTGATGGATGAGGAAATGCTCATATTCTATAGCGATAAGTAAATGTATATTTTAATCCTAGGTAGATGATAAAAAAAATTTGTCATCATTTGGATAATTAACAATAACATCAACTTAACTGGGATTCAGTACTGGATGAATTTATAATGTGCCATATATCAAGAATTTGTTACATTTTAATCTTGAAGTTAAAAAGAACAAAGTTTGTAACAGTATTTGAGGGTTGATGACAAGAAAGTGAATTTCTGTCAGAGACTTTGATACTGCAGAAGGCAGGAAAATATGTGTAAAAAAAAATGGGGGAGTAAGTCTTCATTATGCTGTTTGGAAGCTTTTCGCTCAGAGCAGAAAGCAATAGAAAAAGTGGAGTCAAAAATGCAGACCGATAGAGAGGTTGAGTAATCACACACACTCAGTTTCATTGCTTTCTGACAGGAATGACATGTCTGTTTTCTGGAGGGGGGCCAGCGATGCCTATCATAAAGATGTTGCACTGCCAGCTATCAGAGGTGAGGAATCGTAATAACTTCAAGATCTCTTTGATAAAATGATAGTCATCTGCTTTCTTCTGAAGAAAACGAAAAATGAAAATGCTTTTAAAAAAATGAAAATACATAAGGAACAGTTTGATATTCACAACAGCTCATGTATTCATCCACCTAATGTATTCAAGCCTATACACCTAATTCCTCCCAAATAATAACAATTCAAGATTTGAATGTTCCTAAAATCCTACCATCTATAACACTAACTGGTAATTTATTCCATGTGTCCATGGCTCTCTATATGAAGATAATCCTTCCAACGTTTTTGTGAAATGTGGCCCTTTCTTGTTGAACGCATTTTCAAGTAACAGCCTAGCACCACTCTACTGTTTCCTTTCATGATTTTATTTTGAACGCCAATCTCAGTTATTTTTGTCCGAAGTTCTTTGACTTGAATGTTCCATCAGCATCTGCCATCTCTCCTCAGCTTGAGTACAGTGTTGCAATGGTTTCCCACCAGCAAGCCCCCAGCCGGTTTTAGGAGGGGATGCACAGTTGCAAGTTCCATATGGTGCATTTGGTCCACCGCACAGGTACTTACATACAGTGCGTATGACAACAATGACATGTTCTTCTTGCAATGACTTGGTCTACAAAGAACATTCAACAACTGACGTGAAATGTGATCCATATGCAAATCCTGCAGTGGATGAAAGTGTGAGCACTGGAGAAGTGGATCAGACAGTCCCAGACTGTGTCATAGTATTTAGTAGTATGGTATTAAATTACATTAAAAACATGCATAATTTAAAATTATTGCAATATTTGATATTACAACCTCATAGTGTGCATATTAATAGCCATTTTAACACTGGTGCATAAAGTACACCGCGCGAATACTTACAAGATGTGAAATGGCACGAGTAGTTAAGGGCTAATCTCTATTTGCTTAAACTGAAAAAGTTCATCTGCTTCAGTCTCTCCTCATAGATTATACCTCTCAGTCCTGGAGTCGGCCTAGTCGCTCTCCTCTGGACCTTCTCAAGCGTGGCTTTGTCTTTTTTGTAGTCTGGAGACCAAAACTTCAAACTATCTTACCACACTTTATTACAACAGTAACATCAGTAGTTACTTCTATAAAACAGCTGAAGACATTTTATTTTAACTCTGGTTTTTAGTTTGAATACTTTTTTTTTTTATTTACTGCTTGTTTTATATTAGGATTTTATAAATGAAACATTAGTCTTCAGCCCTTAAATAAAACTAGGCTGACCCGCCTTTTAAGGCAACCGACTTTTAAGTTGACCACTTCTTAAGGCAATTCAATATGTAGATCAATTTGATATTTTATACAAACTCATTAATTTGGTTATATTGCATTTGAGCGGTATTACTTTAATTCTCGTACTTTCTGCTATTTTTGTGATGAAATTTAAACTTTTTTTTTATATTGATGTCGCCCTTTTGAACCCCCCTGATATTTACTACGCGGTGAGGCATTTGTACTCCATCAACATTAATCATTTCCAGAAACATAATTTTGTCTATTTTTCCAGCGCATCGCACACAAAAGCAAGGGAACGATGGGAGCATCAGAACTCTGCTCACATCATGTCGCTTCGTACCGCAAGCTGCAAGTAGTAAGTCTGTGATAAGCGGAATACCGCTACGCTTTCCACTCACGGGACGGAAGGACAATCCTGACCGCTTTTATTTAGTAAGAAAGAAGAAGAAGATATCGCACAGTCTGGAGTAGAAAATCATCTTTTACCTGGAAAAATGAAACTACAAATCCCATCGTGCATTGCAAAATGGACGGGGCGTGTGTGAAACTCCGCGCCTGTGTAGCACTCACGGGACGGAAGGACAATCCCGACGGCTTTTATATAGAAGGATGTAAATAAAAAAACAAGTTAAAAATTAAATTGTTTTATTGAAAAAATACTGAAACAATTACAAACATGAAATGTACATTACATAAAATAATAAGTACAAAAATAAAAAAATTAATAGAAAATTAAGAAAACACAAAACTTATTTATATACAACACTACTTGTGTAAAATAGCCATTGGTCTCTCTTTTAGGAAAAATGTCTCTGATCATCACTTAACCCTTTAATCTCAGCCCCATTGTTTTGGAGCTGCCAGTGGAACCAAACAATAATACAGAATTTACAAAAAAAAATCGCTCATTTCTTCATTGCTATAATTAAAGTACTGTATTTTGCTGTTAAAATGCCATATTACATACCCCAATAGCATGTTGCAGTATTTTTTTTTTCTTCCCTCAAAGACAGTCGGATTGCTGTATCACAGCTTCACCTGCCCCCAAAATTCCTGATGGTTTTCTTGAACGTCCGGATACAAATGTGTATAAATTTGAAGGACAGACTCTTATCTGCTAAATGAGAGAAGTCTTTCAACTTTCAAATGACACAACGTTCCACTTTCTTGTGTTTTCCATTTACTATATTTTAGAATTTTTGTTTTTGTTCTGTTTATGAATCTTGAAACTAGCCGTGTTAAAATTTGGGTGCAGAGTAGTTTTTCTTTACTAACTATATAAATTCTGACAGAGTACGATCCGCCCCTTAAAATAATATATATTCCAGAGTGCTTCAGTAATGGATACTTATGCTGTGGATACTTATTTGAAAACAGTAGAAGTGAATGAAAAGAATCCTGTTTTTTGTACTGCTTCAAAACAGTAAAGCTAGAAATATTACTTGTAGATATTTCATAATGATGTTTTTCTGGGTGTTCCTGACACATTCACTGACACTTTTATAGTGTTTGGAAACGTACTCCAACACCTATGCAAATAGAAATAACATTTAAGGTGCTTTTTTGGTAAAACATTACTAAATTTAGCAGCACATTCTGCTGTAACATATAAGTAGAACAAAACCAGTTCTTCATATGTAAATAAATTTGGAAAGAGAAACGTCTAGCCTTTATTTTGAGAGGTAGAACATAATATTGAGTGAAGGATGATAACGTTATAGTCAGTTAAATCAAAGTGGCAGAAAGTGGACAGAAATCAGGTTGCGTTTAAAGGGTTATTGTTAACATATCTATAGAGTGGTCCGGGTCTAATTATGCACTTTTCATTATGCTATGACTTACTAAGTTTATTACATAGAAAATTGCCCGAAAAATCCTGGACCATTGAGAAGTGTGTGAACTGACGACATGAAGAATCATCTTCACGCCGACCTGGAATCGTCCCCACATAAATAAAAGTCATCCAGACAATTTGGATCTGCATAATTAGATCTGCACCACCCTGTACAGATCCTTGAAAATGTCAGGTCAGTTGTCCATAGGAGAAAACAGGAACATCCAAAAAAAAATGTGGGCTTTGTTGAAAACGTTTCCTTGAGCTTTATTAATGGTCATTGCAAAGTCCGGTCAAATAAGAAGTTGACTTCTCTTTAATTTTAAAAGGCATTACTTAATTTTTAATAGACAGATCCATGCGAGGTTAAGATATCTTCTCACTAATGAAAGATCCAGTGATGATGCTAGCGTCAATTACATTTTGAAGGAGATTCATAACCAAACATCTGATCTCCATCCATCCATTTTCCAACCCGTTGAATCCGAACACAGGGTCACGGGGGTCTGCTGGAGCCAATCCCAGCCAACACAGGGCGCCAGGCAGGAACCAATCCCGGGCAGGGCGCCAACCCACTGCAGGACACACACACCCACAAGCACACACTAGGGACAATTTAGAATCACCAATCCACCTAACCTGCATGTCTTTGGACTGTCGGAGGAAACCGGAGTAGATCTGATTCCTTTATTGCCATTAATGTTTTTAAGAACCATGATGATTGTTCCTTTTTTTAAGAATAAGCTTGTGAGGTGGCACATCTGAAGGTGTTGAAGAATTAATGAACTCAATGGGGAAATTAAGTTGCTCATGTCCATCCTCAGAATCAATGCTAACTACTGATCAGGTATGTCTTGTCTTTATAGTCCATTAGCTTGAATATGATGTACGTGTTAAAATCAAAGGAATTATTGTTCTTAGGGCAAAGGATAACATTGCTTCTTAATTTCATTAACTATTTCTGGATTGAGATATTACTCATACTATTCCTTAACTAAACAGAAAATAAAAATATGTTTGTACCATGTTCTGGGGGATTCTCATTAGATGGGCTTGCAGGAACCATATTTTTAATTACAATAAACCAGTCAGGTGCTCACTAGGTTGTCCCTAATTACAACATATCAGGTTATAAGCTTTTGATTTAAGACCAAGATCAAGGTTCTAGCCCCATTAGTTCACAAGTAATTGAGTAACAGACAGTAGCATTTTATACATAGAAATTACTTAGTTTATATGATTTAATTATTTGGAAACACTGTATTATAATTTGTTTTCTTCCTGTAAAGCACATTGAGATGACTGTTTGCATAAAGGGTGCTATATATATAAAGATTATTCTTATTATATATCTTTTCACTGGGTCAGTTCAGGTGTTTTGGGTTAACTGTTTGTGTCCCTATAATTTTCTATTAATTATATTGAGTTTGTATAAATTTCCATGGATGGGAAAGTGTAAAAAACGCTCATGTATCTTTAAGGTGCTGAGGCCGAGTCACGTGAAAGCTGGCAGAGTATGCAATGAACATATGAGTTCTGAGAGAAATACCACATGAAAGTCGGAACTGCTGGAGACGCTAAAGAACGTGTTAAGTTTGTGTGTTTGTTGACCAAATGTCAGTTAACATAAGTTCTTATGTACATGTTTACATGTTAGATAGGAAACAGTTCTAAACTAACAGTCATGTTAATATTTTACATCACTTTCTGTTTACCGTAAATGCCTTCAATACTGTTCAGTAAAACAGCGAATGTTTATACTCTGCTTGATATAGAACCTGCCTATATTATTCAGTGGGGTATCCTAAAAAGCGTTATGTATTAATATGGATGTAAACCTGTTATGTTGCAGCATTGAGATTGTAATTGCAAATACCTTATGTTAATAGTGTCTAGCTACAGTGCCATCTATTGGAAGTTTTCTGTATTACATAGTGAAACAACATTACAGTTAGTATTCCATTAGTACTAGGGTGTTGTACCGTGTTAGCCATTATGAATGTAGAGAAAAGTCAAGCAAAATGGCACCTTTCATTGGCTAACTAAAAAGATTACAATATGCAAGCTTTCGAGGCAACTCAGGCCCCTTCTTCAGGCAAAATGTATTGTAATCTTTTTAGTTAGCCAATAAAAGGTATCATTTTGCTTGACTTTACTCTACAGTTAGTATTCCAGAAAAAACATTTATATATGTAGTAAATGCTCTGTTTCTGTTGTTTGGCTTGTTAGAACCACACACACTCACCTATCTAAACCTGCCTGTACGGTTGTTCTACCTCATGTGTACTTCTGGTATTTCAACATTAAATCAATGTTCCTGCAATGATTGGATTAGTTCATGTGTTCTAACCGACACGCCACAGCGACTACAGCGAACTGCAGGTCTGCCCTCTCCTACGTTTTAAAGTTACCTTTCCAATAGGAAAGTATCATTGAACATCTCCCTTCAAAATATATTTTTTGAAGCAAGCTGGTGACTTCTAATGCATGTAAGCTTTATAACTTCAGTTTGATTTTATGGTATACTACGCAGCATAACAATGAGCAGACAAAAACTGCAGCTGACAGAGACAATGTCTGTGTCATTTCCTCATTGCAAAAAACTTCTGATAGTTTTGATCTTTTTAATCCAATAAATAATTTATACAATGTGCATTCAAATATATAAACCTATTCAGCAGAAAAAAAGACAGATAAGAAAGGCTCAAAAAGATCAGATGTTTAGCCTGCCGCTTGCTATGTTTCTGTGTTTTTTTTCCTCTAGTGCGTTTCTCTCTTTGGGAACAACGTTGGTCTTCATTTATCCTGACATAAAGTGTCTGAAGAAACTCCAGATATGACTGACAGCCCTACTGCCGGAATCCAAAGAATTAAAGGGAACCGTGTAATTGATTTGAAAGTGGTTGGCTTCAGAGTAGAACAATGCTTCTCTTCAGCTTTGAATCTCTTGCATAGGTGGTGATAAATCATCTTACCTCCAACAAAAACGGATAGAAAGGTAACACACTAGCTCAGCACTTTATTCCTTCTAGGCTTGTTAAGCAGAATCTGCCAGCTGTTTAGTGGGGAGGCCGTCCTCCCTCTGTAGAACAGATCTATCCTCTGAAACAATTGCTTGGAAACCTTTCTGCATTTTATATGTAATAGTAGATGTTACTAATTTTCTCAAAGCAATTTATATCCTCATTTTATGCATCTTAAAATATGAATCATATTTACATTTTTCAATAGATAATAAATGTCTTAGCTATCTTAAAATATGAATCATATTTATATTTTTAAATAGATAATAAACATCTTAGCTATACATTAGCTTTGTCAGTTTGCAGAGATGCCAACTTTTTAAAGAGACATTCTACAAACTCAAAAGTGCTGTATACATCCATCCATTATCCAACCCGCTATATCCTAACTACAAGGTCACGGGGGTCTGCTGGAGCCAATCCCAGCCAACACAGGGCGCAAGGCAGGAAACAAACCCCGGGCAGAGTGCCAGTCCACCGCAGGCTGTGTACATCTCTCTATTATATAAAAAAAAATCCTGGGACGAGATGGGACTTTTTCAGAGAGATACTTTCATGTCCTGCAAGACGAGACTTTGTGCCAAGAGATTTAACCACGCCTGGGGCCGGAAATAAAAGACGAAGATTAGATGACAAAGTAGAACATCGTAAAGAATTCAAAAACGTTGGCGTGATACACATGCAGAGCAGGTTAGAGATAATGGAAGTAATAAAATTTGAAAGTCTCCAAAAAATTATAGTAAAGATCACATTAGCGCAAACAAATGGAAATTATTACTCAGTGAAATAATGGAACAGCGAAAAAAGAGATCAGATTTAAACTTTAAGTTGTAGACTTGTAGGTTGTCTAATTTTTGTTGCCATCAGGGAAAAGTAGTGTTTCTTCCCAATGAAGAGGCATATCCATGAGAATTAAAAGATTTGTTTTTTGGTCAAAGTGAAATCCACATACACGAGCGGCAGGGAGCCCCTTAGTATTTTAATTATGTTTCTCTGGACACTCCTGTTTGTTCTCACCATCCAAAGACATGAATGTTGGAATGACTGGAAAATCTAAGCCAGCTGAGGATAAAGTGAAACGGTGTGGGTGTGTCGTGCAGTCCCAGGCTGGTTCTTAGTCTTGCCGCAGTGCGCTGGGCCCAGGGATGTTGTTTGGATTGCTCTTATCCCTCATGACACAGTTTTGGAACAAATGGTGTTAGAAAATGAAAGAACAAGTGGCTGATATTATTAACCCTTAAACTGCCCCATACTTGGGGGTTAATGCACCCCTGGACGACAACTACTTTTTTGCTGCATTTTTTAAGTAAATGTCACAATTCACAAAGATAATGTGAAATTTTAATGGAACACTTTTTTTTTCATGCAAAGGGCATCACAATTACTGCAACACTGATCATTTTACACACTGCCAATGAACTGTAAAAACATTTAGAAAAACTACTGCAACAATCAATAATTATAAGTACAAGGTGCAACTAACGCTATTGATGAAATTCAGCAAATCACCGAGCCACCTGTGCTTGAACTGGCTGCATGCAAGCACACAGAGGCCAACACTGATGTTTGCAGGCTAGTCTAAGGTAGTGGCTGAATCCCAGGGACAGTGAAGATGCAGTGCTACAGGGGGCGGCAGTGGTCATGAGCTGGATGCTCAACGAATATATGGCACTGACTGATCAGCTCCGGCGTGCTGGCAAATTGCTTTGTGAAGCGTCATTCAACGTATGTATGGCGCCGAATATACTCGGTCCCTGCGTGCTGGCAAATTGCTTTGTGAAGCGTCATTCAATGTATGTATGGCGCTGAATATACTCGCTCCCTGTGTGCTGGCAAATTTCACTGAGACACAACTATAGCTGGTTGCAGCATTCAATGTATATACTTCGCCGAATATACTTGGCTCCAGCGTGCTGGCAAATTGCACTGGGAAACAACTTTAGTCGTTTGCGGAGTTCAATGAATGTACGTCACAGAATGTATCTCGGCGAGTATACTCGGCTCTGGCGTGCTTCCAAATTGTACTGTAAACCAACTTTAGTCGGTTTCGGCATTCAACAAATGTAATTTGCCGAATATTCTCGGCTTTCGCGTGCTGGCAAATTGCATTGGGAACCGACTATAGCCGGTTCCAGCGGTTTAAGGGTTAAGATTTCTCATGAATCATTGTGAGAGAATAATTTACAGGTAACAATAGTTAAGTATTTTGGTTTGCAGTGCACATTGAAATATATAAGTATTTGCTTAAGAAATGTCATGAAGGGAACTACTGAAATGGTTAAGTAAATAAAAAGAAAGAATGTACTAGAAGAAAGGCTGATGTAATAAACGAAATGTACTAGGAGATAATTAAGGGGTCAGCAGATATCCTGGAAAGAAGACTGGACAGTTGTCACATACACAGAGATTTCAAGGATAATAGCTGAACCTAAAACATATTAAGAAGAACAAGAGTGTGATTGAACAGACTTTTGTCTCAATAGGTTATTCGGGTGTGTGGAAGAATAATTTTAGGGTACCGTAACAGTCATCTAAAGAAATACCAGAAAGGCTTAATAAATGTCAGAAACCTGTTCAGGCACACCAGGAAACAAGATAAAGTTCAAGTGAACAAGAAAATGTACACTGAGATATAAGAACTGATTTGGGAAAAATACTGAGATTGTCAAGTAAATAATGTACTAAAAGAAAGGTTGATGTAATACTGTATACAAAATGCACATGAAGGATGTCTAAGCGATGACTAAGAAATCAGCAGATGTTCTATAAACAACGAGAATGGGCAGTTGTTATATGCACAGAAATTTCAACGGTGGTGGTGCAACACAAAGGTATAAGAAGAACAAGAATATAATATAACAAACTTTTATTTTATATAAATCATTTGGGTGTAAACCAACAAACCAACCAGAGCAAATGTATTGACACTGTATGTAAATTCAACAGTTTATAAAATTAACGTCTATTCTTTGTTTTTTTGACCATTCTGACCAGGCTGTAACGGACTGCTTTTGAAGAATGCTCCGTCCAAGGCATTTTGCCGAGGAACAATTAAAAGATACAATGAATGGCTTTTCACTTGCCTGATAACTGATTTGTCCTGTTAGGAGACATTTTTTTTCTTTAATAAGATGTTAAATTTCTACCACGGTTGTAAACCAATAAACCAATCAGAGTAAATGTATGCATTAATATGATGTAAATTCAGTTGTTTATAAAACGGACCTCTGCCCTTAGTTTTCTGATCATTCTGTAATTAAAGACCCAATGAACAGGTTTCCTCCTGCCTGTATTCTGACTCAAAGAGGTTTTATTAAGCTTGGCCTAGTAGAGGATAAGTTTCTTTCTGTAATTAATATATTGATTTCTACCACATCATATTCTACAGTTGGATTAGTAGTGATTCTGATCATATCTTTACAATAACTTACAACATACATTAGGAAATGTAGGAACATAACAGCACTGTGATGTTAAGTTTTTTTTTTTTTTTTTTCCCAGATATTTCTTATTTTCTCTCACATCCCAAAAATATTGATGTTAACTGAGCGATTATTCTGATGTTACTGATCCCGACAGTGTATTGTTATCTGATTCAGTGAGGCGTCTAGTTGGTTCCTACATTACTCGAGGGCCGGATTAAGGTGGGTGCTATTGATGCTGCAGCATTAGGCCCATTCCTGAAATAGGCCCAGATGAAAACAGACGAGAATTTTCCAGAAGCTGAAGAGCTTTCCTTTGCTATATTAACCTCAAAATAATTCTTAGAATGAAATTTGGAGTCCGACTTTCAGACGCCTAGACACATCATTACTTATTATACAATTACTATTGTTCTTTGCACTGTGACGTAACTATAACATTGTTGTGTTTATTGTTAACCGAAGATTTCAAGTTAATGCTATCAATTTTACGTTAAACGGTTTACTTAGCAATTTAGCTGCATTTTTTGCAATATCTTGGGGATTCTTGCCACTTTATTATTGTCCGGTAAGTGCCACGTAGTAAATTTTTCACTTTGAAAGTTAGTTGTACAGTAAAAATCGATGGCTATTTAAATGGTTATCTGTAAAGGTAAAACTAAAAGCCGGCCCGTGGGTCCGGCATGGATGTTTAGAATTTTTAAAATCCTCAACAGGATTCTGGTCTATTATGAAATTTAAATCGTGGACAAATTTTTACCTCAAGAGCCTGAACTGAGTCACTTTGACCCAATGTCTCTGCAAATTAATTTTTTTTTACTCTGTTTTGTAAGAGAATTGCGAAATTTTGTGTATTTCATTGTTAGGTTTTCTGCATTAAATGCACTTTTCAGACAATTGCTATTGTATGTTGATGTTACATAGTTTGATGTTAATCTCGAGTTGTTACGATACTACGTCGTTGTTATTATTTATGTTCAATAAAGGCTTGCTGATTGAGTCGCAAGCAATTAAGGCTCTTTGGTCGGTCTGAGTGCGCATGTACGGTGAGTGTCGAATGCACGTGCACCAATGCCGAGAAAAAATAGGCCTTTTTTGCGCTGCAGCATCAGGCACAATTTCGTCTTAATCCGGCCCTGTATTACTTCTGTAATATTATTAGTAGGCATTAGACAAAACTTTGTTTGATCAAATGTTGCAGTACAAAATACTGAATTTAGGTAATGTGACCCCGTATCATGAATTCTATAAAGTTACCACGTGACTTAAATGAAGTACAAAGGCAAATGACAATATCTTTCATCAGTTTAAAAATCTGATTAAAGAACTACAAGCAAGGTGTACAATGCCAATTTGACTGAACTCTGGCAGAACAATTATTCATTACTTCTATAATGATATAAAAGCAAAAATCAACATAAAGTTACTATATGGGAAAGTGGCCAGGACCCCAGGTTAAGTGTTTGACACATATTTAATTTGGTGAGTTCAGATGAGTAGAGCAAACTTCAAAATTGCTTTATAAATGCACCACTACATTAACAAGTTTTTTTTCCAACTAAACACTGTTGGGACCACCAAAAAACAGACCTATCATCATATTGGGAACAGTTCTCATGATATACTCAGACAGGAGCAGACATCTCATGAACTACGAATGGAAAAATAAAAGCTTGAGACATTGATACTTATCTTTCACTTATACTGATTCAGAAATGGAAGAAGATTTTAGCGAGATGAAATTATACAGAAGTGGAGCCTGCATTCCACTCAGTAGTAGTCCTCTAGCATGCCTGAGGAAAAAAGCAGGCAAATTCCCTTCTGGTCAGATCATACGTCTGTCCCTGCTATGTTTGTACCCAGTGACTGAGTGTTTCAACTGCAGGGGATATTGTCACAGTGGAGGGCTCTCTGCTTCATGGAGGGTCTTTATATACCGTAGTCATTTTCCTTAAAAAGAAATATACTTCATAGATCTAGTCTGGACCCACAGTAAGGCATTCAAGCAGGAAGTAAAAGGATGGGCATTGTTGAATCAATGCTTGATGCTAACTCAGAAAACAATAAAATAAATTTAAAAGTGGATGGTTTTGCACTAACTGAATAGCATAGGTTAATAGGGTTATTATTGTCACTTGTTCAGAGTAGAGTGAACATCTTACTTGAATGCGCTTATGAACATGTAACACGGCTTATGCAAAAATTTATGTCGATATTAAACTTTATTTTATATTAGTAAAAAAGAAAAAAGCTTATAAAAATTTGTGTTAAAATGTCTGTATTTGCACACTGACTTGAAGTTATTATTCTGTGTTTTGACTTATGCATGTCTAATAATAACTAACACTAAGCATACATTACATTTTTTTAGTGAAAATTTCATATAAGGGGAATATTGTATGATGAACGGTGAACAGCAATATGAATTGTATCATGAACAAAGTGTCCCATCTCATGTCGAAGTATAAGCATTTTATACACTGAGAGACAGCTTAATAACCCTGGGGATGGTAATTACCTGCCAAACCAGGGGTTGGCGCTGTGTTCTCATGCTTTCTCTGTTCCTCTCCCTGCAGAATGGAAGATTTACAGCCGTTCTGCCACTGCCATCACTTCCATTGTCCACCCTCCTTGACCTGCCTCTTCCTGCCTGGAATCCACATGACCAGAAGTGTGGCCATTTACAGTTAGTTCTTTGTCAGACTTGTGTCTGGAATGACATTGCTTTTGTCTTTGCAAAAGGAACAACTTATATCAATTTGCCTTACATTATACGAGGTCACAGATGTGCCCCAAACATTTTTCTGTGTTGTGCGAAGGGGAGACAGCTAAAGGGCCTGAATAATGGTAAATCCACATCCGACCAGGAGGTGGCGGGGTGCACTGACTGTCTTTCTCAGTCCCTTGCAGACCATTTTTGGGAAATCCCGCCGGGTTCCGGCACCTCTGATGACGTCATTTCTGGTCCTGTCGCCTCAGATAACGTCACTTTCAGTTACGGTGCCTCCGATGATGTTACTTCCGGCGCTGGCATATGAAGGCTCCATCTTTACTGTCAAGAATCAGTTCAGTTGTACACTGCCATCTGTAAAGATCTGTGCAAAACCTTAACCTTTTTCAGCCAGGACATAATATACAGGTGGCTGCCCCAAACCTTCTTGATGTCCTTATGTGCTCTTTGTGACACTGTATATTCTGGCGTTATTGATAGCTTTTTATCAAGGAATCCAGTTTTGTGGTTTATTTTTTATTTTACTTGATTCAAAAATGTGTATTTTTCTTTATTATTTACACTAAGTCGTGAGTTGTGTAATGTGACTGTTTCCATTGTGCTTCTAATGTCACGGAAGGTGACAAAATAAATATGGTGGCGATCACAGCTCTCACTATCCCTCAGTGGATACTCTTAACTATCTTTGAAGAATCATCATGTTGGTTTCTTTTCAGGTAGCCCCTAGGTCCAGGTTTTTGAACTCCTTTTTGATTTCTGATTTCTGCTCAATCCGTTTCTTTTTGGCACAATTTTAAGTGCATGTTTTTACCTCCTGGTCACATCTCTTTGATCACAGTAATAATGCTTCAAGACTTTGTGTCTCTTAACAACTCCTGATCCTGGCTTCTGACATTCTTTGTAATGGAAAAGGTGGTCACAGAAAACAGACAGATGTAGGAAACACAAATTGCTGTAAGCCGTTATTGTCAACAGAGAGATAAACTGTCTGTTGGGGAAATTAGACAATTCATGAGTCAGTTCTACGTGAGAGGCTATGATGAGAAGTTTCCAGTTAAGCATGTGTGTAATACATCTTCAACAGCATTCTTGAAACGGAGCCACACTAATTATTTAATTTTAACAACCACAATATTTCATTTTCAAAATGTATTTGTCTAGCTTATCTACAGATGTCTGTACTTTTGTTTTCTCTTTGATTCCACGGGAATCTTGGCTGTTCTGCACAGTGATATATCTCCCTTTTGACTTTTTCTTTTCTTTTAAACACTTCTCATTAGCCTATATCATTTTAAAAACCCTCACAAAGCTAAAATTCAGTAAATAAAATTTGGCTCAGACAGTCACAAAAGAACATACAGTAATTTCACTATAAATAATTGACTAGCTGAACAGTAATGTGGATAAAGAAAGAAGAAAAAAACTTGGAACAGCAATTTATAAGCACAATAAAGAGCACCTCAGAGAAGAAAATGGGCACATCCAGTGAAAAGTGCAAACAACAAGAATCACAACAGCATTAACTGCAAAGAATCACAATTGTGAATTAACCTAATCTGCCATGTTTTGTTATCTTTAGAGCTTTAAACTGTTAATAAAAGCTTCCAGAGTTTAAAAGTCCAGAGTTTAAAAGGTCATATACACATACTCTTGTCTGTTTAATTGCTGAGCACATGCCTTGCCTATCCATTGCTCTATCCAGGGTTGGTTCCCGCTTTGCACCCACTGTTGGAAAATAGGCTGCAGCCTCACATATTCCTCAATTATATTGAGAGTTTATTGTTATGTTTGTGTGTGTGTGTGAATGCATTGTCTCTACAGAGGTTCCATTTGTGTTCAAAAGACTTCAGAAGGGACCCCTTTCTATGCCATTCAAAAAGCTATGGGGAAAAAGTTGGATAACCTTTCATGGGAAATGATGTGAAGTTCACATGGGGATGATACTGAGGGACTCGGTCACTGCATCGCAGACTACAGTCGGCCTTCGTTTATCGCGGTTAATCAGTTCCAGACTCTACCGCGATAAATGAATTTCCACAAAGTAGGATTCTTTATTTATAAATCGAATATTTTCATAGTTAGAGCATAGAAAACCTGTTTACGACCTTCTAAATATGTTTTTTAACATTATTAGAGCCCTCTAGACATGAAATAACACCCTTAAGTCACCATTACACTCATATCACCCAATATATTAGACAAAATAAGAGAAAATAAGACATATTAGACGTAACAAATATCATATTACCAGTAATCCCTCCTCGATCGTGGGGGTGGCTTTAGACTGTAGAGACAGTGAGTTTAAAACACTGCAAATAAACATTAGTCTCTTTTTCAAATGATTAAACTGTGCTCCATGACAAGACAGGGATGACAGTTCTGTCTCACAATTAAAAGAATGCAAACAAATATTCCTCTTCAAAGGAGTGCTCTGATTGGGTAGCTTCTCAGCCATCCGCCAATAGCGTCCCTTGTATGAAATCAACTGGGCAAATGAATTGAGGAAGCATGTACCATAAATTAAAAGAACCATTGCCCGCAGAAATCCACAAACCAGCAAAAAATCTGTGATATATACAGGTGCTGGTCATAAAATTAGAATATCATGACAAAGTTGATTTATTTCAGTAATTCCATTCAAAAAGTGAAACTTGTATATTAGATTCATTCATTACACACAGACTGATGTATTTCAAATGTTCATTTCTTTTAATTTTGATGATTATAACTGACAACTAATGAAAGTCCCAAATTCAGTATCTCGGAAAATTAGAATATTGTGAAAAGGTTCAATATTGAAGACATCTGGTGCCACACTCTAATCAGCTAATTAACTCAAAACACCTGCAAAAGCCTTTAAATGGTCTCTCAGTCTAGTTCTGTAGGCTACACAATCATGGGGAAGACTGCTGACTTGACAGTTGTCCAAAAGACGACCATTGACACCTTGCACAAGGAGGGCAAGACACAAAAGGTCATTGCTAAAGAGGCTGGCTGTTCACAGAGCTCTGTGTCCAAGCACATTAGAGGCGAAGGGAAGGACAAGATGTGGTAGAAAAAAAGTGTACAAGCAATAGGGATAACCGCACCCTGGAGAGGATTGTAAAACAAAACCCATTTAAAACTTTGGGGGAGATTCACAAAGAGTGGACTGCAGCTGGAGTCAGTGCTTCAAGAACCACCACGCACAGACGTATACAAGACATGGGTTTCAGCTGTCGCATTCCTTGTGTCAAGCCACTCTTGCACAAGAGACAGCGTCAGAAGCGTCTCGCCTGGGCTAAAGACAAAAAGAACTGGACTGCTGCTGAGTGGTCCAAAGTTATGTTTTCTGATGAAAGTAAATTTTGCATTTCCTTTGGAAATCAAGGTCCCAGAGTCTGGAGGAAGAGAGGAGAGGCACAGAATCCACGTTGCTTGAGGTCCAGTGTAAAGTTTCCACAGTCAGTGATGGTTTGGGGTGCCATGTCATCTGCTGATGTTGGTCCATTGTGTTTTCTGAGGTCCAAGGTCAACGCAGCCATCTACCAGGAAGTTTTAGAGCACTTCATGCTTCCTGCTGCTGACGAACTTTATGGAGATGCAGATTTCATTTTCCAACAGGACCTGGTACCTGCACAAAGTGCCAAAACTACCAGTACCTGGTTTAAGGACCATGGTATCCCTGTTCTTGATTGGCCAGCAAACTCGCCTGACCTTAACCCCATAGAAAATCCATGGGGTATTGTGAAGAGGAAGATGCAATACGCCAGACCCAACAATTCAGAAGAGCTGAAGGCCACTATCAGAGCAACACGGGCTCTCATAACACCTGAACAGTGCCACAGACTGATCGACTCCATGCCACGCCGCATTGCTGCAGTAATCCAGGCCAAAGGAGCCCCAACTAAATATATGCACAGCAGGTTGTCTACTCAGATGTCTTTGCTCGCACAGTGGTGGCAGTCACAGTGCAACACAATCTTTTTTGTATCTTTTGTCATCGTAAGTGGCGATCCTCCCAGGTGAATGTTGCTGTAGCTTCACGAATGTTTTCAGCACCCCGATCAGCTGGGGACTGATCAGCTGATGTTTGTACCTCACTTTCGTTTTTGATCTCCATCTCCAGGTCACTTCAGAGTCCAACAACAAAGAATACAATTCAGCGACAACGTCGTCCACGGAGCATTTTGCTTTGTGCATTCACTTTTGGTCTCTCGCCAGATGTCGATGCCATTTTAGAGGTTGTTTGATCTTCATTATTCATGCATGAGTGTGGAATCGAGGTCACATCAACAAAGATAACTTTTCTTCTAGCAAAGAGAGTCAAACTAAAACATAACGGCGAGTTTTGTCACAGTTTACAGCTGATTACCATTCTCTACCTCTAAATTTCACTGAAAGATAGTATGTTGCTTTCCAAACAACAAACCCTGTATTATTAAGGAGCTAAAAGATCTCCTGATTCCAATCTGATGACAAAGAGACCCTGGTGGATGCACAGCAAGTGGTGATAATAAAACTAAGTGAAGAAAAGGAAGCTTACAAAGAATAAGAGCAAAATATGTGTGAAATGGACTGGATAGAATTACTGGACTTAAGCAATCCCAGGGTTCAAGTGCTAGAAAGGGGTCTGGACAAAGCTAATGCCCTGCACCAATTTTTTAAAAAGATTTTCTCTCATCCAGCAACCTTCTTCTAATGACCAGTCTTCCCACACCATCCCTACTACATCAACAACTCCTACCACATCAATTGGATTGGTCAGTGACAAGTCCACCTGTGACCATCAGTGTGGACTGTTCATAACTGAAGATCAAGTAAGGAGACACACAGCTACACACAGGAAAAGCTGTGGGACCAGATGGAGTCAATCTTCGAGTTCTTTAAGGCCTGTGCTGACCAATTTTGTGGTATAACCCTTTCAGTCTGTCCCTAAGGCCTTCAGAAGGTGCTACTGTTGTGGAAACCATCCTGCATTGTTGCTGTTCCAATGACGGCAGGGGCCTCCTCACCTAATGACTACAGACCAGTGGCACTTACATCTCATAATCAAGAAGACCTTTGAGATGCTGGTCCTGGACCATATGAGTCCCATTGTGGAGGACCATCTGGACCCAAAGCAGTTTGCCTATCGGACAAAGATTGAAGAGGAGGATGCAATTATCTATCTGCTCCAAAAGGCTTATTCTTACCTGGACAAAGCTGGCAATGCTGTGAAGATTATGTTCTCTTATTTCTCAAGTGCTTTCAATATAATAAACTTCTCTGTAGAGAAAAGTCAAGCAAAATGACACCTTTTATTGGCTAACTAAAAAGATTACAATATGAAAGCTTTCGAGGCAACTCAGGCCCCTTCTTCAGGCAAGTGTATAAACTTCTTTAAAACTTTAACCCATGATTTGCATTTAGCGTATCCCACTCTGACATATTCAGAGAACACAGTATCACCATCTGTTCAGTCCACAATGTCAGAGAGATTTTCAAACCAGAAAATAACTATAGAAAACTTTTTAGTAAGTCAGACAGGAATGTGAACAGTGTCATCAATCAGTTAATAGAAGACAGTGAACAATGGAGGATTATTTTTGGCAGTTTTTAAGGCATGTTTTAATGCAAGTCTATTTGGGAGATATCTATACTTTTACTTTGAATTAAATCAGTCTTTAGCAAATATTTAAAGTCTAGTATTACATTTAATTTTAAGTTAATTTAAGGATTATTGTTATTACCATTATTGTTGTGGTTTCTTTATGAAAAAACATAACAATACAATACATATTTTGAACAACGAATTTACTTCAATCTTGTCCAAATAGCAGGAATATTCCTTTAAACATAACTTAATACAATCCAAAGTAGCCTACACAGCCTTTCAACAAGTACTCAAATCCATCACTCCACTGAATATCGAAGACCAGGCTCCTCAAGTACATTGGAGTTCTTAATACATCATCTTATAAAAGGACTAGCAAAACACACAGACCTACAGTCCTAAAAGACTACAAAAGGCCAAGTCCTAGTAGGATTATCTATAGATCAGCTTTCAGGGACTGTGCTTTAATTACAATAAGCTTTTCTGCCCACCAGTAAAGTACCTACCAGGTTGGCACAACATACAAGTCATAAGCTTTTGATTACGACCAAGATCAAAATTAGTTTGCACACAATCTCATAATAGATGGACAGATAATAGTATTTTATATAATATACTGTATTTTACTGCTGTGGGCTGGCGCCCTGCCCTGGGTTTGTTTCCTGCCTTGCGCCCTGTGTTGGCTGGGATTGGCTCCAGCAGACCCCCGTGACCCTGTAGTTAGGATATAGAGGGTTTTAATAATGGATGGATGTATAGTATATTTTATATTTATAATATTGTATATATATATTGGTATGGTTCTCTGCTGCTGAATTTTTTAATACCAATGGTAAGTCTTTGAAGCCAAGCAGTAAGTGTTGTCAATTGTAAGCTAATTAATGTAGCCAGGTCGAATAACAATTATTATTTATGTTGTAGCATATTATTTTTTTGCCCCCTCCCCCCCCCCCCCCATGTTTATGAGAAGCTGATAGCCATATTCCTGGGTTAAGGAACATCTCTAGGACATAAAAGCAGCAATATTAGCAGCAAATATAGTGAGAGTTAGAGCTACGTGACTAAATAACTGATTGACTGATGGCCTCATTGACTGATTTTAGTTCTGACCAAAGGATGGAACATGTCATTAATTGAAGTTTGGAAACAATTAAATTGATATAATTTTTGTGAAATAATGCAATATTAGAACACTGGTAGTAGTAACGAATAGAACATTAAAACATTCTAGACGAGAACAGGCCATTCAGCCCAACAAAACTCACCAGGCCTATTCACTTAATTCTTCTTAAACAATATCAAGTTGAGTTTTGAATGTTCCTTACTGTCTACCACACTACTTGGTAGCTTATTCCATGTGTCTGCGGTTCCCTGTATGAAGAAAAACTTCCTTTCAACAAGTTTCTGTGTCCCTGTGTTCTTGATGAGCTAATTTTAAAATAGCAGTCTCGATCAACTGCACTAATTCCCTTCATAATTATAAACATTTCAGTCATGTCAACTTATAACCTTCTTTTTCTCCTTAAACTGTAAAGGCTCAGCTATTTTAATTTTTCCTCATAACTCATCCCCTATAGTCCTGGACTCAGCCTAGTCGCTCTTCTCTGAACTTTTTCCTGTGCTACTATGTCCTTTTCGTAGCCTGCAGACCAAAACTGCTCACAGTACTCCAGATAAAGCCTCACCAGTGCGTTATAAAGCTTGAGCAGAACCTCCTTGGACTTGTACTCCACACATCAGGGTGCTATATAACCTGACATTCAGTTTGCCTTCTTAATGGCTTCTGAATACTGTCGGGAAGTCGATAGCGTAGAGTTCACTACGACTCCTAAATCTTCATAAGGTGTACTCTCGATTTTCAGATCTCCCATTATGTATTCAAACTTCACATCTTTACTTTGTATGTGTATTGCCTCACATTTCCTTATATTACATTTCATTCTGCCACAAATCTGCCTAAGCCTGTATGCTGCCCAAGTAATAATAATAATAAAAGACTAATACTAAAAGTATAAAAATAATAAAAGGGCTTAATGGTGCATTTGAAAATAAAATATTATGCTGGCTGGCGTCTGTACAGGAGGATCACAAGGGTCTGCTCAAACAAACTAAAGGGAGCCTCTGTCTTGATACTGCTTTGTGATAGACAGCACTTTTCCAGGCATGTGGGCTGACTCAAGTGTGTAATTTTGCAGATCTACTCCAGAGAGTTTTTTCAAGGCCATGTGATTCTCTTGTATAGAATCCAGCTATTGACTTTGATTAAATACAGTAATGGTAATAATGATGATAATCATAATAATAATAGCACTAGCACAAAAAGAAAGCAGCATTAACTAACTGCTATTGCCACAAATCATTTCTTTTTTTCTCCTTATTTTTGCTCTACAGCCTTATATAAAACTCCATTCCAGCTTGATTAGCATAGGCAAGCAAAAACATGGAGGGAATCCATTTAATCTACTAGGGGAAAAAAAAAACTTGATTACAGTGTAATGAACGATTAATTAGTGAGGCCTGCATGCTTATTTGGAAAAATGTGTTGCACCATTTTCTCTCTGAATTGTATCTGAAGCATCCATGGCCCTTCAAACATCAGCCAGATTTTAATTAGTAGACATCTTTGCATGTGTTATTTTTACTGTACTCCATTTACACCCCCAGCTATGATAAATATGTCCTTCCCTCTTCTGTGACTGAATTCCCTTCAAAAATTTTTGTCTTTTATTAAAAGAATGCATTCATGAAATAAGAAAATTATCTGATACAGCCTGCAGTAGTCATACATACTAACATTTAAAAAATGCTTTCTTAACTACAGCCTCACTATTAATTAAAAATACTAATTCAACTTGAGTAAATCACACTTAATAGAGAGAAACAGTTCAACTAAGTTATTGCAATTTTATGTTTTGTGCTGTTTCTTATTGTCCTTAGTCTCCTTTGGTACTGTGTCTCTTTGGAGAATCTTTGGGTTCCGCTGGTTTGTCATTGCTCATGGAGTCCTGAATGAGGCACATTACCTGCATTATAAAGCGTCAGTTACAGCACTACAACCTTGTGGTGTGATTCCCTGAGAGTGATCCAACTTGCAGGATCCTCATTGCTGAGGACCCGAGTGGCTGGACCAGGCCTTTGGGATGTCCACTTAACACCTGGCTGCGGCAGATAGATGGTAATTTCCGGAATGTGGGACTGGACCGCTTGTCTGCCTGGGAGGTTGCCAACCAGAATCCCGAGCTGTTTCGTTGTGTGGTGGGTGCAGCAATGTGCTGTACCAGTGCATGCTCTCTAACCTGACCTGACCTGACCTTAGTCTAGATATATCTGTTGTGAGAAGAACAGACACCAGACATCACAAAGGTTTGGGGCAGCCACCCGTATAATATGGTCCTGGCTGCAAAACAAAGTAAGTCTGTTCAAAGCAAGTAATGGTTACAAGTCAGAGTCCAAAACAGAACTGAATTCCAGAGGAAGGGAGTGAGGCTTTATAGGAAGTCCGGAGGAAGTGATCTCGTCCTTGGGGCCGGGACCAGAAGTGATGTGTCCCGAGCTGAGGCACTGGCTCCTGGCTGTATTTCCCAGGAAAGGTCTACAGGAGACTTAGAAAGACAGTTAGTGCACCCCGCCGCTGCACGTGCCACCCCTGGCACATGTGTGACACTGTATATAGTACTTATACATATATGTATACATACAGTATACTTGCATAGTGTACAGTATATCCATTTTCTATTATCATTATATTATGAATAAATCATATTATTTGTTTTATTGCAGAAAGCATGTTTGTATTGTTTAAAAATAGGCTATCATCACATCTGGACTACAAAATAGAAAGTGAAAGTAATTTAATGTAGATTTTCACCAATTTATGAACCTCATTCATGAATTGTACACATCATGGCTGAGTTAAACAGAGATCCTAGGGTGGGAAGAAGTTAAAATCCTCAAGCACACTACATTAATATGGCATCCCAGGATGGATGCCTTACAGAAATTCTCTCTCTGAAATGACAAATTATCCAAATCTACCTAATAAAATATTGGAAAATTAGGATGGTATCTAAATATAGCGGATACTAAGAAGTTAATTTGTGCAATTTACTTCCGTAATGAAATCTTTCAATATGCAGCTTTCAGTTAATTCAAATGAGTGCTGCAAAAATCATTAAAGGAGCAAGACGCCAGTCTACTAATGATTCCAGAGATTAATAAAATAACAGTGAGAGGTCGAGCTTTTAATTACACATCCCCAAAACTGTGAAACAATTTTCCTGCTAGTGTAAGAGATGCCCCTTCAGCCACAGCTTTTAAATCTAGGCTAAAGATTCACAACTTTAGTGTAGTACACCATGGCTAGAGCTGCTGATTAGCTCTGCATATTGCACCTTTGTTAGTCATTTGTATAAAAATATAAGTAATACAAAAATTATGAACTGTTGCTTCCCCCCGTTCTTTTTCTCTTATTAGTATCCTTTCTCTGTCACTTTGAGTACTTTTGCTGTACTTCCAAGCTGTTTTCTGTCCGTGGAAAGACATCTGAGGTACTGGTAGCCTTGAGATCAATGGATGGAAACATTCTGTCATCAGATTAGCCACCCAGCAAAGACTGCACACTAGAATGACCAGCAGGGGGTGGCCAAGGTCTCCAGGATTGTCTGTTATAACACCATAGACCCCCCCCAGAGATTTTTTTTTCTTTCTAGGGATACTGCTGATGGGAGTTTTTGTTCTCCTCTGCTCTGTTGTCAACCAGCTATTGTTCAGCAATTTGTTAATAGAGAGATATTGCTGAGTTCCATTTATGTTAATCAGTTTTGAACTACTATCTTTTCCTGCATGTTTAAACGAATTATGTGTACTCATTAAATATAGATATTTGTAAAGTTTGTATTCGTATCTACCTGTGAACTCATCACAGCACTTACTTGAAAAATAAAACTGAATTGGGTGGAATGTTAAATCCTGGGACTCATATGTGAATTCAGTTTTGACTTTCAACAAAATGCTTTTCCCTTTAAGAATGAACTTAGAGAAAACAGTCTGGTGGAGATAACCGTGTCCTGCTGCACCACTATTTCCCTCGAGCTGTGGACTTTGATAGATTGCCTTGTTCTATCACTGTCAATCACAGATCTTTGCTTCTGTTTAATATCGACACCACCAATCTGCGGACAACATTTGGCTCCTTAAAAAAAGAGCAAATCATTTTCAATTCATCTCATTATTTTTGATCTATGAAGTTGACATTTCTGAAGCTTCTTTCAGGGTTACAGCGGCTTATTGCTCACTAAAGGACAGTAACATTTTTTTTTTCACTAACGGCAGGAGAAGAAAGGAGATGCTGACATTGAAGCTTTTTTTTTGTTTGTTTTGTTCTTTTTTTTACTGAACTGATTACTAATGTGTTTAAAGATGTCTCTCTCAGCCAGTTGGCAATTACTTATCTCAGATATTCTGCTTGACCAGAAGGTGAGCTATGTAATTCACACAAGAGGCAAACACAGCATATCACTTTACCACAATTCCTCTCTGTTGCATACTTTTTCTGTTCATTACAGTGTAGTTTGACAGTTGCGGAGAACGGATGGCAGGCACAAAGCTGGGCACATCTCATAATACGTAAAGACAGGACACCTTCTCCTACCCTGTATCCCCAGTGAATGTTCTTCTACATTCTTTGGCAGCCTTCAACTTCCCTTCCTACAATACTGCAATATCAGTGTTATGTGATAATAATTTTATATGTCACATGCACCAAAATCAACTCCCCATCACACTTTCTTAACACCTAATCGATTATCAATTTATATTTCAACTAGTAAGGTTGTGAAGCAACACAAGGTGTCTTGTAGAGCTGACAAAAGCATTACTTTACAATACCCAGACATCCGTTCTCACTCACAATGCCTTATAATGACATTACAATATATAGTATGACAATGTAACTATTTGATCAGTTGTGAATCCCCAGTGCCAATTGTACTGATTTTGATTTTCCTGTTTTGTTATCTGATAACGTTAATTTGCTCCCATTTTTCTTACACTATGTAGATTCTTACGTTATTTTTTTCTAAGTGTACCGTATACTGAATGATTGTGTTTTTTGGTTTGTACCCTACCCCACTAGAACCTGTTGTCAGTGGGGGAGTAGCGAAAGCTGTAGACTTGCCAAAAATTTCCATCTCCAGTTTTCAATGGATCTCAACGTTTTATCATCCCCTGATACCAAAAACATCGATACCTCAATGATGGGTGTGTGTCTGTGTGCCACAGTTTCTTGAGACTGGTCTAGAGCTAAAACAGCTGGACAGAAAAATACCAAACTTGAAACGTAAGCCTGTTATGAGATGACGATGTGCTGATTAGTTTTTGAGCCAAATCATGCAAGAGAAAGAAGCACTCTAGAGGTACCCTCAAAAACAGTAATTCTGCAATTAATTATGAATTCTTCTTGTCAGTTGCTATCGTAATGATGTATTTTATGATCAGAAAGATCAGCATCACAGCAGTAAATAATTACTGAAATGTTATAGAATAGTTCAGGTAACTTCGTTCCCAGGACGCAAAGCCTACTTACACTCACGTCTGAATATTTTGTAATTATTTGGTTAAACTGAACTCTATGAAGGGCATTATATAAAATAAAGATTGATTGACTGACTGATTCATTTATAAAAGGTAATAACCAAACTATAATGTTGCTTTCTCTTCTGAGATTGCATTTGAAAATGTAAGCTGGTGCACTTACTTACTTACTGCCCTTTATGCCCTCTGGCATGTAGGGTAGCAACAAAGTTCATCCACAGCTGTCAGGTATAAGAAGGGTTAATAAATATCCAATCACATGCAAAACAAATACAGTGTAAAAAACAAAATGAAAAGAATAAAAATCAACTACAAAACAACAAGATCTTCAGAGGGAAACATAAAAATAAAACAAGGCCAAGTCCTCAATTTATCCTTTCTGGGGCTTTGAGGTTGTATTTATTACATCTGGAACAATCTTGTATTTTTTTGTGTGATGTCACTTGAATAAAATAACCTCTTTGCTGCCCCTCTGTCATGGCTCATTAGGTATTCATCTCTGTTCTGTACCTGGAAGGTGGAAAAATAAATCCAAGACAAAGTCCATTAATCAAGATTGTAACATGCAGAATGCTTTTAGTGTACAAAGATAAACTCCTTACCACAACAATGTGACCAGCACATGCTGTGAGTTAGCCTTTGCAGTTTAAGGCCAACTTTAGAGATTACATTACTACTTTCTGTCTCAGATCTGTGTCTATCTTAGAATCTCCCTTTAAAGATGGACCATATGCTTAGCACTGTAATACTGGATGATGCCTGTAGAGGGCAACAGTGAATAATTTCCACCAGTCCTTGGGTGTGGATCTTGAGCCCAACACCATTTGCTGGGTGCTCAATAAATCTTTAACCAGATTCAGAAATGATTTAAATTTATCATTATTTAACATTGATTTGAACAATCGGTGCAAAGATTAAACCCAACCAAAGAATTCAGTATGGAATGCTAAAGGCTCAAACTTACAGCCAAAAAAAGCAGAGGCATCACACAAAATTGAAAAATATTAGCATTAACTGGCAGATGAGGTAGCCAATGAGAAAGAAGATTTAATTAGTGGAGGAGTCCATATACAGTAAGAGGAAACAGGTAGGAGGAAGACATGTCACCTAGCTTTGTAATTTGCACAGCTCATTAAACTCTTTGCTCAAGTGACTGTGGGTATGTCCTGGGTATGACATTAAACTGCATCTGGCCCTGCAAGCAGTCCTCCAACTTGCAGGGAAATCATGGGGTTTGGTGGCAGGATTGGCACTCCAGCTGCCATAAAAAAACTTCACAAAGCTCTGAGACTACAGAAAGGACTCCTTTTTGCTCTCCGCGGGAGTAGCTCTGCTGCAGCTGCCCAAAGGAAAGCTACTCGCATCATGAAGGGGATGGGGGAAAGCCCTCGGGAGCCCCATCCCCACAAGAGTCGAAACCGTTGGAGAGCCAACAGGGTCGGGTCTGTTGGGGATCGGAACTGGTGTGGTGCTGAGGCATAGCCCGCTGCATGGCAGCATTCAGGTCCCAATTTGAGGTGGCCCATACGGGTGGGCGTATGGAATGTCTTGTTTCTATGGCAAGATGATCATCTTCCTCTGCTGACGGAGGAGCTGCGTAAACTCCGCATTTCAGTGGTGGCACTCTCTGAGGTGCGCAGACTGGGGACTGACCAGATCTCTATAGGTGGATGCACCTTTTATTGGTCTGGTCGGTCTAATGGCTGTCATAATCAGGGAGTAGCTGTTGCTGTAGCGGATTGGCTTCTTCCGATGGTGTCCGATGTCACTCCTTTCAACGAGCATATTATGGGAATCAGATTACGGCACTCCCTGGGTGCTTTGTCTGTTGTCTCAGTGTATGCTCCGACTGCGGTCAGAGATGTCTCGGCGAGGGAGACATTTTATTAGCAGCTTCGCTCGGTGGTTGATGGGTGCCCACAAGGTGACACTCCTCTGGTCATGGGTGACTTCAATGTAACCACTGGCACTGACAGGGCTGGCTATGAGGATTGTCTCTGTCCCCATGGGTCTGGTGACCGTGGTGAAAGTGGCTCCATGTTCCTTGACTTTGCAAAAGGTCGGGGCTGTGAATCGCTGGATCCTGGTTCCAGCGCCCTGAACCGTATCGTTGGACTTACTCCAATACTGGTGGTGCAGTAAAGGAGATTGATCACATCCTCGTGGGCAGATACTGGAGGCTCTTGCAAAACTGCAGGGTCTACAGAAGTACCCAGTTTGTGAATTCTGACCACAGACTTGTTGTTGCTACTCTTAGGATTCAGCTTAGGTCCAGTAGATTACCACCTACTAGAAAAATGAGCCTGGACTTGGCCAGACTCCAAGACCAGGATGTTTCTAATGAGTTAGCACACAGTTTGTGTGAGAAACTTTCAGATTTGGATACGACTGCCGATCCTAATGTGATTGGGAGACCTTCCGTGACAAGACCCTGAAGGGTGCTGAGGGTTGTGTTGGTGTTACCGATGTTCCCAGAAGGAGGTGTTTCATCTCGCAGGACACCCTGTATATCATCGAGAGGAGTCGCAGCGCACGGCTCAATGGCAACTCTGGTCTGTACCAGGAACTGAGAAGGACGGCTGCGAGGGCTCTGAGAGCAGATAAAGAGGTGTTTGTTAGAGGAATCTGTGAGCAAGTGACACACCATCTGTGGTCTAGCGAACCATGTCCTGCTTACAGAGGAATCAAAGCATTACGCACATCTGAATCTGTTCCTCGGAAATTCACAGTTAGGGCTGCTGATGGAATGGTCCTTATGGATGACACTGTAGTTGTGACCCGCTGGGCTGGCTACTTTGAGCAGTTGTTCAAAGCTGATCCTCCAGCTAGTACGTTGGATATCTCTGGGTCCACGGTTCTTGAGGCTGATCCTCTGATTAGCTGTGAACCACCCAGTCTCACTGAGATTGCACAGGTGGTGAACAAGCTGATTGGGGGAAAGGCTGAAGAGATCTGTGTTATCCGGGGTAAACTTCTCCATGTTGGTGGTAAGGCTGTCCTCCTGGCATTGCAAGAAATCTTTGCTTCCATTTGGGAGACTGGCATCATCCCAACTGACTGGAAAACGGAACTTGTCATCCCTATCTGGAAAGGGAAGGGTGATCATCTGGATTGCAACAACTACAGGGGGATAACACTGCTCTTGGTGCCGGGTAAGGGTCATCCTCAATAGGATCCGTGATCACTTGCTCACCTACCAGCGACCGGAACAGTCTGATTTTACGCCTAAGAAATCTACCATCGACCGTATTCTGGCACTGAGGGTTCTCATGGATCGCAAACGCGAATATCGGCTGAGTTTCTTTGCAGCCTTTGTCGATTTTCGCAAAGCATTTGACTTAGTTGATCGAGCTGCCCTGTGGGACATCCTGAGGGCTCGCGGGACCCCATTCACGGTTGCTGGATATCATGGCCAGCCTGTACACTGGTACTGTGAGCGCTGTGCAGAGTGGAGGCAGGACCTCTGCATTTTCCCAGTTGATTCTGGGGATCGTCAGGGGTGTGTTTTTGCTCCTACTCTGTTCAATCCTTGTATAGACTGGGTGTTGGGCAAGGTTGTGGGGTCCAGAGGCTGTGGGACATCTGTTGGTGAAGAAAGATTCACAGATCTTGACTTTGCTGATGATGCTGTGATCTTCGTGGAGTCGATGGAGGCTCTGATATGGGTGCTTGAGAGACTGAGCGAGGAGTCTGAGTGTCTGGGCTTGTGAGTGTCCTGGATAAAAACCAAGATCCAGGCCTTTAATGACCTCTTGGGCACAGCCATCAGCAGTGTGTCTGTTTGCGGAGAGAGTGTTGACCTTGAGAGGTTTACTTACCATGGCAGTGACATTCATATTTCTGGTTACTCTTCCTATGAAGTAAGTATACGGATTGGGAGGTCGCTGGAAAGGGGTGTGTGGCGCTCCCGATATCTATGCAAAAGGACGAAGGTCCAAGTCTTTAGAGTTCTGGTGCTTCCTGTCTTGCATTATGGTTGCGAGACATGGACGCTATCCAGTGACCTGAGATGAAGACTGGACTCCTTTGGTACTGTGTCTCTCTGGAAAATCCTTGGGTACCGTTGGTTTGACTTTGTGTCAAATGAGCGATTGCACATGGAGTCCCGAATGAGGCACATTACCTGCATTGTGAGGGAACGTCAGTCACTGCACTACGGCCATGTGGCGCGTTTCCCTGAGGGTGATCTGGCTCGTAAGATCCTCATTGTTGGGGATCCGAGTGGCTGGACCAGGCCAAGGGGTCGCCCATGTAACACCTGGCTGCGGCAGATAGAGGGTCATTTTTGGAGGATGGGACTTGACCGTGCATCTGTCTGGGGGGTTGCAACTGGGATCCTGAATTGTTTCATCGTGTAGTGGGTGCGGCAATGCACTGTACCAGTGCATGCTCCCTAACTTGACTTGACTTGATTAAACTGTTTGCTCAAGTGACTGTGGGTATAAATGGCTGCTATTGTATCTATAAATGCTCACAAAGTTTGTAGCGGACTGTATAATTGTTTGAAGTGGTACTGGCTTGGAGAACCGTATGGGCTTGATGAAGGTACATGATAAGCTGCCAGGGTGAGAGGGGGCGCTACCTCTAACGTTCTCTTCTCCTTCTTGAAATGCAGCTTAGAGAAACTGCCCAGTGCAAGCACTTAGCTCCGCCACTTTGGGCCCACATACCCATAAAGAAGCTGAGCTGCCCGGAAAGTTAGTTATCTTCTCTCTTGAGAGTGAGTGGCTGGATGGAACTCCAAGGAAATGACCCCAACATCTCTCTTAAAACTGAGAGCTTCTTTTGTGTTTTACCTGAGTGGCTACTTTTCTTTTTGCCTCAATGGCACATTTTGAGGTGGACTTCTTACCATTAAACGGGACAACCCTGTTGGGGTCCCAAATTTTCAGTATTTCTCTCCTATTATTCTCACTCACAGCCATATATTTATATATATATTGTGGACCACCAGGCTGGCACCGCCAGCTGAACCCAACACAGACAAGCGTGGGACACAAGTTTAAGGCACACAATGTTTATTTTTTTTTTCCCTTGTGGGAAACGCCTTCCCTGTTCCCCACAAATATAACACAGCCCCAGAACAAGCACAGCACAATACAACCAGTCTCTTTCTTCATTCTTTTCCTCCTTCACTCTTCGGAGCTTCGTCGCTCCTCCTCCTGACTCTGGCTCCCAGAGTAATGGCTGCTGTCTCCTTTTATAACACACCCAGAAGAGCTCTAGGTGCTTGATTACTTGTTTCCGTCAGCATTTCCGGGTGTGGTGGAAGAACTGCCCACAAGGGCTCAGCAGCCCCTGCTGCAGCACCCCCTGGTGGCGCCTGCAGATCCCAACAGGGCTGCACCACACTCCAACTCCCATGAAACCCTGCGAGAGTCTGAGTCACCGCTGCAACCCAGGGTGGTTGCCATCTAGCGTCCGGGGGAAGTAACGCTCTGGCCACGCTTGCTCCCTCAGTCCCCCAGTCCCCCAGTCGGTAATCTTGTTTTCACATAAATTATTTTCACAACCTTGGGTTTTAATCAGAAAGACTTGGATTTCAAATTTCTGCTTTTTATTGCGCTGCCCAAAAAAGAAAGAACATTATAAACCATTAAATAATGAAATTCCAAAATCTGAAAGGGTAACAGTTTGATTCACTGCAGATCAGCACCTATACCACTTCTTGTAACTTTTTCAATATGTATTTTTTTTTAATAAGTTTCTTTTAATTTGAACAATGTGATAGAACATGGTTTTGCTATATGGTTGTGAAACATGGACGCTATCCAGTGACCTGAAAAAGACTGGACAGCTTTGGTACTGTGTCTCTTCAGAGAATCCTTGGGTACCATCGGTTTGACTTTGTGTCAAATGAGCGGTTGCTCACAGAGTCACATTACCTGCATTGTGAGGGAGCATCAGTTACGGCACTGCAGCCATGTGGCGTGATTCCCCAAGGATGATCCAGCTCACAGGATCCTCATAGTTGAGGACCACAGTGACTGGACCAGGGCAAAGACACACTCACGTAACACCTGGCTACGGCAAATAGATGTTCTTTTCCCGAGGGTGGGTCTGGACTGTCTGGGGGTTGCCCACCAGGATCCCGAGCTGTTTCATCATCTGGTGGGTGCAGCAACGTGCTGTACCGGTGCATACTCCCCAACCTCACCAGACCTGATAGAACCAGATTTTCCCATATCTTTTTGTAAAATTGCTTAAGCTGTGCCAGTTTAGTTGAGCAGAGGCAGTGGACAGCAGTTTTTAAGACTTACTATAACTGTTCAGTGGGGTTAAAGTCAGAACTCTGACCTCATTTAAAGTCACTCTATTGCTGCTTTGGGTCAAAATGTCCTCTCAAAAGACAAACTCCCTCCCCCACTTTAAACTTTCCAGTAGAGGGTAGCCTTTTTTACCCCAGGATCTGCCTGCATTGTTCATTATTGTTATTTATGTTCCCATCAGTCTTGAGCAGATTGCCATTCCTTCCACAACATGAAGCTGCCACCACCACATTTTACATTGAGATTGCGTTTATACCACACATAACACTTAGTGTTAAAGACAAAAAGTTCCACTTTAGACTCATCAGGCCACAAGACTTTCTGTCACATCTTTGCAGTCTCTTCAAGAAGCATTTTGCAAATTCTTCATGTGCAAGTAAATGTTTTTCTTTTACAGCCAGGACATTTTTTTTCTTGATAACAGTTTGTAAAGATTCTTTTTGTGTAATGTCTTGGAGTCTGTTGAGCTGTGAACATCCTCTCCAGTTGCAGTCACTGACGTCTGCAACTCTGACAGAGTGGCGATTGGTGTCACAGTAGCCTCTCTGACAAGTGCCATTCTTACTTGGCGACTAATTGTAGAGGGTTGGCCTGACCTCGGAAGTATTGCTGCAGTTTCATAATTTTTCAATTTCTGTGTTACGGAATGCACTGAGCTCTGGGGTATGTTCAGCTCGTATAGGATGGCCTGGTACCCTTCCCCATATCAGTGCTTCTCTATAATTATACCCATGATTTGTTGTAAAAGATGGTTTGTCTTAATTTTGTTTTGCTTTGTGGAAAATCTCTTCCATACTGTTGGGTCTCAGGAAGATATGGGAAGATATGAACCTTCAAATTACTTGAGAACAGGTAAACCAGCCATGCCATACATAGGTGGAGGCCTTCAACAAATTGGGCTGAGTTGGTAAGGTGATGCACTGCATACTTTTTAAATCTCACAGTTTGGATTTTTACCTTTTAGCAAATTGTTGGAAAGTTTCTGATTTGTTTCTTTTCATTTTGCTTTATGCATGCTGTTTTGTAGAACAACTAGAAAAATGCTTAGTTTAATAAGCATACTATACATTTTGAATCTAAGACAATAAAACTTAGCCAATAAGAATTTTTCAAGGCATCGTATATATACAAATAGTATATATATCTTATATTTAAACGTCTATGAGTGGAAGTGTGTGTGTCTGTCTGTCCGGCCTGGAAATGGAATCGGGCTAAGGGCTCCACCTCCGAGGATACACAAGCGAGGCCAGCACATCGGCAAAACGAAACCTCCGAAGAGAGAGTCACTCGCTTATTCGCTATTACAGAAGAGTGGCGAGCACATCGGTAAAACGGTATCCCTTTTACTTTTCCTCCCGCCGCTAATACACAAGCGAGGCAAGCACGCCAGCAAAATGAAACATCTGAAGAAAGACAGTCGCATAGCCGCTAATGCACAATCGATGTGTGAGCACGTCGGCAAAATGAAACATCCAAAGAAAGAGTCACTCATTTATCAGCTATTACAGAAGCAAGGCGAGTACATCAGCAAAATGGTGTCCCTTTTACTTTTCCTCCCGCTGCTGATACACAAGTGAGGTGAGCATGTCGGCAAAACAACATCTCCGAAAAAAGACAAAGTTGCTTAGCCGTTAATGTACAAGCGATGTGAGTACATCGGCAAAACGAATCCTCCAAGGAGAGAGATGCCCAGAGTAGTTCATTTCAATTACCTGACATCTCTACATTTCAATTTTTTTTCTGACGATTTCAATAGTTTCTAGGACCCTGGGCTTTTTACAGCACAGGCTTACACAGCTAGTATATACAGTATACTGTAATATATATATATATGCAGCGGTACCTTGGTATATGTCCTTAATCCGTTCCAGATCTTTTGACTTATACCAAACAGGGCGTATACCAAATGAATTTTTTCCATAAGAAATAAAGGGAAAATGAGTAATCCGTTCCCATGAAAAAAAATCCCATTGTTATTGGCATATTATACATTGATGGGGTTGTATAAAATAATTCAAACACTGCTTAATACTAAAATACATAAAAACAAAAGCAATTCGATGAAATAAATGAAAATTTAACCTCACTTTACTTTTTAATAACGTCTTTGTTTTTCACAATCGTAGATACCGTCGTTCTCGGCATACGGTATGCAGCAGCCATGTCCCGGATATGTGAATATATCGCTCCTACAAGTGAACTATGATTCTTAGTGCAATGAGAGAAGTCGCAAATCAACTGGAATGTTCAAGCAAATTATAGAAAAAAAAAAAGATCTGAAGACATACAAACAGGTCTAAAAAACTATAAGAAATTTTGTACTTGGACCACGAAATTTTTTAAACCGTTTCATAGGCCAAGGGTAACCTACAGTACATTCCAAATTTTAAGTTCCAAGTCCTCATGGTTCGGCAGATTTCATGATAAGTGAATCAGTGGTATTTGGCTTTTTTATATATATAGATTAAAGAATACATAACTAGGATAGCACTGATTCCCATAACTAATCATTTTTATATTTGTAATACAGTAGAAAACCACCTACCATTGCTTTACCTCCTCCATTGTACTCAGAATAAGTGAATATCTTTTAGTTAAATAAAATTATTGCCTCTAGTAACAGTAACAGTGTTGGTATCTGAATAAAGAGGTGATTTGTTATTTCCTTACCATGACACATTACAGAAACCCACAGCAATACTGAGACAATCATAAGAATGAGCTTAGGCAAGAGGCAGAATGCATTTATATCATGAAATTAATAAAGCACTCTTCTGAAATCAGCCATGTCAAATTGTTCTCTCTGATCAAATATAATAGATTGCAAATGAATCTCAGTGCGCTCTCCTTTCTCACAGAAGCCATTGTGGGACACTCAGATATGAAGCAAATGCATGTGATTGTGTGAAGATGTCACTCATGGAAATGTGCATTTGGCTGTCCTTTGTGTATCTCTATGCAAATTCAGTGCTATACTCCCAGAAGAACAAAGGAATGCAAATTATTTTGTTTTTACTTCAATGTACTAATTCAAACTGTTTTTTAGCAGAATTCTAATACTGTATGACACTGTAGTAAAAGTACATATGTTCAGAATCTGCATAAAAAAAGACGTCTTTAACTTTACAAAGAGCATACAATGAATTATAGCAACTGTCCCGTTTTATGCTAATGGTTTTTAAGAAAATCAACAAATGAAAAGTGCCATAAAGCGCCGAGTGAACACGCCATATCTTGCATTAGACTGTTCACTCACACATTTCTGCTGTTTTTCATCTGTTAATAAATTAGATTAAGTGTCTGCTAACAGTATCAAACGTAGAACTGAAAGCAACTGCTTTTAAAACTTCAAGATCTGCGACTCTTTCCTAAACTGAAAAAAGCAAAACAAAATGGGCGGAAGGGTGAATCCTCTTTTAATTTAAATATATTAATTAAGAGAAAACTAATACTTTAAACATGTTTTCTGTTTTAACAGACTTAAAGATTCACTTAGGTAACCTTCAATCATGTAATGCAAGTCACCCAATTAGAAAAAAATATTGAAATGATCATCATAAACAACAAATAACATGGTGGCACACTTATACATTTTGAGCAGTGTATATTAAAGAGAGACCAAATTTGATATTTTAAGATCTTCATTACTTCTGCATGTGACAGGCCTTGTCATGGAGCTTAGATATAGCCAGGTAGAGAAATCTCATATAGCTTGATCCTATCTTTTTGATGATATCATTCGTACGTAATTTCTCGGTATTTACCTTTATAGAATGAGATGGTGCAGTGAAGACATCAGTAGGGAATGTTTGGCGAGCTGCATGAGTGTAGTGAAGGTGCCAATAGGTAATGGCTGGTGGGGCTGTATGGGGGTGTGTATGCTCCGGTGGTCATGTGGGAGTTTGGGAGGCTGGCTGGGCAACATGTGTGCCACTGTGAGAGAAGGAGACAGGGGTAGTCCAGAGGAAATTCAGGATAGATACCTGAATAGAGGACTGAATCCCATAATATAGGAGATAAGTCTTGACTGAAGCATACAGAATGACGTATATATGAGTGCCTATATGTAGGGGAT
This sequence comes from Polypterus bichir lapradei, assembly GCA_026402145.1. Lineage (NCBI taxonomy): Eukaryota > Metazoa > Chordata > Cladistia > Polypteriformes > Polypteridae > Polypterus > Polypterus bichir. The sequence continues at coordinate 38,772,899 of JANRMT010062840.1, forward strand.
GATAGTGTGTAGGTCGGGCATTGGCCACAGCAATCTCGAGGACATATAAAGCAGAACTGCTGATACTAAGTCATATCTGTTCATCATCTTGTCATTTTATCTTCTCGCTTTAATGTCATCTCATCATTTCATCTACAGATTGTTCAGTGTGGCTGCTGTTAGGAACATTCTGACTGCTTTTGTGTTGGATAGAAGTTTGGGTGCAGTGCTTGATAAGGAATCCTCTGATTTACCCTACGACGTTACGGCAGGAATCTGGGATTGCTGTGGTGAGCTAGTCATCTAATTGTTCATTTGAGTCCTCTGATTTTTCCCTATGGAGTGGAGGCATTGAACAAATCGCAAGCTTGTCATCAGTTTTACTTATAGTTATGATCCTTGGCCCTGATTAACATAAAGAAGAGTGAAAGTGATTGAACTGAGTTTAAGGAGAGTATTGTAATCGTCCAAAGATTCGATGTTGAGATTGTAATGAATCTCGACGTTTTAGACCTCCCTGACTTTCTCGTATACAAAGTATAGGCAAAGTTTTGGAATCCTCCAAAAATTTCATTTTGAGATTTTGATGAATCTCGACGTTTTAGACATCCCTGAGTCTGAAAGTACCATTTTTGGAATTATGTCTGTGTGTCTGTCTATGTGTGTTTCTGTGTCTGTAAACACAATAACTTTAATACCCTTTCACTTAGGTCAACCAAATTTTACATACAAGTATTAGGTACAAAGGGTAGATTTCTATCAACGTTTCGGCTATTTTCATTAACCGGAAGTGGTACTTTACATTTTATTCATGACGCTGCACTGTCCAACTTATTCATCTTTATTTTTATAATCATTTTTCAATATATTATTAATTTGATTTGATTTGTTGTTGATGAGGCGGCATGGAGGCACAGTGGTACCACTGCTACCTCGCAGTAAGGAGACCCGGGTTTCGTTCCCCGGTCCTTCCTACGTGGAGTTTGCATGTTCTCCCCGTGTCTGCGTGGGTTTCCTCCCACAGTCCAAAGACACGCAGGTTAGGTTCATTGTCCCTAGTGTGTGCTTGGTTTGTGTGTGTGTGCATCCTGTGGTGGGTTGATGCCCTGCCCAGAATTTGTTCCTGCTTTGTGCCCTGTGCTTGCTGGGATTGGCTCCAGCAGACCCCCGTGACCCTGTGTTAGGATATAACGGGTTGGACAATGACTGACTGACTGACTTGTTGTTGATGGTTCTTTAATGTATATAATATAAAAATATAATCACTGTCTTGCGGTTTACTCCTCAAATATCAATCCCCATATCTGAGTATATGAGAAAGTCTAGGGGAGACCACTCCTGATTTTTTATGTTTTCATTTTTGGAGCACATTGTTTTTACTCTTTGACACTGGGACTATGCACAATTTGGAATAATCATTTTTTCAATCTATTTTTCCATAATATTTTGCATCTGTGTTTTTCTATCTCTCTCCTGCTCGCTTGGTCATGATCTCCAAGATGCCCAGGGTATAAGACATGCTAAGGTTTAGGCCAGAAGGGTATTAGGCAGACAAGACTCCCCCAGGCACATCTTAGCACACCACAGAGGAATAAGCCTGTAGCTAAAAGGGCTCTAGGGCAGAGCCTCCTGGAGAGGATGAAGGCAATTTTTCATGACGGTATCCAATTTTTCACTGATTCTCCTTTCCAAAATAGCTTCAGTATTTCCAGCATTAGCTCCATGATGGAGCTGACTTTCCTGATAAGTTTTATTTTTCAGCTGTGCAATTATTCGCCAACTTTAAGAGTGTCATTGAAAATGAATAAACGTGACAGGGAGCGGGGCCAGTCATCAGATTTAGTATTCTAAGTCCTACGAGACCGTAACATGAGCATTTCTATAAAAGAGAGGATACCACTTTAAGTTCTGTTTATTAGGCAAAATCTTAAGTAATACCAAATTTCATTATGCTAGTTTACAAAAACGAACTCTTCATGGCAAGATCGAGGGCAAAAAAAAAAAGAAGAAAAGAAATATTTAATCATTTTCAGCAACATTTTCAGAAAAGTAAAGCAATTCAGAAAGTAATATTTAAGACCAGCATGTTAAAATAGACAATGACTTTTATCGATTTGCTGGATGAAGTTAATCATGTTACACAATGCTTCTCAACTCAGCAGTTTTTACCACTTCCTTTAAATAGGTCACCGTAACAAGACATACTCCAAAGAGCAACAAAATGAAGGACTACGGTTTTGTAACAAGGGGAAGCTTTAATAAAAAGAAAGAATAAGTCTCACAGTACTGAATGCCAACTCTGACAGTCAGCAGGGTATTTTGTCAGATCACCTGCCCAGAATTGATAGCTGTTTTATCTGTAGTCTGTACAAACAAGGTTTTTAACTAGGTTAAAAAAAGTAAATCCTAATAGCTCACTTAGGGACATATCAGGATAATTGCCAGAAATACGAGTCAATAAAGTCTGGATTATTGCAAGTTCTCATTTCCCAAGGTAGTGTTTCAACATCCTAGTAACGTGAACTGTTTTGAGGTCACAGTGCTCTGTCCATTAAAAGAAACCATGTTTTGTTTTTCTCAGGAACTATGAATTATCTCGGAGGAATTGGCCATTTATTCTAAAGTACAAGTAGAGCACCATATTGTGCTTCTGATGCTCCAGAAGAGAGGTGAGCAGGTCTAATCTGTAAGAGCTCCCCGAGTGTTAAGAAAGAGCTGTCAGAAACTGCTGAATGACTATGCCTCTCTTCTTAAAAATTAAATGTCTTCTGCTTTTTAGCCATTTCAGTCATAGACTCTCAACTGAGGGATTAACTCACAATAACGCTTGTCTTAAATGCCTTTAGAAACCACACGACTGAAAAATGAGATGAAAGTATAGGGGGGAATAGGTTTTTATAAAAACAATGCTGTAAAAGGCTGTCACAATAACTGGTAAGTTCCACCCAGCCGTAAGAATGCAAATCCCAGTATCAAATTCACTTTGCAAATGAGATACCTATTTGAGCATTCTTTTGACGGGAATCATAAAAGTATTGGAATGAAACAAGAAAACTATTGGCGATTAGTGCACCATTTAATGACCTTTTCTCACAGTGCAGTTGCCCACACTAAGGGACTTTCTCTTAAAAATGATGTCCTTGGCTTTTGCTTTACTGGTTGCTGAAGATTATGTTGAGAGAACTATAGCATGTTGGTGGGTTTTCTTGACATAATTTAAGTGTGGGAATTTCACCTTAACAACTAGACAGTCATCAGTTTTGGAATTTACAGCAGAAAGATTATGCCAGGTAAAGACAAAGCTGAGAAGATGGCACCCTAGGCTTTATTCTGTCATAAAAATATATTGTAAGATCTTAACTATTTGATTCAGGTGTCTTTGCCATGAGTTTAAGAAAATCGCAGCCTCTAGTAACCAAATGAAAATGTTCTGATTCAATAGGGCTAATTAAGTACTGTATTGTTCAAATTGGCTGTAATAACAGGTATAGATGAGCATTGGCAAAGATTTCCCAGTTTGCCATGTTTTAATGTGATTTCAATTCACTTCAACATTACTGAGAGATACATAAGTCAAATTGACACACACCATGCTGCTAATGTCCTGAATCCGGTGCCTGAATCTCGCTTCGTGGGTTGTTTAAAATATAATCCCACAAAATATGATCGCAAAGAGAAACGGCCAAGTTTCCTTTTGCATACAGAGCTCACTGGATATTTCTTCATTTCTGAGGTTCAACAAAAACATATGAATTACCAGCAGAAAATGTAAGCATCAAAAAAGAATCAATCACTTCTGGACGCCTAGGCCTATTGTCTTATGCTCTTTGTACATCACCCATGCATATTTAATGAATCCTTTATTTCTTGGTTTGAATTTCAGACCTGTGAACATTAATAAAGGTGTGTTTAATTGTCCTACTGGAGCTCTTGTTTAAGTATGTATATAACTACAGTAAATACACATTAAGCTGCATTTAAAGAAAAAATGAAATCATGGCCGTGGTAACTGCCTTGTCTAATTAGTTGTGAAGTAATAATGAGAACAAGATTCTGCCTTACAGTATATTATAACACTTTAAGAGCCTGCAACAGAACTTAAATAGGAGCTTTTTTCAACATAAATACTTGGCATATAGAATGTAATTAGACAGACAAACGTAGGAGTGCATCACTATAAACCAACCAAACTTTATTATATTTATTGATTTTCAGTAAAATCATCATAAGGTAGTAACAAAGAAAATAATTAAAATACAAGAAACTAATATTGTAAGTCAAATAACAAAAAGCAATTTACACTTAGTTGACAAATTTTACTGTGCTTTAGTTAACAGATGTATTATTCTATATAGTGCCTTTACTATAACAGAATAGAGACATAATACGATAGTTTATATTTTTATTTTAAAAAGCAAATTAGGCAACTTCACCAGTAAATAGGGTACGGTAGGCAGCAATACTTTCTCGTATACGTACTGTAATCGTCCAAAAATTCGACCTCGAGATTTTGATGAATCTCGACATTTTAGACCTCCCTGAGTCCGATTTACTTTCTCATAGGGAAAGTACTGTAATTGTCCAAAATTTCGATTTTGAGGTTTTGATGAATCATGACATTTTAGACCTCCCTGAGTCTGAAAATGCCTTTTTTGTAATTGTCTGTGTGTCTGTCTGTCTTGTGTGTATGTAAACATGATGATTTGAGTACGCTTCCACTTAGGTCAACCAAATTTTGCATAGAAGTATTGGGTATAAAATGTAGATTCCTATCAACTTTTGAGATGTTTCCACTAAGTGGTACTTTTTTCTTCATGCAGCTGCAGAGTTCAATTTATTCAACTTTACTTTTATAATACAGTAATTGTTCAATATATCATTAATTTGATTTGTTGTTGATGGTTCTTTAATGTAAATAATATAAAAATATAATCATTGTCTTGCGGTTTACTCCTTAAATGTCCATTCCCATATCTGAGTATATGAGAAAGTCTAGGGGAGTCTACTCCTGATTTTGTTTAAAGGCTAATGCCTTAGCCACTAAGCTGCCCTACTTTTACTCGCCAACATTAACAGCCTTAAACTAAAATGAATATAGAGCTTCAAATGTATGACTCTGTTACGGTGGATTCAGATAAGTATTCAGACCCCTTCACTTTCTGCACACTTTATTGGGTTGTAAATTTAATTTCAAAAGGATACATTTTCTATTTTTCATCATCAGTCTACTCACAATAACCCATGATGGCAAAGTGAAAACATGATTTAAGAACAGTCTGCAAATTTACTAAAAAACAAAAACTGAAATCCCTCGTTTTTATAAAGATACAGACTCTTAATTGAGTTCCTTGTAGAAGCTCTTTGGCAGTAATTACAGTTCCGAGTCTCCTTGGGTAATTCTCTGCCAGCTTGGCGGGCCTGGATTTGGGCAGTTTATCCCATTCTTCCCAGCAGACTCTCAAACTCGGTCAGATTGGTAGGGTAATGTCTGTAAACTGACATCTCTAGGTCTCTCCACTGATGTTCTATGGGGTTAAGTTTGGTCTTTTGTCTTGGCTGTGTGCTTCAGGCCACCGTTGTACTAAAAGCTGAACTATCACCCAAGTCTAAAGTCACGTGCCCTCTAGAGCAGGTTTTCTTCAATGAACTTTCTATATTGGACTACATGCATTCTTTTTTCAACTCTGATTAGTCTCCCTGTCCCTTACACTACGAAGCACACCTACAGCATGATGCTGCCACCATCATGCTTCACTGTAGTGATTATATTAGGCAGGTGGTGAGCAGTGCCTGGTCTTCATCAGACATAGTGCTGTCCAAAAAAGGTCAATTTTTTTGTCTCAGACTGCAGAACCTTTTCTTCATTCTTTCAGAGTGCTTAAATGCCTTTTACTCAAGAGTGGCTTTCATCTCACCACTCTATCATAAACACCTGAGTGATGGATCGCTGCTGACATGACTATCCTTCTACCAGGTTCTTACATCTCAGTAGAGGACTTCTGAAGCTCTGTTACAGCATCCATTGGGTTCTTGGTCACCTCCTTGACCACAACCCTTCTTACCCAGTTACTTAGTTTGGATAGATGGCCAACTCTAAGAAGAGTCCTATTGGTTCCAGACTTCTTCCATTTTACAATATGGAGGCCAGTATGCCCGTAAGAACATCCAGAACTTTACAAATGCCTTATACCTTTACCCTCATCTATTACTTCACCACAATTTGACTGCAGAGATCTAGAGAGAGAGTTCCTTGGATTGCATGGCCTGGTTTTTGTCCTGACATACAGTTTGAATTGTGGACCTTATATACACAGGTACATCTGTGCCTAAACAATGTCCAGTCAATTCAATGTGCCACAGGTGGACTCCAACCAAGTTCTGGACATGTCTCTTAGGTTGCTAAAGCAAACAGGAGGCACCAGACCACAACTTGGAGTGCCACAGAAAAGGGTCTGAATACTCATAACAGTGAGATTTAAGTTTTTGATTTTGAATAAATTTGCAGACCTTTGTATAAACGTATTGTCACTTTGTCATTATGGATCATTGAGTGTAGACTGATGGGCAAAAATGGCAAATGTATCCATATAAATTTAAATCTACAATACAATGAAGCATATAGAAAATGGAAAGGTCTGAACATTTTCTGAATTTATACTCATTATCACAACATATTGCAAGCATATGAAGTGTTAGATATATTTTATTTTTTCTGTTTATAAACCTGTGCAGTGCTGTAGGCATGTACACTGAATTCTATGAAACAATAAAATAAGTGAAATGGTGTTCGTATAGGTGACTAGTAAGGACACAATGTACTGTATAACTATCAGCTGCAGAAGGACTTCATAATCTCTTTCGAAGACAGTAAATGCGTTCTTGAAAAGTGTAAGAGCCAATCTTAGAAAGAAATGCCAATGGCCAATAGGGGGAGGCAGCTCGATGGCTGAGGTCTCCAGGACTCTCAACAAATCCAAATCCTATTATGTGATATCATCTACTGTTGAATTCTGCTCTGTCCTTGTAATATTTCTTTTGCACTATTGTATTGTATTGAGGATTACTTGTGTTCTGTTCTGTGTATTGTATTGTATTGAACCCCTTATTTTTTTGACACCCACTGCACACCCAAACTGCCTAGAAAGGGCTCTCTCTTTGAACTGACTTTCCCAATTTCTCTTCCCGTTTTTCCTTACAAGAGTTTTTTTGGGAATTTTTCCTTGTCTTCTTAGAGAGTCAAGGCTGGGGGGCTGTCAAAAGGCAGGGCCTGTTAAAGCCCATTGCGGCACTTCTTGTGCGATTTTGGGCTATATAAAAATATATTGTATTGTATTTAAGTTAAAATCATATAGTGTCTGCTTGATTCCTATAGAACATTGTTTGCTTGATTCCTATAGAACATTAGTTTCTTATACAATACAGCACAATACAATTTATTTTTGTATACATTATAGCTGCCTAGAATATGGTATAGCCTTTCATCTCATGCAGGTTAACATGCGATAGAACTTTCTTGCTCTATCTGTAGAGCAGAGTGTAAATTAAGGCAGTTTGGAATAGGCTGATAGCTGGCATGGACTGAAAGACCCATTTGCAGTTTGTAAATGGGATAGGCATACAGTATTCTGGCTGTTTAGAAATGGCTCAACTGTATCAGCAAACTTAAAGAATGAAACAACATATACAGTGGAACCTTGGATTGTGAGCATAATTCGTTCCCGATGCATGCTTATAATCCAAAGCACTCGTATATCAAAGGGAATTTCCCCATAAGAAATAATGGAAACTCAGATGATTCGTTCCACAACCCAAAACTATTCATATAAAAATTATCAATATAAAATGTAAAGTAGAAATATATAAAACAAATTAACCTGCACTTTACCTTTGAAATGAATCATGGCTGGTGTGAGGGAGACGAGAGAGAGGACAGGAGGAGGAGGGTTGATTGTGTATAACGACTTTCATGCTAACTAACGGAATCCCTGCTATCTGTTGGCTCCCTGGAATCTTCTTTTTATGCGATGCTAACAAGGAACATCTCCAATGACAGTTGTTTTTGCCTGAACAGTCACTACACTTCGACACAAAATAAAAAAATGCTTTATGCGCTGTAAGGTTTCCAAACTCTTTTGAGATTCTACCCAATGGGATGACACGCAGAAGAGCATCCTGAAGCAACCGCAGGCTCCCGGCACTGTAGCAGTTCACCGCAAAAGCCAATACGAAAAGATCGCGGACATGCTATAAGTGCCTGCTGTTGATGGGTGAAACAAGGAACATAATAAATGCAGGGCACAGCATTACTTGGCCACTAACCTGGCCATGACCCTGCCTGACTGCTGTGTCTACATATAGGAGAGTGGCAGATCCCCCTACAATAAATAACCGTGCTGTTCCTGTTTCAAGCTGAATAAAGCTGGTGTTGCTAAAGTACTGAGACTCAGCTTCGTGTTTTGGGGTGCAAGACAGGGACTCACACGTTACAACACACACACGGTCACAATGCTACAGTAAACAGTATATGATCGTACAGATGTTGACTATATGAGTGAGGCACGTTGACTGAGACTGAGAATGGGAGATGATTACCCACAATCCTGCAGCGAGAGAGAAGAACCATCAGCTCAGTTGTGATCACGTGACGCTCAGCAGGCAAAGCGTATACTTACTACTTGTATTGCAAGACCTCGCTCGTTTATCAAGTTAAAATGTATTAAAAATGTTAGTTTGTCTTGCAAAACACTCGCAGACCAAGTTACTCGCAATCCAAGGTTTTACTGTATAAGCTTTAAACAAGAACTTTTCTTTTCTTTGCTATATCAACTTTTTCTCCACTTTTTTATGAAGTGTTTTACCTTAAATTTTTAATAAAGCTTTCAAAAACAACAATATTTTGTCTGTGGAATCATTTCAATGAGTCACAAAATTGCCAGAATCCCATGAAGCAAACTAAAGCTGCAGAACTTGGGCAATTTTGGGTAGACACAGCAACATAAAGCAAAAAACTTTATTCACTGCCTTTCAGGAGTTAAGTAGCCTTATTGTCCCTTAAATACTTTGCATATGCAGATCTTTAAAGCTAGTAAAAGTACTAAACACACAAATAAATAAACAAATAAATAACACAAATACCTGTAAAATGGATTCTTTCTACAGCTTTCTTATATCATGTTGGTTCTATTACATGCCTGTCAATGTAGATAGCAGGTGAATTACTATGTTTGATAAAACCAAATATTCAATTGAACTGATAGAGGAGAGCAAATCAGTTTGAACCTAAATGTGTTCTCTTAATTAAAACAAAATTTACAACTTTAAATATAGTTGAATATACTATTGAAGCCACGGCCCTGCAATCATTTCTTATCAGACACAACTGAGTGGAAAATCACATTGCTTGGTGAACCATATACAGTTCAATATATCAGAGAACGTAGGTTGTATATTAAAGGTTTTTCACTTACATCTTTAATTTATCAGACATTTCCAATGGTCAAAAAGTGCTCTGCACAACAGATTAGAACCTTTTTTTTTTTTTTTACAGTAAAACCCCATGTACAAGGCCCATCCATTTTTCCAGCTAGCCACTTCATTTACTCAAACTTGAAGCAGTGGAGTGTCCCTCGGTTGGTTAGTGCTGACTACCACGGAAAAAATAGCTAAAACACCCTAAAGCTACTTAAGTTTCCATGTTTTTTAATGAGGCTGATCAATTCAAATCTCTGCACTCTTCTTCTTACACATTTCATTTGTGTAACTCTCTTCAGCATGTGACCTACAGTGCATTACTAATAAATGCGGCTGGTGTGTTTTATGTAATCGCATTGTCTAACAGGAGCATTACATCTGGAATTAATAAGACAGATAAGTACATTACGGTTTTAGTTTTCTGAGGTTTACTATAATGATGTGATATACAGTAATTGGGACTGTTTTGAAGGCGGAATTACTACTTTTGGTCGCATCCAAATAATAAGTGTTCTAATGCATGGATATTTCCCTGAAAATATTGCTATTATTAGCATTTCTTGTTTCACTGATTGCAGTCACATTTCAAATCTTTGCTAATATAAGGTCACTTATATATTATGTAAAAGGGAGTACAGTGGAACCTTGGATTGCGAGCGTAATTCGTTCCAGAAACGTGCTCGCAACCCAAAACACTCTATTATCAACGCGAATTCCCCATAAGAAATAATGGCAACTCTGATGATTCGTTCCACAACCTAAAACTATTCATATAAAAATGATTCATACAAAATATAAAGTAAAAATACATAAAATAAATTAACCTGCACTTTACCATTGAAAAGAATCATGGCTGGTGTGAGTGAGTTTCTAAACTCTGGTAGGATCTCACCCAACGGGACGACACGCGGAAGAGCGTCCCGAAGCAACCGCAGGCACCCTGCACGGTAGCAGTTAGCCATAAAAGTGAATCCGAAAAGATCACGGACATGCTATAAGCGCTTGCCGTTGATGGGTGATACAAGGAACAAGGAACATTATAAATGCACAGGGCACAGTATTACTTGGCCACTAACCTGGCCACGACCCTGCCTGATTGCTGTGTCTGTGTATAGGAGAGTGGCAGATCCCGCTACATTAAATAACCGCGCTGATCCTGTTTCAAGCTAAATAAAGCTGGTGTCACTAACGTACTGGGACTCAGCTTCACGTCACACACGCACACATGGTCACAATGCTGTAGTAAACAGTATACGCTCGTACGTATGTTGACTATATGAGTGAGGCACGCCAACTGACAATTACCCACAATCCCGCAGCAAGAGAGAGAAGAACCATCAACTCAGTTGTGATCATGTGATGCTAGTACAAAGCGTATACGTACTACTCGTATTGCAAGACCTCGCTCGTTTATCAAGTCAACATTTATTAAAAAGTTTAGCGCGTCTTGCAAAACACTCACAAACCAAGTTACTCGCAATCCAAGGTTCCACTGTACATGCAGCGAACAAACTTCCCAGTCAAATACTCGCTCTGAATATACAGTATATGTTAGCATTATTTTGCAAGTAATGTTCTAAATTTTAAGTTCTGATATGATAGGTACACCCATTACCATTTCAGTAGTGGTTGCAATAATAATGAACAAAATACTGTACAAATGTGAAGGTGTTGCTCTGTGCAGATCAAAATCTATATATTTACTAGGCCAGGTAAAGTCATTGCATTAATTTTTGTGATTAATGTGGCTTGTTTAATGCATTAAAAATATTGTCGCATGCAGTGCCAGCAAATGTCTATGGTAGTGCTGTGGTCAGGGCGTCATTTTCATGTTTTTTTTTTTAAATTACGAAACAATAATACTGTAACGATCAGGCTGGAGATGCAGAAGGCCATGTGGTTGAACAGTGTACCGAGCACTGTGCATTCAGAAGGCACAGTGCATTATACAAATGAAACATCTGAATGAGAGAAGGAAGTCCTGGAAGGAGTGCGAGAGAAGGTACTGGAACAGAAGCATTTTACCGGGCATTGGTGATGGAGCACAGCAGTCTCACGGGGCAGCTGTGGCAGGGGTGTGGATGAGAAGGAGCAGCATGATGTGTGTGAACAGCGCAGAGTGAATGAGTGAGTAGAAGGAAGCGAGAGTGAAAGAATGGCGTGCTTCTGGGCCGTAACACTGAAGCAGAAGACAGTATAGAGGGGATAGACGAGTCTGAGAATGATTCAAGTTAAGGCAATCACAGAGCTGCTTTTGTGTCAGCTTCTCCAGAAGTCCCATCTTCCTCGGACAGGTTTCCACCACCTGAGGAGCGTGTCCCTCTCAGGTCAATACCCAGGGGCACTACACTGTTATTTCCACAACACACCAGTTGAAAACACTTATGTAAGAGTATAACTATCAAGTCATTGGTGATTAACAATCAAGAAAAGTATTTATGGAGTTTTAACACAGATTTTAATGCATGCCCAATAAAGAGATGTCTATTCTTTTAATTAAATCGGTCTTCAGCGGTGCATTCAAAGTCAACAGTCGTTTCGATCTTTTAATTTTTACTTTGACAAGTCTGTGTCTCATATGCTATGCCAATTTGATAATTAATACATTTTCTCATTCCCTTTGTTTCAACTTGCCTTTTAGGAAGGCATTCAAATTCAGGTTGTACAAGTTGAAACTGTACCATTACTTTTTTTTTAATTCCATTGTGTTAATTCCAAATTAAATTTGTGATTCTGTGTCTACTTACTTCGTGATTTTTGCATCAATTTTATAATTATGTTTTAATGTTAGATGCAGGGCAGTGGGTAGCGCTGCTGCCTCGCAGTAAGGAGACCCGGGTTCGCTTCCCGAGTCCTCCCTGCGTGGAGTTTGCAGGTTTCCTCCCACAGTCCAAATACATGCTGGTTAGGTGGATTGGTGATTCTAAATTGTCCCTAGTGTGCGCTTGGTGTGTGTGTGCATGCCTTTTGGTGGGCTGGCACCCTGCCCGGGGTTTGTTTCCTGTGTTGGTTGGGATTGGCTCCAGCAGACCCCCGTGGCCCTGTAGTTAGGATATAGCTGGATGGACGTTAGATGCAGTTAATTACGATTAATTACATACGTTTATGCAATTAATTTGTTAATGTTTTTTTAATTGATTAATTTTTTTAACTGGCCTGTACACTGGTACTGTGAATGCTGTGCAGAGTGGAGGCAGTTGATTCTGGGGTTCGTCAGGGGTCTGTTCTTGCTCCTACTTTGTTTAATGCTTGTATGGACTGGGTGTTGGGCAAGGTTGTGGGGTCAAGTGGCTGTGAGGCACCTGTTGGTGAAGAAAGATTCACTGATCTTGACTTTGCTGACAATGTTGTGATCTTCACGGAGTCAATGGAGGCTCTAATCGGGGAGCTCAAGAGACTGAGTGAGGAGTCTGAGTGTCTGGGCTTGCGAGTGTCCTGATAAAAACCAAAGATCCAGGCCTTTAATGACCTCTTTAATGGCCTCTTAAGCACAACCATAAGCAGTGTGTCTGTCTGCGGAGAGAGTGTCGACCTTGTCGAGAGGTTTATTTACCTTGGCAGTAACATTCATGTCTCTGGTGACTCTTCCTATGACGTCAGTAGATGGATTGGGAGAGAATGGAGGGTCATGAGGTCGTTGGAAAGGGGTGTGTGGTGCTTCTGATATCTCTGCAAAAGGACAAAGGTCCAGGTCTTTAGAGTCCTGGTGCTTCCTGTCTTGCTATATGGTTGTGAGACATGGATGCTATCCAGTGAACTGAGATGAAGACTGGACTCCTTTGGTACTGTGTCTCTTCAAAGAATCCTTGGGTACCGCTGGTTTGACTTTGTGTTAAATGAGCGGTTGCTCATGGAGTCCCGAATGAGGCACATTACCTGCATTGTGAGGGAGCGTCAGTTACGGCACTATGGCCATGTGGCGCGTTTCCCCGAGGGTGATCCAGCTCGTAGGATCTTCATTGTTGGGAATCTGAGTGGCTGGACCAGGCCAAGGGGTCGCCCACGTAACACCTGGCTGTGGCAGATAGAGGGTCATTTCCGGAAGGTGGGACTGGGCCGCATGTCTGCCTTGGGAGTTGCAAACCGGGATCCCGAGCTGTTTCGTCATGTGGTGGTTGCGGCAATGCACTGTACCAGTGCATGCTTCCCAACTTGACTTGACTTGACTTGATTCCCAGGCCTAATATTTACTGTATAGAATGCAAAATTGAGTCACTCCCCCACTCAACAACAAAAACACTATTTCCAGTCTAGTTAAAAGGGTGAAATTTGGCAGATAGGTAAATCTAGGCTAGTAGGTATCCTCTAAAAAATGTGTGGAAAGCAGGGCGCTCCAGGTGCCCCAAGCCCAACACAGATAGGCAGAGATACGAGTTCCAGGCAAAGCACGCGTTTATTCCCGTGGGAAGCGGTTTTCCCTCGCTTCCCACAGCACCACAGTACAATTAAGCAGCACAAATACACAGTCCATTTCTTCTTTCCTTCTCTTCCTCTCTGTCCACCTCCACTCCTCCATGGTCAAGCTTCACCCCTCTTCCTCCCGACTCTGGCTCCTCAAGTGGAGTGAGGTGGCTCCTTTTATGTTGGCCCAGGGAGTGTTCCAGGTGGCTTATTAATCAAACCTGGAATCATTCCTAGATGTGGTGAGAGCCCAAAGTAGGCCTCCGCAGCTCCCCCTGGCAGCCCCCATGGAACCCAACAGGGCTGTGCCAAACTCCAATTCCCAGCGTGCCCTGCGGGAATCAGGAGGGCTGCCCTCTAGCGTCCTGGGGAAGGTAGTGCCCTGCCCATGCCCTCTCCCCCGGTCTTTTTCCAATCAAGCTGGTGTTCCGACCAAGTAATGGCTGTGGCCGCCCGTCACAAAGGACATTTTGATATATCGATATTAAGAGGTAACCACCCCACAACAGAAAATCTAAATACCTCAAAATCACAACAACACTTTGACTGATTTGATTGAAATTTCATGACGTTATAGAAAAAGGAAAATTAGCTAACCTGTGTTTTTTGTTACTTCTCAATATGTGATGGTAACAAGTGGGCTGTAAATGAGTAAAGGAGCAAATGAGCAGAGAAGTTTTTATTCCCTATGAATTTTAAAGTCTGAGTTCTAAGCCACAGAATAAGAACTAAGATCTATGACCTGAGTGCTTTTATCACTTTCTAAAACCTGGCCAGTTGGCGAAACACTTAGTGTTTAATATTCATGCATCAAACTCCCCTTCAACAGATTTTAGAGGCTCAAGAATATCCCAGTAAAGCAAATTTTAAACAGAGTTAAGAGCAATAAAGTCACTCAATATAATTAATGCACCGTACTGTGAAGAGCAGAGGTCTGTGGAGACCCGTAATAGAATGGTAGGAAGAATTTTTATATTAAATTACCAATTATTTAATATGAAATTTCATATTAAATTACCAGTAGTTCATATTATCCAAGCACATATTTTTGTACATTGCAAGTTATTCTTATAATAAAGAGCACCCCCTCATTGTTAAGAAAACTGATGCTGTTGGGAAAATTGTATATCCTTAATGAAAAATATCTTTTTAAAACAAATAATCTTTGATCTATTTTAGAGGACATAGATTGTACCTGCATTCCAGAATCCTCAAATGTCAGTAAAAAGCTTAAGATCTATAATGATTCTTTGAGTTCTGTCTTTGATCGGCATACACCAGTCAAGGTATACATTATGACCTTTCCTCACTCACTGCTTAGGTTTATCTCGTGGCTCAGGAAGATAACATTTACTGTATGCAGGCTTGGTCAACAAATGAAGACCAGCCTTGACAGTTTACTGTATAAGCAGCCATACGAGGCAATCAGAAGGCCTCTTCTGCACAGACACTCAGCTCTTATTGCAATTCAAGGTTCTATATACAGTAGGTTCAGTGCCATTATTTGTCTTTGAAAACTTTAACTAAGTCCTCCATTCCATTTAACTTCACAATATGACCAGCAAATGCACTAATTGATTTCTTCTTTATGTTCAAAATGTGCAGAGGCACTTCAGGAAAATAAATTATTAACTGACTACTTCAGCAAGTCAGAATGAATCACTCAATCCATGACAGGTGCAGCTTATTTACTGTTTTGTTCAGCATCTCAATACCCAACTTTCCTTTAGACGTTTGTTCGTCACTTACTGCTGGTGGTGGAAATGCTTGATATTCAAATAACATGAAGAATCTGTTTTTTCTAAAAAAAAAAAAAAAAAAGAAAAGAAGTGTAATTCATTCATTGCATTCTCTAGTCAAATGGGTGACATTTTATAAATGCACACGTATCATACTGAGAATACAGATGATTTCTCAATGTGAGTCACTTCATTCAAAATGATTTGTTCTGAAGGATTTGTTCACTAAAAACTGAGGGCCTACTTAGGAGATCCACCTCTCAAATGTTGCCCACCTCATGACTGATGCCTAGTCTTACTACTTCTGTTACCAGTCTAATGATCAGGCTTGCCACCCTCTGCTACTTTGACTGTAAAAAAAAAAATTAAATCAATTATTAATTTTTAAAATACTGAAAGATTCCTTTGATAACATTACTATCGGATAGTAAGAAGTGTTCATCGGCGAAATTTGCCAAAGTGTTTCTCGCAGAGAATTTTCTTGGTTTGCTAATGACCTTGTTCACTAAATATTTTCCTTAAAATTCATTGCATGGCCAGCTTAGAATGACATTTCTTTTTCCCCAGTGCCCCATAATGCTTTGAGAGGCCAGTGTGACATTACAGAACTGTAACAACCAATGTTGGTTGAAACAAACAAGTATACAACACTGATCCTAGTAGTGTACAATGTGTTGAATGGACTGGTATATCAAATATGGATTTAATGCAAACTGTTTTACTGGTATGCTAAAAATTAGAGAAAAATGTGAATTCATTTAACGCAAAATTCAATCGCAGACGGAATCTGAAGATTTGCCATCTTAAAAGTAATGCCTTTTTGTATTGATTTGTATGTGAGCTATGTTTAATATGTGAGCCTACCCCTTTAGAAGTAT
Source organism: Polypterus bichir lapradei (assembly GCA_026402145.1). Classification (NCBI taxonomy): domain Eukaryota; kingdom Metazoa; phylum Chordata; class Cladistia; order Polypteriformes; family Polypteridae; genus Polypterus; species Polypterus bichir. The sequence continues at coordinate 38,789,367 of JANRMT010062840.1, forward strand.
TACCCAGAGTGCTGTGCAGTTGATGCACAGAGAAAGAAGTGACAAACTCCCGTGATTTAGTGTTTAGTGCTTATTTGGAAGCAGAGGCAGTGATTGAGTAACTATGTGAGGGGTAAAAGAAAAAGTGTACTTCTCGGATCAATAGGTGAGTACATACAACGCCTGCAATGGAACCTGCAGGAGCCGAGCCTTAGTGAATTATTACTTCCTGTGTGCTACTGACTGCAAGAAATGTTACTACTCTGATATTTAATTCAATTAATTTTATCTCAGGGAGGCCCAGTGCACAGTGTTTAGCATTGCTGTCTCACAGCTCAGGTTATACAATAGTTGACAGGTGCTACCCACCTAAAAGTCCAATACACCGTTATAATCCGCTCAAATCTAGTTCAGTTTCTCCTTCCCCATTGACTTCAATATATTATCAAGGTGTTCAGCAAAGTTTCGGAACATTTCTGCAATTTTGCCGAACTTGAGGTGAAGCAAATTCAGTGCGTTTCACTTATCACTAGTTAGCTAGAAGCTTACCCATGTTTTGCTATCTATGACAGAAAGTAAAAATTATTTATTTTTTACTGTTCATACGAGATGTTGCTAGACTGCTGCACAATTCTGTTTAAAAGAATCCAGAGTAAGAATCCCTGTAGTCTGCAGTATCTAAAACAGTCCAGTGAAAGGAAGGGGTGCAGAACTCCTACACTTTCAGTAATACATTGGCTTTTAATAAATAAAAAAAAAAAAAAAATTGTCCTTATTTTTTTGACCCAGAGGTCTTTGTGTACTTGTCCCACCATATGTGAAGAGCTTTTCCACATGCTGTCAACCTGCACTCTTAGCTTTTAACAGTTATCTTCAACTTTATAACATTCCAAGTCCAAAGTACAATTCCAATCTGTTGTGGTGTGAAATTTTGCATATAAGTTGATAAATATTTTGTATGTCTTTGTTTGTAACTTATAACACTAATGTCTATCATTGATAAGGACAGCAATGGTTTGATGGTTAAGCACTGATCCTTTGTAATTTTATAACAGGGTTAGTGGAAGTGCCTTAAACAAGTTGGGCAAATGTTTCTCTGCAGGACTCTCTCAGTCAACCCCCGCATGGAGGTCAACTATCTAGCTGGCGAGCTTCACCTTAACTAATGGTTTTCGGGGCAGGTGGGAAGGTATTCTGTGTCCCATTGGTCTGAGGTATGGCTGTTTGGAATTGGCTTGTATCAGAAGCCTTTAAATACCATGACACCCTATTGGCTGTAGGGTTTGGACAGAGAATCTATATATTTGCTTGCTTTACCACACACTCTCTCTCTCTTACAAACATCAATGAAGAAGCATCTCTCTGTCACACTATGAACTGAAAGAGACAACACAATGAAGAGGTCGGAAGCCATATTGAGGCAGGCATGTGGCCTGTTCTGAAGAAAGCTGACCAAAAATGAGGACTTAAGTAGAGACATTTAAAGTAATTAAAAGTCTGTGTGCCACCTGAAACTACACTTCACCATTTATCAGGTTGTATGGTTGCCAATATTCAAATGTACTTTGCTTATTGTTATTATTTATGAATATTATCAATAATACATTATTTAAAGTGTAACTTAACTCCTGCTTGTCCTTTACTACACCTAATTGCCTGAGGTTATAAATGTAGAAGGGAAGGTGGGGAGAAGTTATATTGTACAGTACCTTATAAACGGTGGTAAGTCTGTGAGATTTAAGGCCTTCTGACAAAGGCTACACATTAATAATACAAAAGGGGAAAGTAGAGTAATATATCACTCTACGAATACAAAATACCACTCCAAAGATTAATTCTGAAACTAGAAACTACTGGCATTAGAAGTAACTCACACAACTGGAGTTCCAGTTGGTTAATCGGCAGGAGACAAATAGTAACGATAAGAGGTGAACTGCTATGATTCCAGGCTACCCAGAACTCCAAAGCAGGCCTGAGGAACTCAAGAAAATCAGACTTGTACTCCTGCACAGAATTATAAAATTCAAGGTAGGTGTCACCAGCACAAAGTAAGCCTGGCTCCCTACACTCAAGAAGCAAGTTTTGGAGCATACAGTGGAACCTCGGGTCACGACCGTAATTCGTTCCAAAACTCTGGTCGTGACCCGAAGTAATTTCCCCCATAGGATTGTACGTAAATATAATTAATCCGTTCCGGACCATACGAGCTGTATGTAAATATTTATTTTTTAAAGATTTTTAATCACAAAAATAGTTAATTATATCATAGAATGCACAGTGCAATAGTAAACTAAATGCAAAAGCATTGAATAACACTGAGAAAACTAACATTGCAAGAGTTCACGCTATAGCCTTACGAACCGCTCTCTGTGAACACTTTTATTAATGAGTTTTAAGCACAGGGAAAAAAATTAACATTTGAAAAATCCATAATTTATACAAAACTAACCATAAACAACCAAGAAAACTAATCTTGCATGAGTCGAGTTCTGGCATGAAGGAAGTGAGGAGGAACTGGGTGGAGAGGAGATTACAGTTTTGAGGTAAAGTGAAGTGAAGATGCAGGTTCACTGCATGCTCCCATCTCGCTTCCGGGAGCCCTTAAACCCGTCACCGTCGGCAATGTTACCGATGAGCACGACAGTGAGGCACTACAATGGAGCAATCGGAAGGTGCAAAAAGTGCCAAGTGCTTTTATTAAAATCAACAAAACAACAATCAAAAACAAAGTCCAAATTAAATAAAGTGCAGTGCCTTCAGAATCCTTCAATAAATAAATGATCCCATAAAAAAAGAAGTGAAGTGGAGGTTCATTAAATTCAACAAGATTAAAACAATGCTTGAAGCAGTCTCTTTAAAAACAAGCCCGGTGCATTCTTTAACTGCCTTCTCGGCCTTACTGCCTTCTTTAACTGCCTTCTCGCGTGCTCTCTGTCTCGCTCGCTCGCTCTCTCACGCTCTCTCTCTCTCTCGCTCGCTGTACAGTGAATGCACAGGGAGAGATTGAACACTTGCAGAATTCATTGGCATGTACGAACCAGAAGGGAAACTGGCTTGTTTGTCACCCGAGTGTGTGGTCATGAACAGATGCAAAAGTTTGGCTAACTTTTTGGTCGTAACCCGATTTGTATGTGGTCCGAGACGTTTGTGACCCGAGATTCCACTGTATGCCCCCCAAAATTAAAGTCAAACTCTAAACATCTAAAAAGGGAGAGGGGAATCATAAAACCCCCTGACATGAATAACAGAAACAAGTGACTTATTATAAGGAGTTTATTTTCAAATATGTTAAAAAGGGGGCACTTTGCAAGAAGTACATTTAAAAGACAGCAAATAACAAAAAACAGAAAAGAGAAGACAATTCAAAAGCCAAAATATCAAAATATGAACACTTATAAAATCAGAAAAAAAACAAAATTAGCTTAACAACAGAAATGACAAGTCAATATTGCTTCAACCCTAGACTAGGTCCCCTTAGGTCATTATTTAGGTTGAGGTGGACCACATAGCTGCTACATCAGAGGGTTCCAACCCTTGTGCTCCACATGTAACAAAGACACTACGTAACATAAAATACAAAATGATTATTAAACAAGGCAATATTGACTGAAAAATGGTAAAGTATAACAAGATATATTCAAACACTTAAAACAACAAAGTAAACAACCAAAACCAAATAGCCAAACCAAAATAATGACACTCCATATGGACTAGGTCATCAGTAGAGTCCTTCATGGGTCTGTCCTTAGATTGTTAGGTTTTTCTAATTTATATCAATGACATACATTCTGACACAGTTACTAAACTTGAGAAATTTGTAGATGACACTAAACAGATAATAAGCAGAAACTGAAGAGGCAGCAAAAGCAATCTCAAAAAGAACTTGACAATCTTGAAAACTACACAAAAACGTGGAAAATAGAGTTTAATACAGAAAGAGCAAAGTGTTACATATAGGCAGGGGTAATATCAATTATAAGTACAAATGAGAAACACTGTTGCCTTACAGGAACCCGCACACAATTATCTCACCATCTTGAAAAGGTGCCGAAGCACTTAAAAAGGCAAATGCTTGTTATATTGCAAAAACAGTTGAACATAACTTAAGGAACATTATGCTAAGTCTGTGTAATGCATCTAGAGCACTATGTGCAGTTCTGGTTATAATGCCAAAAAAAAAAGAAAACAGAGGCCGTGCAAATGAAAGCAGCTAAGTGCACCCCAGGACTAAAGGAAATGTGTGGTATAGCGGGTCCGTGGCTCTGAAAGAATGTCCGGGTTTTTTTAAGAATAATCCATTGGCCATGTCAGTCTTGGTGGGCGCACTCGCGCAGCTGTGGGGAGTTGGGGAAGTAATTAGCACTATATGTACCTGCATGTGAAAATTGTGTACCAAATCTTGAGGAGCGTGACTAAGGTTGCTGTGCTCACGGAGGCATATAAGTATGGGTATACACAGGAGAGAAGGGACAGAGAGGAAAGACAAGCAGTGAGAAAGATTTGTAGAGTGAGAGTGTGGGCATTGGGGAGGAGAGAAAGAACAAGCCAGCCGGCTAGAGAAAGAGGAAAGGCAGCATGGGCAGTGGTCCCATGATAGAGTGAAGGATCTACGCTCTAAGGATAGATCGTCCCCATTGATTGTGTAGCGGAGTGGGAGCGATCAAGGTGGAGTCCTCTTCAGGGATCCGAGGGGAGACTGCTTGAGCGTGAAGGGGCAGCCAAGATGTGGGTCGGGATGGAGAGGACCACAGCTGCTGAAGTGTTCGCCAGCTGAGCAAACAATGGGTTAACTGGGGAGGCTTGGAAGGAGTTGTGCTTGGCTCGTTTGACCCAATGACTGTTGTTGGTTTTTATTCTCATTTTTAGCCTTGTTTTTAATCTCCTGGGTGTTCAACTATTTTTATGGATTATTTATTTAAGAATTTTTGAAACTGCACTTTCTTTTTGAACACTCAATTATTTTAATAAAAGCACTTGAACACTTTGAACCATTCCGTTGCCTAGAGTGTTTTGTCCCCATCTGCCACGCTCATCCGGTTACATTATTGATGGTGTTGGGTTCAAGAGGCTCCCAAATATGGAAAAGGGAACTTGGAGCCGGACCCGCACCATCACAAAATGTCTTAATCTGATAATCTCAGGACTTTAACCCCATTTAGTCTTGAGCAAAGAAAGTACAGGAGGAACTGAATCAAAGTTTGATTCAGAATTCTTTTCAATTAGATAGGAAATCACATACTTGAAGGCACTAGTGAAAATAAGGAGGAAATGCATTTCAGATTGAGACGAGGAATCACTTCTTCATACAAAGAGTTGTGAGATTCTGGAACAAATACAGTTGAAGCAGAAGACTTCACCATTTTAAAAAGTATCAAGTATAACGCAAAAAATATAACTATCGACGAACCAAACAAGTTTAACGGATTGAACGGATCCCTCTTGTTTGTCATACTTCTTGTGACAAGTTTTGTTATCCCTCCTAGTTGCAGATAAAACCCTTTAACACTCTCCTTGACTCCTGAATGCTGTAGACAGCTGCAAGCCATGTAATTACCAAATCTCTGCTTTTAATTAACACCATAATTAATGCTTAACACAAACAAGCTCATATAAATCAGTTGGTAACAAAGCAGCTTGTTGCAACTTCATGTTATCCCCTGCATCGTCAATAAATATTTAATTTGTAAATTCCATGATATTAAAATTAAGAAACTTAATTTAATGTCCTGTGTCCAGCGGTTACATTTTATATATAATTACATGCAGTCCAATGTAATGATTAACTTGTCTTACATTCAATAAGTTATTATTGACAGGTGAGTTTCCATATGGCAATTCGGAAATGTTTCTATATTTTTATCTTCTAGATGGTAGCTACCAGAGTTTCCACTATCAAACATCATGAAAGATTATAGCTGTCTAATCAAGAGGTTTAATGATGACCCTAACATAATGTTGAACCTAACTTGCACCTTACATCTTTCTATTCGTCATTTCCAAGGTCTTTGACAAATGAAACACATCAGATGGTTTAAGGTTTTGACAAATGTTGCCTTTGTATGCTTAACCGATAGTGTAAGACTTGCAGCCATGTAGGACTTGCTAGTATTGTCTACCTGCAGTAACACAGTTTATCTGAATTTAATACTAACTGTACGGAATGTAATATAATTAGGAATCACAGAAAAAGGAAGAGTGCAGTTGTGTCCTTAAAATATACTCTGTCCAAAAATGATATTTTTTTATGTGTTATGTGTTACCTCATGTAGCAATGGCCGAAAAAAAAATAGAATTTCTTATTTTCATGTAGGACTGAAATAAAGTTTCTGATAAAATAAGACACAATGTTGACCAATGCTGGACAACAGCAAAGAGTGTCAAAAATTTTCATGAAAGAACATTGCTCAGATTGGATAATCCACATGTCAAGTGTTCACAATATGCAAAACACATGTATTTTTTGCTAAGATATTGTTAAACTAGCTATACCGCCCATCTAAGATGGTTTGGAATATAAGTAATCAATGTAAACCTCAATGTTAACGTTTTCAGTGCACCATGCAATACATAAATCGCTGTTATATGCCATTTGGTATGGGATTTGTAAAAGCAGGGATAATGTTTGTGATGTGCCATCTGTTGGAATGACAAATGCAATGCCTTTCATTACTAAAAGTGCTTGTGATGAGCCATCTTTTGGAATGACAGAGACATAGCAACTGGATGGACACACAGATACTTATCTGTGTATTAAGGTGGATAAATAACTCAGAAAAATGAAAGTAGTCCACAAGGTCATACATGTATGCTTGGGAAACAGCTTCAGGACTTGTCAACTTGTAATTCCGCCCCAAGCCAAGTGTTGGCGCTCTTTTATAATGCCTCTCCTCTGCAGATCCAGAAACTAACATGACATCACTTCCGGTTCTGGGGCTCCTGAACCCTCCCCTTCCGCCTCACCGACGTCATAACCAGCACCGCCAGTCAGATCCGAGACTGATGTCTAGAACGACGTTTATTTCACGACACATTAATTCGTATTGATTATTTTTGACATCTTAATATACTCAGCAAAAAAAGAAACGTCCCTTTTTCAGGACTGTGCATTTCAACAATAATGTTTTAAAAATCCAAATAACTTTACAGATCTTCATTGTAAATTGTTTAAACAATGTTTTCCATGCATGTTCAATTAACCATAATCAATTAATTAACATGCACCTGTGGAATGGTCGTTAAGACCTTAACAGCTTACAGAAAGTAGGCATTTAAGGTCACAGTTCTAAAAACGCAGGACACTAAGGAGACTTGTCTACCGACTGTGAAAAACACCCAAAGAAAGATGCCCAGGGTCCCTGCTCATCTGCGTGAATGTGCATTAGGCATGCTGCAGGGAGGCATGAGGACTGCTGATGTGGCTAGGGCAATAAATTGCCATGTCCACACTGTGAGACGCCTAAGACAGCGCTACAGGGAGACAGGAAGGACAGCTGATCATCCTCGCAGTGGAAGACCACGTGTAACAACACCTGCACAGGATCGGTACATCCGAATATCACACCTGCGTGACAGGTACAGGATGGCCACAACAACTGCCCGAGTCACACCAGGAACACACAATCCCTCCATCAGTGCTCAGACTGTCCGCAATAGGCTGAGAGAGGCTGGACTGAGGGCTTGCAGGCCTGTTGTAAGGCAGGTCCTTACCAGACATCACCAGCAACAACGCCGCCTATGGGCACAAACCCACCTTCGCTGGACCAGACAGGAGTGGCAAAAAGTGCGTGAGTTTCTGCATGACAGCAATGTCAGTGTTCTGCCATGGCCAGCGAAGAGCCCAGATCTCAATCCCATTGAGCACGTCTGGGACCTGTTGGATCGCAGGGTGAGGGCTAGGGCCATTCCCCCCAGAAATGTCCAGGAACTTGCAGGTGCCTTGGTGGAAGAGTGGGGTAACATCTCACAGCAAGAACTGACAAATCTGGTCCAGTCCATGAGGAGGAGATGCACTGCAGTACTTCAAGCAGCTGGTGGCCACACCAGATACTGACTGGTACTTTTGATTTTGAGCCGCCCTTCATTCAGGGACACATTGTGAAACATTTTTAGTTTATGTCTTATGGTGTTGACTCTTTTAGTGTTCATACAAATATTTACACATTAAGTCTACTGAAAGTAAAAACAGTTGAAAGTCAGGGGACATTTCTTTTTTTGCTGAGTATATATGGGGTTTGCCTGAGGGTGCCCCAACTCTTTGCCTGTGTGTCTGTGCTTTGTGTACAACAGAAAGGAAGTGTCATCACATGGGGCTGCACCTTCCCATTGAAGATAGCACTCTTGATTGATGAATGGTGGGAGAGGCAGGTCTTCAATTCAAAAATGCAGGCATACTATTGGATAACTTGGCATGTGGATTATGTGAAATGAGAAACGTGAGATTTTCTCTTTTTTTTTATATTGTTTGCTGTGGTCCAGCATTGGTCTCCATAAAAACTTGTTATATCAGAAACCGATATGTCTGCACTCCACAAAAATATGATTTTCAAATTTTTTCTCGCCCATCACTGCAAACTGCATGGGGTAAGTAACATATACATAAATATCACTTTTGGATGAAGTATTCCTGTATGGATTAAATCTTTATTTTTTCAATAATAAGGCATCTAAGCACCTACTCCATGTAGCCACAGTACTACAGGCATTTCATTATGGCTGATTGATGCTGTTACATTTTTGCTTTTTGCTAACACCTTGTGCATTTTAAAGAAGCAAACAAGCCTGTTATGAAAATTTCAAAATGATTTTGTGTTGAGGTGCGACACATTTCATCCTATGACAATATTCACTTTACACTGAACAGACACAATCCACTGGTATCTAGCCTTTTTCAATTTTCACAGCATATACTCACCATTTTTATTCCATCAATGTGCTAAATTGCCCGAGGAGACTTTCAAGCAAAACTTTAACATTAAAAGTTGGGAAATTTCATAGTAGCAATTTATGAGAAAAGAAAAAGAAAACTATGTACGCATTTTGATATATAGAATAATTACAAAAATGTACAAAATGTTCAGAACTTTACAAGGCAAACGGCAATTATTAAAAGATACAAAATTATATTGCTCAGTTTATTCAAACAATATCAGCAAATTAATTTCAGTTACAACGATTCAGAACAATCAGTCCCTTCTCACTTGCCATTTGATTCATTATAAAACATTGCCTACCTGTATTTATTTTTCAAAAGAATAGGTTTAATGAGAGCCCAAACTATGCATCCTTCATATGCAAATTACAACTTCAAATTATGCACCTAACCTCAGAATTGCTGAGAACCCGAACTGTCACATTGTGCTTTCTGAATGTCTCAAATAGTGCCATTTTATACTCCATTTAAAAATAAAGAGAAATCCTTTCATCCTTTAGCTTTTATAATATAATGATGGATAAACTGACCTTAAATCAATGTCAAAAGCTTTTTTTGGGTGGTTGAAAGTACAGTCAGCGCTAATGGTGGAGCAACAATGCAGCCGGCTATTTTGCATGCAGAAAGGTACCATGCAGGAATTCAGTTTAATTGACTGCCATGAAACTGCACATTTCAATCAACCTACACTTTATAGGCAAGGTTATTTAGCCACCATAAATTCACACTGCTGACAGGCTTTAATGATCTTTTGGTATATGCTATTACTATAATTATTTTGCTACTATTTTAGTGTTCGTACCCCTTTTGTGAGGGCCTCTGCAAATCCATCCCACATGAAAGATGCAGCTTCTAATGGGCAAATTTCAAAAGCATAAGTTATCTAAATAAACAAAAAAGTTTAATATGTAACACTTTCTGTATTGAATGACTGTAATTGTAAGCTTGCAAGATTACAATACAATATGAATCACAATCAGTTTTGTTTACATTATAAATTGATTTTGGGGGAAATAAATATGAATATCATTTGTTCCAACTCATTAGGCCTTGCCTGCCATTCTTTCAGCTGCATGAGAATCACTCTGATGCAGCCGCTAAACGCATCTTATTTTGCTGTTTTAGGAAAAGGAAACGAATAAATCAAAATTTTAGACTTTACTGCTCTGCTGGCTGTGTAATCAAAGATAACATCATGCACACAAAAGGTGCTTACATGAACTGTAGCATGCAGTATTTATAAAGCTAAACATTGCATATGTTTCATGTTATATCTCTGAAAAAAGTTCTGGTAGACTTCTAATTGTTCCTGGAAAAAAAAATCCAAGAAAACCAACGAAAACAGCAGTGGTGTTTTTTGCAAATTTTGATGACAGGGAAGAAGACTTAGGGCTCGTTTATACTTCACGCTCAGAACGCATACGTGCACGCATAATGGCTGCCACGCGTTCCCAGCGTTCATTTGACGCCAGGCATGTCAAACACGCGGCCCGGCTTGACAGATCCTAGTTAGCACTAAATTTGTACAAAATGATTACAATCTTCTGTGACTGAATCATTTGGGATCTTCGGTGTTACTTACTGACTATTCTTACTTCCGCCTTCTGACAAAAGTGCATTTTCCCATGGCATTGCGGTACTGGAAACGTCATCTGCTAGTATAGCTGCAACTGCGGCGTTAGCTCCTTAATACCCTAGGCATGACACTGCCCCAAGAGCCTTGACCAAAGTTAATGAGTCACGACGTCGCAACTGAAGTGCTAGGCTGCAGCAGCCTGGCAGGCTACACTACTGGCTGGGCTGCTGAGACTGGCCACTGGGCAGAACTGACCATCACAAGTAGCGGGAGATCGACAGGTAGAACAGTGCGGCGTCCACAGTGATGCAGGCTCTGCATTGGTCTGTCGTGGTGAAAAAGGAGCTACGCCTTTAAGGCAAAGCTCTAAATTTACCGGTCGATCTACGTTTCTACCCTCACCTATGGTCATGAGCTGTGGGTAGTGACTGAAAGAACGAGATCACGAATACAAGCAGCTGAAATGAGTTTCCACAATGAGTGTCTGGGCTTTCCCTTAAAGATAGGGTGAGAAGCTCAGTCATCCGGGAGGAACTCAGAGTAGAGCCACTGCTCCTCTGCATCGAGAGGACTCAGATGAGGTGACATGGGCATCTGATCAGGATGCCTCCTGGAAGCCTCCCTGGTGAGGTGTTCCTGGCACGTCTAACCGGGAGGAGGCCCCGAGGAAGACTCGGGAAATGCTGCAGGGACTATTTCTCTTGGCTGGCCTGGGAACTCCTCGGGATTCACCCAGAAGAGCTAGAAGAAGTGGCCAGAGAGAGGGAAATCTGGACATCTCTGCTCAAGCTGCTGCCCCCGCGACCTGATCTTGGATAAGCTGAAGAGGATGGATGGATGGATATTTTCATGTTTTTTTGCTCTAGTTTTATATAACTTTTGTGCTAGTATTGTAACAGCAGTTAGTGCAGACTACAGCTGAAGATCTGAAGTGGATGCGAGAAGTTGGTGAGTTGTTAAACAAATTTTTGTGATTTTGAGTTTGTAAAATTAGTGTAGGTCAGGAGGCTTTTTGCATATTGGCTTCTTTTACAATATAAACTTTGAAGTAAACTTAGTAAAGTAAAATTAGATTTTTGGAGGATTTGTTTTTCAACTTGAATTACTGAGCAATGAATTCAGTGAGCGTTTTCGTGATTTCAGTTCACACGAACAGGACTTTGCGCTGTTTACATCACCATACTCTTACAACGTTGAGAATGCGCCTGAGAATATCCAAATTGAATTGATTGAACTGCAGTCAGATTCTATTCTGAAGGCAAAATACAACGAAGTTGGCGTGCCAGGCTTGTATGCTTACCTGCCACCCTCGTATGTGCAGATCCGTAAGTTGGCATCGAGAGTACTGTCTATGTTTGGAAGCACTTACCTTTGTGAGCAATTGTTTTCGTTAATGAAAGCTACCAAAACCCCACATCACTCAAGACTTACTGTCGAGCACATTTCATCCCTCATAAAAGTTGCAGTTACACAAGATTTCAAGCCTGATATTGATGAACTGGTTACTAACAGGAGATGCCAAGTGTCGGGACAAAACAACAACAACAACAACAACAACATTTATTTATATAGCACATTTTCATACAAAAAAATGTAGCTCAAAGTGCTTTACATAATGAAGAATAGAAAAATAAGAGACACATTAAGAAAATAAAATAAGTCAACATTAATTAACATAGAATAAGTGTAAGGTCCAATGGCCAGGGGGGACAGAAAAAACAAAAAAAAAACTCCAGACGGCCGGAGAAAAAAAAATAAAATCTGCAGGGATTCCAGGCCATGAGACCGCCCAGTCCCCTCTGGGCAATCTACCTAACATAAATGAAACAGTCCTCTTTGTATTTATGGTTTTCACGGAAGGACTTGATGATGATCACGTGGACTTCTGGCTTTTAGTCCATCAATGCTGGGACATCATGGTGCTTTGAGTAAGTTGGTGGTGGCGCAGGCCGCCACCACAGAAAAACCGGAAAAAGAAACAGAAGAGAGAGTAGGGGTCAGTACGGATTTTAGTGCCACCATGAATAGTTATTATAATGAATTGAACATACAGAGTATCAGGATTAAGATAAAGTGAAGTTATGAAAAGGCCATGTTAAAGTAATGTGTTTTCAGCAGAGTTTTAAAGTGCTCCACTGTATTAGCCTGGCGAATTCCTATTGGCAGGCTATTCCAGATTTTAGGTGCATAGCAGCAGAAGGCCGCCTCACCACTTCTTTTAAGACTCCTATATAAGGAACTAGCTAAGAGTCTAAGACTCTAATTGTACGCTGTTGTACGGAGATTGTATGGAAATAAATTGCTTTTCTTTAAACTTTAAGTGTTACATTTTTTTAAAGTTATCAGTATTGGAAAGAAAGCTACAGTAACTTTGTATAATAGTATAACAGTATTTGTTACAGTGCGGCCCGCTGACGCACAAATGGCAGTCGAAGCGGCCCACCAATGGTAGTGAGTTTGATATGCCTGCTCTAAGCATGTTCTCAGAAATTAACGCGAGGAGTGCGCAAGTTGCAGTACCCGCAAAAAGTCAGTGGGGCGCAGTGTGATAAAAGTCAGAATGTGGCATCGGAGTCTCTGTTTGCTATCTACTTGTGACAGAAAGCCTCTATGCAGATCCTCCGTGATCGATGTGCATGCTTCAATTTTTGATTAATGGTTCGATGTGGTGAAGCAAAATGCTGACATGCAAATGCATTTGTGGTGCTTTTATATTCAAGTGTTGCATATTCCCCAATGTAATGACACGATACGTTTTAAAAGTCTCACATACCATCTTTTATTTTTGCACCTTCACAACAGCATCAGAAAGTATGGCAGCGTATTTGAGCCACAGAGAAAAAAATTAAGGGCATGGTGAAAAGGTCTATTTTGTGATTAAAGTGGAAATTTCGGCTTTAATTTCGAAATGTCCACTTTAACCTCGTAATCTACTTCATCCTTAAAGTAGACTGTCGTAAACGTCATCTTAAAACCAGCCCAGTTGTTAATCGCTATGCGGTTCTGGGGCTTCCTCCTGAAATGACAGCAGCAATTGCCACACAGAACACATTACATTTATGATATTCCAGCTCCCTGCACATTTAGAATCCTTAGATTTATACTTGATATAATTTTCAGGATGAAATGCATTAAAGTATGTATTTTACCGATAAGTCGTTAACTTCATTTAATTAATGAATACTGATAATAATTACACATGTTGTGGCAGCATGGTCTACCTCGCAGGGAGTCACGTCACTGGTGTTCCCTGACTTGAGTTTGCATGTTTTTTTGGTGGGTTTCCACAGTGTGCTCTAGTTTCCTTCCAAAGACATGAAGGTTTGGGGATTTGGTGACACTAAAATGACGCTAGTGTATGTGTGTGCTTGTGTTCACCTTGCGATGAGCTGATGCCCCGTCCAGGGATTGTTTCTGCCTCGTGCCTGATGCTTGCAGGAATGGGTGCATCCCTGGATTGATAGATTTAATCATTAAACATCCTTTTCAGAGATACTGTGGCAAGGTATCCAATTTAATGGGTGTTTCAGACAATTCGCAACACAGTGAAGCCATACCTGTTCTCACTGTGATGATATCTTGCACTGCCACCTTGTGGAATCTTCCAGATTTATGTAAAGTATGCGCACAAGTATGAACAATAACACTTATGCAGCAGAAGTGACCACTGGAGCACACGTTGCATTGCGTGAAGTTTAAACCTGGCCTTAGGGTTAAAGCAAAAGCTATAAAGATGGACACCAAACAGTCATCTTCTCAGATATGTAAGAAGAAGGAAACTGAGACACGCGACTTTTCAAAATGCAGTCCTCTTATGACTGGTGTGTTTTAATCATTTGTTGGTGCCTTCCCTAGGGAGTTTTTTCAACTTCTGTATGACTAAACTGGAGCTTCTGAACTCAGGGAATTCAATTTTGGTATTTATTTTTGCATATCTTATTCCTGAGAAACGTATAATTTTTTCCACAACACCATTTTGGATTCTTTTGGACACATCCATTTTGTGACATTACCAGCCATTGCCTTGGTGATTTTTTTAAAGACTTCTGCAATGTGTGACGTCAACACTATGACCAGATAAAAGGTCAAAACATTTGCTTCTTGCTTATCGAAGTTTGGATTGGTTGAACGATTAGTATTCTATTCTCTATGTAAATTCTCTTAATGGTTCTCTGAATTATTTTCTGTTTATGATTTTTGATTTTATTTAACATTTCTGGTTTGAAAAAAAGATTGTTTTTTTCTCTCTGGTATTGACCAACCCTGCATGTATTTTTGACCATGCTTTATCTCCTGACCCCTTTAATTAATTTTTTTTCACTGTTTCCTACTGAGACAGAACACAATTTTCAGGTTACTGCTTGAGGTGGGCACAATTATCATGGACTAGTAACACACACAGTAAAGGCATTTGCCAAAAGCCGATGACAGAAAAGTGGCCTAAATTGTAGTAATAATTATTTTTGATTTATCATTATTCAGTATTTTTCCTTTTAGTCCCCAGGTTATTTTAGTAATTTAAAACTCTAAAACCAGTTCAAAGAACAGCTTCTGTTAACCTCTGAAAGTAACTGCTTTTCCTTTAACCCAGTCTTGTGATTCTAGGTCCTAAAACTCATTTATGATCAAGAGAAGCAGTTCTTACCAATAATAAGATATCATTCCAAAATATCTGATGCAGGAGTAGCAAAAACTGTCAAAACTACAATCTAATGATCACTAAGTAACTCTAGAACTGCAGGGTAGATTGTGTAGGAAGTTCCCAATGTCATCAATGAAGTGAAGTTATTCACGATTAGACAAGCGACAAACAATGACAAAAATTTTGGCCTGAACATGAATATGGATTATTTAGATAGGTGATCAAAGATCAATAGTTTGAAAGGGTGGCAACGGAATACTTTGTAGATAAAGAATAGTCAATCACCAGCTAAGATGGACAGCCTTTATTACGAAACGTTTGAGGGAGCCCACTCTATGAACAACTCAGTTCAACATAACAAGACTGAGGAATATAACAAAGCATGATCGTAAGTAAGTTAAGTTCATATTCATAATAATTAAGAAGTGCATCAGTTTGCACCCTGCAATGGGCTGACGCCCTGCCCGGGGTTTATTTCTTGCCTTGCGCCCTGTGTTGGCTGGGATTGGCTCCAGCAGACCCCCGTGAGCCAGTTGTTATTATATAGTTTGTTGGATAATGGATGGATCAGTTTGCACCAATCAGCACACAGATAAATGGTATAATCCTTTAACACACCTATATCTTAATATTATCTACAGGTTCCAAAACAGTTGAACAGATGAAAAGTCATTGGTATATAATTATATTTAAAGAGGATCTTCTTATATATAAATTCTTATTGAGAACAAAATAAAAAGTATTAATTGTCATTATTTCATCATTCCCTTGATAACTGTTCGGGACACGATAAATACAGAATATCTTAATTACACAGGACAGACACACCCAACACACTCACAAATTAACACAGAAATACATTTTTAAATTTTCTTCTATAATGGGTAAGAACAAGAACCAAAGAGGCATATAAGATATGGTTAGTTTTAGGGAAAAATTCAACATAGATATTTAACAAATTACATGAGTATCAGGATATTGTGGCACTTCAGAGCCATCTCCCAATAATTTGTCAGTATTTTCTTAAAAGTTGCATGTTTTGGAGTCACATATGAACAGAGCCATTAAGTGCGAAAGGGTTTCTTCTGTTAAGGAGACAAGAGCAGGACGTATGCTCATCAATACTTGAGGCAATGTGTTTGTGCCATTGATCACAACAACTCCAGGAAAACCGGCGATTTGCTTGAATGCAGCTCGCTTTAACATTACCCCATCTGGAGTGATTGGGAATGTTATATATATGTGTATAATTTCCTGCATTATAAATGTGTTTAAAGTTTTGTGCAAAATTCATTCAGGAAATGGCTGAATGTGACATACCCAGATCATCGCTACTACAAAGCAGTACAGTATATTCCTCGTGGCCAAAAAAATACAATGTTACCAACACTTTCATTTTGGCTGACAACACGTGGCTTCTTCATGTGGATGGACTGATAACATGACGTACAAGATTTATTACAAATATTATTTCATCTCTGTCAAATCTTTATCTGTTTATGAGTTCATTGTTGTCCAGGGATTCTAAAACATTCCTGTCACCTCTTCCTGCACGCCATCTTATGGCAGGTCCTAGTGAGTTAGGACAACTCAAAGGCTCCCCTACATCCTGGTGAAGTTAGGAGTAATTCCTAAATTAGGAAAACAGATAAAATGTTATTTCTCCCATGTGCTATGTATCTCTCCTATGCATGTAGGACCAAATTTGCGCCACTCTGATATTTTTGAGCCAGTTAGGACCATTTTTATGTTGTGAAACACTAGATACATACAGGTGCTAGTTTCCATATTAATAATGAATGCTGTGTATTTGTTTGTTATTTTCTGTCACTTAGCTTATTGATTATAGGTGCAAAGATGTAAAAAGTGTTCAGTCTTAATAATCTGCTTTATATGTTGGGCTTTCACTTTCAGTTTGTAATAACCTCCTGCATTTACTTATTTCTGCTGATCTATTCTAATGATTCGGAAAAGTAGGTCTAGTTCTGAAAAGCAAAGTTAACCTGTAATTGTAATAAAATACAAATATAATTTCGTCAGCCACAAAATTCAACCAACCAGTCATGCAGGGCACAAATTTGAAAAGTCATCTTGTCCTCTTAGAAGGTGCTTTTTATAAGAAGAATATAAGAGGAAATGAAGGATATTATTCAGCAAGCCTGCCACATCTAATATCAGTGCCATTAAGCAGAACATGAGAGAGACAAACAGGCAGGTCAGAAAACTTTTGACAGGCTAATTTCACTTCTATCTTCCTGTCCTTCCCATGATAATTTAACATGCATGAGTATCAGTCCATTATTTGTATCGTATCCATTTTCCATTTTTTTGATTAATGTTCTGCTCTGCGAAGGCATGTTAAAATTTAATGGGAGTCAGATCAAATAACCTGTGACAGTTTTGCTTTCTACTAGAAATTTTTGCATTGTTCCGCAAACAGGCATGTCCAATTTATATCTTATTTTCATACTTATTTAAGGTTCAACAGAAGCCATTTAAGCTTTCTGCAAATCACAAACATACAAGATCACTTTTCATTATGTCTCTCTTAAACCATTTTGTTTTCATATCATTAGCTCTGTTTTTCTTTTTCTATTGGGTGCCATTTTATTTAATTCTTGCATGTGTGTCCTTGCTCGCAGAACAACAATTTTTCAGTTTTTAACTGTAGCTGTAGATGTAACTGCTAAAACAAAATGTTATTTTACCCAGATGGGTGATTCCTGCACGATTCATGAATTAAAACAAAAAACCTCTCTGAAGCACCAAGAAGTAATTTTGATGTGCACCATGAAGTATTACATATCTAAAAAAAATTAGTTCTTAGCTAGGATAAAAAATATATTAATTCAGTGTGGTCCCAGAGGACTAGAACAGCGGAGCACTCTTAAGTGTAGGAGCATAATATTGCTGTAGTTGTGACATGTTTATGGTAAATATGAATCATTTACAATCCTCCTGCTGAATGAGGGCACAGACTGAAATCACTTTCTTTGTTTCCTACAGTATTTTTTGCTACTCAGTTAACTCTGTAAACATGGAAGCCAACAGTCTGTTTTTTTCTAACTTGCTGTCAAACCAAAATGAAATTGTGTTTTAAATTTACCGTCAGTGCCAAAAATGATTTGTAACTAGATCTCAAACTTGCCTTTTCTAGTTTTATTGAGTTTTTAAGCCACATTACAATAAATCAAGCACATTTCAGTCAAAAATACAACCCATGCAATACTGCAAACATTTTATATCTATATAAATAAAATGGTAATACGTTTTGTCCTGTCTTCTGAATTTTTCGTCTTTGCTTGATGTTATTTATCCATTTTGCACACTAAGGACATCATTTCAATCCTCAGATGGCATCCTGTCTGTTTGTTTGTGGATTTGTTTGTTCACTAATCATCCCAAAATGGTTAAAATGATTTTTTTTACAAGATGTTGCATGCTGGTTGCTAGTGCTCCAACTTAAAATATAGCCTATATGATTTTGAAGATAAATAGGAAAAAGACAGAATATCTGAGGTTTAATAATGATCAGGATTTAGAAATTAGCCTACAGGGAGAGCTTTTGGAAAGGGTGGATAAGTTGAAATATTTAGGATCATTTGTAGCTCAAGATGAAAAATTAGATGCAGCGATAACTCATAGAGTACAGTGTGGATGGAACAATTGGAAGAAGGTATTAGGAGTATTGTGTGATCAAAGAATTAAGGTGGAGGTTAAAGGTCAGGTTTAGAAGACAGTGGTAAGACCAGCAATGATGAATGGAGCGGAGACATGGATGGTAAAGGGAACACAGGAGAAGAAGTTAGATGTAACAGAAATGAGAATGTTAAGGTGGATTTGTGGCATTACAAAAAATAGCATGGAATAAGAAATGAGACAATCAGAGGTGAAGCAAAAGTGGGAGAGATATCTAAGAAAGTAGATTGAAGTGGTATGGACACGTAATGAGGAAAGACAATGAATACACTGGCAAAAGAGTGATGGAAATGGAAATTTGCCTAAGGTAAAGTCATCCCTGATGGAGGATCACAGGAATCATGGGAAAGAGAGGTCCTTTAATCGGATTGGCTGGCCCAGCACTGTTTCAGCTGTGGAATGGCCAAATGGGGGAGGTAGCTTGATGGATGAGGTCTCCAGGACTCTAAACAAATCCAAATCATATTATGTGATGTCAATCACTGTTAAATTCTGCCTACGTACTTCTAAAATTTTCATTTTTATACCGTATTGAGGATTACTTCTGTTCTGTTCTATGTATTGTATTGTATTGACCCCCTTCTTTTTGACACCCACTGCACACCCAACCTACCTGGAAAGGGGTCTCTCTTTGAACTGCCTTTCCCGAGGTTTCTTCCATTTTTTCCTTACTGTGGTTTTTTTGGGAGTTTTTCCTTGTCTTCTTAGAGAGCCAAGGCTGGGGGGCTGTCAAGAGGCAGGGCCTGTTAAAGGCTATTGCGGCACTCCTTGTGTGATTTTGGGCTATACAAAAATAAACTGTATTGTATTGTAAGCACAGGGGAAGAGAAAGTGAGCAGAGTTAGATGGATCAAGTAAAAGGAGACTTGAAGGAAAAGGGCTTGACTGGCGAGGAGATGCACAACTGAGCCATTTGGAGAAGGTTGATCAAGCACTACAACCACACATAGAAGTGAGAAAAGGTGAAGAAGATGATGAAAACAATAAAGCTGAACCAATTTTTAAAATCGAGGCTACATGACATTTCAAAAATTTAATCAGGACAGATGGTTGTAATTTGGGCCCGTGTCAAAGTTCATGCAGTTTTGCTTGCATGGTACTTTCAAAAGTTCTATTGAGAAAGAGGGCTTTATGTTGGGTTGTGGTGCAAAATCAAAACTGTGTTAGGCTAAAAAGGTCCAACCAATGATATCTGGCATAGTTGTTTACCTTTCGCCTTACTTTAAGTGACAGTTAAGGCTACATTTCAAGACAGTAGTTCATTGGAAACAAAAGTCGGGTCGGGCTGTTGTGATGGGAGGCCAACACAAAACTTGTGTGTCATTTTTAAACAGCTATCTCTTCTTTGACAAAGTGTTACATTTACATTAATGTTCATGCAATGTAAAATTTAATTGGGGAGTCAGCAAAAAGTCAAGCAAAATGACACCTTTTATTGGCTAACTTAAAAGATTACAATATGCAAGCTTTTGAGGCAACTCAGGCCCCTTCTTCAGGCAAGATGTCATAATGAGGGGGTCAACACCATAAAAACCACACATAACTCCAAACCAGCTATTTGGATTTTCATGAAAATTTATTTGTATATTGCAATTAACTCAGCTTAGCATATAGGCAGTTTATGGAATTTCAAATGTTTTATCATGAACACTGTGTTTAATAAAGGGAAAAACACACAAAGAACAAATTTCCAACTCACAAGAGCAAAGGAATTACTAGAGAGGTAGCAGAGATCAGTGTTTCTCTACCACTCAAACCCTCACCTCCACTCTGACAATCATTCTCGATTCACCAAGAGGGAAACCCGCTCTGATGATCACACTCGCTAAGTGGGACCCTCCTGGGTGGGTTGTGAAGATATTTATAAGAGTCGTGACACCAGAAAGGACGAGGAACACTGGTGTAGATGAACATTTAAAAAACACACACACATTCACAAATATTTAATTTTTTACTGTAACCCGTTATAAAAATCTATCCAGGCAATGTTGTGTACTTCGGCAAGTTTAAAATAAAACAAAATAATTTGAAATAAAATTGAACATTCAATCTCCTGTATCCAATTTTGAAAACTGTGGAAACAGAAAGTCAGTATAAAGTAGTTCCTCATGTATATAGAGACATTAACATAGTTTGGGCATTTGTTTTAGAGCAGCTTATATATTACTCCAAATAATACTGTAAAAGCAATGAGAATAATTCTAAACCCAGCCCTAATAGATAGACCATTTTGAGAAATAAATATTTACGAATGTGGATCATTTCAATAAAAAAAGCAACCTAGTGAGACTGGCACTCGATGACCCTGTTCACAGTTCAGATCTTGTCATTGATAAATATTAGATGAGCAAGTCTGTAGTGTATTCATTTAAAAATATTTTTTGCTATGTTACAAAATACTTTGCACTGATTGAAGAAAATGCATCATGGGGATGGCTGAATTAAGAATCTGAGATTCTGATTGAGAGGTCTTGTTTCCATCGTGAACACCTTGAAACATGTTAGTAGAATCTGTAAGCACTGCCTGTATGCATAGCATTAAAAGCTGATGTAGTTTCAGGGATAGATAATGATGGACGACAAGGGACATTGGGCAAGTTCCTTTTAACAAAGTTTCTATACAGAACGAAAATTGGTGAGAGATCGAAAGATTATATTCCAAATGTGACTGTTCTAAACTCAGAAAGGTTTGTCACAATATCTAGAAACTCGTGCCTCTCCATCTTAAATAATAATAATAATAATACATTTTATTTATATTGAGCTTTATGTTTAACAATCTCAAAGTGCTACAAGATAAGAATAAATTAACAAACAAGATAATCTATAGGAATAATTTAACAAAATGCCTTTCTAAAAAGATAAGTTTTTAGGTTTCGTTTAAAAGCATCCGTCGACTGTGGGGCTCTCAGGCAATCAGGGAGACAATTCCACAGCCTCGGCGTCACCAAAGAAAAGGCCTTATCGCCCATACTGCTAAGCTTAGTTCTGGGAACTTGAAGAATGTTAGTATGCACAGAGCGGAGGGTGCGTGAGGAAATATGAGGGATAAGGAGTTCCTGTAAATACAGGGGAGCAGATCCATAGATGCACTGATGGGTAAGGAGGGAAACCTTGTACTCTATTCTAAGAGGTACAGGGAGCCAGTGAAGGGTTTTCAATATAGGAGTGATGTGGCTATGCTTTCGCACCCTCATCAGGATCCTGGCAGCGCTGTTCTGAATGTACTGGAGTCTCTGGATACTCTTGCCAGGAATCCCAATGAGGAGCGATTTACAGTAATCCAGCCTGGACGAGACAAAGGCATGGACAAGCCTCTCTGCATCTGCAAGGGTAAGTGTTGGACGAATTTTAGCAATGTTCCTGAGATGGTAAAAAGATGACTTACAGAGATGTTTAATGTGGGTGTCAAAAGTGAGTTGAGAGTCCATTTTAACACCCAAATTGGTAACAAATGTAGAAAGAGGAATGTTTTGACCAGAGAAAGTGATACTGGTGATGGTAGAAGAATGAAGATGGTGTGGTGTGTCAACTAAAATGGCTTCTGTTTTAGAACTGTTCAGCTGAAGGAAGTTGAGCCTCATCTATGCCTCTGTTTCCTCCAAACAAATAGTCAGTGTAGATGTTGGGAGAGGAACTTTAGAGGAGGTGGGGGTAGTCCTAAAATAAAGCTGAGTGTCATCGGCATAGCAATGGAAAGACAGACCATGTCTGCTAATGACACTTTCAAGTGGGAGCATGTAAATGTTGAAAAGAATGCGACCTAACACAGAGCGCTGTGGAAGACCACAGGTAACATTATGGGTGTGAGATTTTGCGCTGCCAAGAGCGACATACTCAGTTCTACCGGTCAAATAAGATTTAAACTGATTGTGAACATTTCCTGAAAGTCCAATGGTGTATTGCAGACGGTGAAGAAGAATATTATGATCAATTGCATCAAAAGCAGCTGTTAGGTCAAGAAGAATGAGTAAAAAAGGAGAACCAGTATCTGCTGACATCAGAAGGTCATTAGTGACCCTGACCAGGGCTGTTTCGGTGCTATGGCCAGGGTGAAAACCAGACTGAAATTTTTCAAACAAGTCATTCAATTTGAGATGATCATGAAGTTGTACTGCAACTATTTTTTCAGAACTTTAGAGAGAAATGGAAGATTAGAGATGGGTCTATAGTTGGAGAGAACTTCAGGATCCAGGGTGGGTTTTTTCAGTAGAGGTCTGATGACAGCAGTTTTTAGTGCTGAAGGAATATGGCCAGCCAAAAGGGATTGGTTTATAATCCTGGTGATAAGTGGAGAAACAGCAGAAATGTTGGCCCTCAGCAAGGCTATACATAAGGCTGAAATAGTGTACACTATGTCCAGTAAAGCCACACGTGGGAACTTTAGGTAATCATGTGCTACCAACAAGGTACACAATATGGCCGTGGGAATCCAAAAATGCATACAATGGCAGCTTCTGCAGTTCAAAGCAATATACAAAATGGAGGAAAGAATCTTCACAAAAATGATGATACAGCAATTTTTAAGTGCAAAATATGTGCAGAAGTGACTTTGAATTCCACTTCTTATTCTAAAACCCCTAAATTATAACACTGGCACTCATACAGTATGCTTTACTTTCTACTTAACAAATTATTAACATTATATACGGGAACAGGATAATATTGCTTAACAATCTGAAGTTAGTTATGGTGGGTTCACTTTACCTTTCTATTATTGTATTGTAGCAATGGTCATAAGAATAGTTTCACTTTTTGTCTACAATTGTTTCTTTAAACATGCAGGAGTTTAATTGTCAGATGCATGTCAGTCTAAAGGAGCAAATCTTGCGTTCCCTGCTGTAGGAATAATAATAGGAGAGGACCAATAGGAAACACCAATTGGCAGTAAGGGGAGGAGTCTCAGCAGGAACCGAAGAGTTAAATACCATGTTGGTAAGAAAGGAAAACTGGCATTTTTGTGTAAAAGAACAGATACAACAGTAAACAGATAAAGAGGGGAAAACTACAACCTACCTTATTACAGCTAAAACAAAGTCCCCCAGGATTATTGATCATTTGGAAGAAAACTTTGTGAGCCTGAGTAAACTCTACCGGAAGAGTGAACTGCTTTTCAATTCTGTATTATCTGGACAAATACCACCCATCTGCTTAGACTTCTCCGCCATTCCACTCACTTTTTCAATCATTTTGGTTAACTGTGAACTTGTTGGATTTTTCTAATCATTTTCCATCATTTCACTAAGGATTTTTTTTTATTGTGTATTGTACTTTTGTGCTCTTTATGTATGTTTTAGGTATTGGGGATGGAGTAGCTTGAGGGGTATTTGTTATACTGTGTGTTATTTAATTTTCATTCTTTCATTTCAAACATATACATGTAACTTTTTTTGTGCTTACTGTATGTGTGTAGTATGGTCTATACCATGGGTGTCGAACTTCAGTCTTGGAGGGCCGCAGTGGCTGCAGGTTTTCATTCTTGCCATCTTCTTAATTTGTGACCAGTTCTTTCTGCTAATTACTTCATATAATTAACTTGACTCAGGTCCCTTAGTTGTTTCTTTTTCTTTAATTAGCAGCCAAACAATAATGAGACACAAAACAAGATGCCACATGACTGGCTCATATGTTCCAATCACATATTATCTGAAAATAAAGAAAGGTGATGGTCTCAGTAAGGTTGATCTTTCAGGTCACCAAAACATTTTGACAATGCTCTTAGAAAAAAATAGAAAAACAACAGTTTTAGAAATGTCTGCTGTGGCAGAATGAGAGCAGCAACAAGCCATGGGATTAAAGAATAAGTTTAATTAAGAGCAAAAATCGGCTTCTAATTAAGAAACTGGTTGGAGTGAAAGTGGTTGGAGTTTGAAGCCCCAATTTAGCTGGCCATCTATTGGCTCGTTTCACATCTCATTTTTGTATGGCTGTCATTTAATGAAGAAAGGAATCAATTCAGAGGGCTGAACTCTTCTAACAGGGGATGGGGAAAAAGTTAATTAGCAGTGAAAACTGGTCACTGATTAGGAAAAGGGTTAGAATGAAAACCTGCAGCCACTGCAGCCCTCTAGGCCTGGAGTTCGACACCCCTGGTCTATACTGTGTGAAGTAGCGTTGGTCACTCATCCTCTTTGTTTTTTTTCTCTATATGTAATGTAATTGGATTGTTAGGGATCAGTAGATAATTATTGGTGCCCCATATAGGAAAAGTGTATGTGTTTGTAAGATTTCTGTAAAGATGGTTATATAAGAACAAAAAAGTCAATGCAGTGCATTTGATAGAAAACATTTCGTATAGGTCAGGATTAATTACTTAAACAACATAAAATAATAGATGACTAACAAAAAAGAGCAGAGGGTCATCACACAATCTGTTGTTTGTACTTTGTAAAGGCTACACTTCAAATACATTAAATTTCCAATGGAATATTAGGCTGTCCGATTATGCTATTAAAATATGTTCATTTGCACATTGAAACCATTTTATGTTTCCTATCACAGTGAAGGAAAAAATACTGCTTCAGCATGGAATGGATTTATATACATAGGACACTTAGTTTTTCTGGCATATTTTATGCAAATATTTGCCGACTGGGTTTCAGCCCACTATCTTGGAGTTGTGAGGCACCAACATTAAACTCTACATCAGCATTATAACCACAAGAAAACTGTGTTTAAGTTAAAATATCCTAATGAACATGAGAAGGTTGTGCATTTGTCTGAGTAATATTGGAAGACACTAAATAAAGTGACTTTACACATTTTGGCATTCTTATTATAAGGTAGTGCTGAGTTGGCCAGCGCTTTTGGTCAGTAATACTATAAGGGGGACAACTGGGCATTCGAAAGTCCCAAAGGAGAACTCTTCAAAGGCATGCAGGCGCAAAGTTCCAGTCTGAGACAAAATGAATGGTGTTTCTCCTCTGAAACAAATGATACCATCAAGATGTGGTTTAGGTGTGGTCCCTAAACATGAAATGTTTGAGTCCAGAATCGACAGGTTAGTTTAAAGTAAGAGATTTCTGTTGAACTGCTAGGACTAAGTATCAGATGGCACGCATTTATAATGCTTTCTAAAAATAATTTTGGCATTTATGAGTATCTTAAACATGATTTTTTTCTGATGTAAATTATTTGAAATACTGCACCGTGCTGAGTTGCCTGTATCAGTCCTGACCTGTGCATACCTGAACAAAGGACACATGGCAAGCCTCTCCTGCATGCTACTAGTAATTCATTAACTGTTGGGATAATCCCAGTAATCTAATACTACTATCATTTTGTTTGCTCTTCCCACCAATCCTAATAACATGAAGGTGATTGAAAGGCCAGCAAACAGGAACATGATTGATTTTTTTTTTCTTATGGCCATTTAACACATTTGCCTGCCATGTAGCTCTATGACAAAGCCTAGGAGACACATCTTTATAAATGAGACCAGAATGAAACAAACCAAAGAGATTTGGAGTAAAAACACAGAAGAAAATCTGCTGAAGTGTGGACTAAATGTCATCTGCTAATTAAGAGGAAATGAAAAGGCTCAGCTCCTAAGCATAGAATTAAAAGCTAAATATATTTTAATTTTATTAACCTTTTACTTTATATCAGATTTAAAGTAGCATATGTTTGTTATTGCTGCCTTTTAAAAACTCATAGAATATTTAAGGCATAAGTATAGCAATCATAACACTTTAATTGTTTATGTTGTAATGCTACATTTCTAAACTCCAGTGTATTAATTGACATATTTCTTTATAAAGCTGTTCATTATTATTTTCAGAATTATAGTAGTTTGACTACCATCTGTTTTATGTTGCAATATAGTAATTTTAGTCACTCAAAATGGAAGCTATTATGATCTGGGTTTATTGTCTTCATAAGAATTACTGTACTTAATGAATGCTATGAAATCCCTTCATTTTTTTTTGTTCCTGTCTAACCGGTAAAAGAAAACCTCCCAAAACGATACAGCGTCCGACTTGTCTTGATATCTAGTTATACAAGACATCAAGCTTTCATTTTTGGCCTTTTGTTTTTAAAACAAAGATACTTTTAGGTTATTTCTGAACCATATGGTTTGTGCAGTACATTATTCCCTTATGATAAAATTTAAACCAATAAGCGTCCAGCAAAAATGAGCAGAAGGAGTTGAAGTTGTGCATGCTGCATCAACCAATCCCCAGGGTTCACCCTGTAACGGGATACGAAAGTCAGTTATTCCTTTACACAAAACGTTGAAAAAATGGAGATTGTTAATATACATTAGGCACGTAGAGTTTTGTTTTATGTTATTTCGAGGTTGCTGAACACGACTATAAAAATATTTTTGACATTTGAGTTTTTGCTGGTGCTCCTAGACCTCTAAGAGCCACTTCTAGAAGGTTAAGCGCTACAAATTTCAAACATAAACATGTGGGGTATTGTTTTAAATGATATTTAAAATTTAGGAATTATAATAATAACTAGCAAAATACCCGCGCTTCGCAGCGGCGAAGTACTGCCTTAAAATTTTTATTAAGAAGACAATTTAACCTTTTTAAACTGAGGGAAAATATGCCAATAATTATTTGTTAAGGATCTCTTTGTATACCATGTTGTCAGTTCGGCCCTCCGGTTCTAATATGACCAAGCTGTGCGCTGAGCTTACTCTTCAGCATGTAACTTACAGTTGGCCATGTGAACAGTAATCTTGTCTCAAATCTCACAGCTTGGATTGCTGCTGTCATAATCAGTTTGAGTTTCATGGTTTGTTTCAATTACGACTGTATTTGCAGGATTTGTTGTGCTGAAGTGACATTCGGCATCTGTCAAGCGTTGTAAGTACCAAATTTCAGCCTTCTACCTACACGGGAAGTTGGAGAATTAGTGACGTTGGAAAGTTCAATATGATGGCTGACAGTGGCTCATACCACCGAAATAAGTATGTACATTGGTTTCGGTTAGCACAGGGAAGCCGCCTACCAAATTTCGTGAAGATGGGGCCATGAATAAGAAAGTTCAATATGGCGGACGTTCTTGACCGTTATGACCGTTACGCGTAGAATTTCAAAATGAAACCTGCTTACCTTTTGTAAGTAAGCTGTAAGGAAATGGGCCTGCCAAATTTCAGCCTTCTACCTACACGGGAAGTTGGAGAATTTGTGACGTTTGGAAAATTCAATATGGCGGCCGACAGTGGCGTCATACCATCGAAATAAGTAAGTACATCGGTTTCCGTTAACGCAGGGAAGCCGCCTACCAAATTTCGTGAAGATAGGGCCATAAATAAGAAAGTTCAACATGGCGGATGTTGTCGACCGTTATCGACCGTTATGACCGTTACGTGTAGAATTTCGAAATGAAACCTGCTTAACTTTTGTAAGTAAGCTGTAAGGAATAAGCCTGCCAAATTTCAGCCTTCTACCTACATGGGAAGATGGAGAATTAGTGATGAGTGAGTGAGTGAGTGAGTGAGTGAGTGAGTCAGTCAGTCAGTCAGTCAGTCAGTCAGTCAGTGAGGGCATTGCCTTTTATTAGTATAGATAATAATAATTATTCGCTGTGGCAATCTCTAATGGGAACGGCCGAAAGAAGAAGAAGACGAATTATGATTATTTATTTACTTGTTTTTTTTCCCCTCTTTTATTAGGCCTTAATCCCTCTATAGACCTCTATCAGAGGGTTAAAAATGAGAAATGTATATTACAATTGAAAATGTTTGGACTTTAAAAATTTTAATTGAAGCTCACATTTAAATTTTTCAAGTATTTGAGACTATTCTTGTTTATTATATACTTTAACCTTATGAAGTGAATCATTACATGTCTTATGAACTCACCACATTAGGGTGGCTTATGCTATTTCAGACTTGTTTCTAAGTTTTTCTGACTTCTGGCTACATAATTTCTGGATGTTTCATTATTTACGCAGGTTTTGAAGCATGCAGAGTCATTTTTTGGTATATTTTATTGAAAGACATTGAAATAATTGCATCTCTTTTTCAACACCATCATTGTTTTGATACGATAACCTCCATGTTGTGTTCTTTATATTTACAAAAACCCAGATATGCAGGATGTGTGATGTCATCACCAATACAAGATGGCAGATAAGAACTAAGCTCTCTTTGGAGTGTTTTTGTATTTTGTTTCAACCTTGTGATTCAAAATGTTACTCCCATGACATTCTTACTGTGGCTTTGGCTTCTATTGTGGGCTAGAAGAAAGAAGGTGTTGACTTTTTAGGTTTTGAACTTTGGATTGGTTAGGGTTAGGGTTAGTGACAAAGTTCTCATTGTCTGGTCGATTTCCTTTGAAAAATCTTTCTCTCTTTCTGCTTGGGAAGTACAGAAAACTGGCTAGCAAAGGTAAGGTTTTTTTATATGTAAAGAAAAGGCTTGTCAAAACTAAAAAAAAGAGTAGTCGATAAAATAGACCAAACTTCATTACCAGGAAAAAAAAAAAAGGTGACCAAATCCCAAAACACTTGGCAAAACTCAAAGTCAAAAAACACTGCAAAAAGTTAAAATTTGTCTTGTGAAATTAGACGCTGTATAGCGCCTGACCCGGCACAGACTCACTCGGAGGCACATGTAAAAACACAAAGACTTTTATTATCTTCAGCTGGAGGGCACGTCTTCCCCGTAATCCCTCCAGCCACAACACAGTCCTTTTCCTCCTGGTACCACCACTCCTCCCGTCTAGCTTCGTCCTCCACCTCCTGACTCTGGCCCCTGAGTGGTGGTTGCTAGCCCTTTTTATAGCCCACCCAGAAGTGCTCCAGGTGCTTGATCACCTGTTTCTGATTGCACTTCCGGGTGGGGCTGTAGAGTTGTCCAGGCCAGGTCAGGGACCCATGCAGCACCCCCTGGCGGCCACCCCAGATCCCAAAAGGGCTATGGAGAACTCCATCTCCCATGGAGTCCTGCGGGAAACTGAGGCACCATCGTCAGCTAGGGAGGCTGCTACCAAGCGTCCCGGGGGAGGTACTGAGAAGCCCATGGTTGCTCCCCCGGAACATATGTAGAAGGGCCGTACCAGTCGGGCATAGGACCCGGCTGCCCGCCACAGTCTCTAACAGCCTTTTGTCCCTAGCATGAAAGGAAGCACACTGAGAAATAAAATGTTATCATTTCAAAGCTGTGCATCAGCATCTTAAATACCATTTGCCATTAGTGACGCCATACACAGTGTGACACAAATCACACGATGACCACTAAGATGGCAACAAAACAGTATAAAATGGTGGGATACATTGTTTAAATGCTGAATAAACTAAAAAATAAAATGAAAAAACACTATGACTTTTTGACACCTACCTACTTAAATAGTTATTCCCTTATTGGCCCACCGAAAATACAGTATTCATCAGGTGATGGACTTGATCAAAACGTCTGGCCCATGTCAACTCCATGTGAACCCAAAAATGTCCAACATTTATTGGCAATTAGATTATGGTGCATCTCTAAATGGCTAATTCAATCTCACCCTACTCATGCTCGACTGGATTAAGATTTATTGATGGAAAAAAACTCACAGTATTAAGAAAAAAAATACAGTCAGGTTCATTAAACGGTTCAAGAACTTTCTTAGCTTTGTTCTGCTATGGAAGCCTCACCAAACCACTGAACAGCTACTGTAAAAGCATACTGTCGACCACTGTAGTGATATAACGGAATGTTCCATAGATAGTTACTTATAAGGTTTACTTATTGTTTTTATTTTAAACTATGAACGTTACGTTTATCCAGGACCAGCAGCTAGGAATAAGCTAATTAGTAGCAAAATATAAAGAAAGAGTGAGGCAACACCAAATAACACAGTCCTTCCAAGCTGCTGATATCCTTCTATCAAATTGTTAATTTGTTACCATCATCTTTAACAGCCTCATACCCTATTTGTGAATATAATGTTAAATAAAACTAGGGACATGCAAGCATGGGTATAAACACATACAGTAGATATAAAATAGTAAACAATGATCTGATCTGATTGTACTCTCATAAGCTTGTTTCAAGTAAGAGATTATTAAAAACAAAAAGGAGTAACATTTTATAATTTAAGAAAACTGCCTCATATGGATTGCCCAACAATTTTTTTCTCACTATTTTTTAATTGCTTCTAATTTACAGTATGTGTGAAATGTTGAACACACAGTTCTGTTTATTATTGCCTCCCTATAGGATTAAATTATGTATAAAGTGGCTGGCTGGTTTCCCATCTGGAGAGTTTTGCTGTCTTGAACACATTATTGCCAAACTAGCTTTAGCACTCTCTGACACCGAACTGGAACTGAATAGGCGAAAATGTGCAAAAAATGGCTAGGTGGACGGAAGATCTGAATATTAATTGTTCAACACCTGTCTCATTAAAGTCCAGAATTTCTAAACATGCCCTAAATATTGATGTGTGGGTAAGACGTTGAAAATAGTTATAAGTATTATGTTAATTATTTAGGAATTAAAATTTAACTTATACTAGCATTATAGTTTCAAGTTTAAATTTATTGTCATTTGTACAAAGTGAAATTAAATTTTTTACTTGCATAGCTCCCACAGATTAGTGACTGTAATATATTACCAAGAACAAACAGTGAATACAACACCATATTTTAAAATCAATATCAGATAATACTGCGGTGGGCTGGCACCCTGCCCGGGGTTTGTTTCCTGCCTTGTGCCCTGTGTTGGCTCCAGCAGACCCCCGTGACCCTGTAGTTAGGATATAGCGGGTTAGATAATGGATGGATGGATGGATATCAGATAATATACAGTATACGAGAAACAACCATGCAGCCATCAGTATTACTAGCTGATAAATAGCGTTAGAAACTGCGGGTAAAAACTTTCTTGAAACAGGTGGAGCGAGTCCTAATGGTCCTGTACCTGAAAGAAGAGAGAAAAGTGGCAGTGTGAGATAGCTGAGACTTTTTGCCTTTTACAGTTAGCATGTGATACATATATATCAGTATACACATTGTTCTGCTCAAGCAGAATAACTTTTATTTTGGGGCCAGAAGATAAAATGAGAACAAAGTGGAATATGTGCCAAGCTCAAAACCAAAGAGATAAGTCGATCTTTCGCCAAGCTAGAAACGTGAGATAAGAATCAGAATCATAAACCTGAAAGTAGGTCAGAAAACTGAGAAGTCCACATTAGGTCTTTTAGTTTTATCCAAAACACGGATATCAGAACAGCGCATAAATGATCTTTTGAAAGGGTCATACCGATGACATATTGCATACTCCTGGGAGGTCGGCAATAGTTGACACGAAAGTCACAAAATAGAGTTGCAATAAGATGCTGTAAAAGGAACCAAGATAGGAAGAAATAAACACCTTAATCAAATACAGTATCTCGACTTCTCCACCCCAGAATAGCCATCATGAAGTCCCAAAAACTCCTCAGGAAACTTTGTTTAAAGTAATAGAGGACTTCTTCTTTCGGCTGCACCCATTAGGAGTTGCCACAGCAGATCATCTTCTTCCATATCTTCCTGTCCTCATCATCTTGTTCTGTTACACTCATCACCTGCATGTCCTCTCTCACCACATCCATAAACCTTCACTTAGGCCTTCACCTTTTTTATTGCCTGGCAGCTCTATTCCTAGCATTCTTTTCCCAATATACCCAGCATCTCTCCTCTGCACATGTCCAAACCAACACAATCTCGCCTCTCTGACTTTGTCTCCAAACCGTCTAATACACCAATCACAATACGTATATGCAATGCAAAGTTGACTGGCTCATTCACTTACTCACTTTTCAACAAAAGCACTAATTCCCATTTAGTTAAAGAGCTGATATTTAGGGCACTAGGTATCTACTAAGAAAGGATATTTTGGTATATAAATATTTAGGTGTAACCCCATATATTCCAATATAAAATCTAAATACCCCAAAATCTCTTTGATTGACATATGGTGACATTATAAAAAACAGATTTACCTGACACTGTTTTTATTTGTTGATTTTTAATATTATGCTAACTTACATGCTCTGTGGTACGCTGAGAGCATGCTTTATGCAAATGAAGGATGCTACGTAATGTAAGTGGTTGATGGGCCATGCAAAGAGCATCACTAACCAATAGGGTGCATGGGTAACTAAATACAGGACAGTGTCCTGTCAGGAGATAAAGAGACATGAGCATGTTTTATAACGGAAAGAGAAAGTTCAGAAAAGCTGAAGGAAATGAAAAGCTCAATGGTCAACAAGCTCTGTTTTTTGCTGGCCCTCTTAGATGCGAACCGGGTCTCATCCTGGTTTCCATTCCGTTATTTCAAACTCCTGGCGTGAAATAACAAACACCCTTAACTCTTTGAGGGCTGAATATTTTTTTCCAAAAAAACATTTTCTGACAAGCAATGGTTTTACACAGAAATCAACATAAAACGCCTGTTGCTGCATGCTGCGGCTGCCAGTTTGCCAAGAATGTGCGGCAGGCTAGCTGCCAGGCTGATCGCATTGCGCTCTGGTTTCTACCTCTTATCATTGTTAAGTGGCAGTCCTCCCTGGCAAACATTGTCAGTACAACGATTAACTGCGGACCAATCAGCTGAAGTTGGAACTCCACATTCGTTTTCAGTCACTTGTATCAAAATCTGAGTCTGACAAGTCATAGTCCAGTCCAGAGATAATAGGCAAAATGTCACCCATGGAGTAGTTTGCTTTACGCATTTGTTTTGGTCTCTTTTGCCGGATGTCAGTGCCATTTTTGCTGTTGTTTGTGCCTTGCTACTCATGAGAGTGCAGGAAATCACGGTCAAACCAATGAATCTAACTTTCCTTCTAGCAACGAGAGTCCAACTAAAATATAACGGTTGGTTTTGCCACAGTTTACAGTTGATTACCATCGTCAACTCCTCCTTTTGACAAAAGTCGACATCAGCCCATGAAAGAGTTAAATGAATGACAAGCAGGAGAAAAGGGGTGGGTGGCTGCTGGGCTCCCTTGGAGCATCTCTCTCTTCTCTCTCAGCATGTTGGCTTCGATTAAATACAGTAGTAGTGGTTTGGTAAATGACTCTTTGCAGTCCTTGTCTAACTATGGTTATGGTAGCCCCCTCATTTTTATAACAAATCACAGCCTTTGAAAAAAACTTTTTTACTTGAAATTTCATTTTTGATGGCTTCTACCGGTCTGTTGCTAATAAAATTGTAGCAGTTGCTGTCTATCAACTTCTGCTATTTGACTATTCGGTGTGGTCAATGGATGGAAAAGACATGTGATAGGTGCTGTAATTGACATTGACAAGGTTTTAATGAAAGAAGCTCCATTTGCTAGGTTATTTAATCCAAAAAAATGTTTTTTGTGTGTTACAAAGCTTCACTCAGAAGTCTTTAATATTGTTTTGTTTGACCTAGGATGTCTCCATTTTGTACAGTTTTTCTTGCAGTTGATTTTTGTGCCATTGCTATGAGTGACATCCAGGGTCACACTGCATGTGTTGTGAGGGGTCAAAGGTATAAAGATCGACCCAATAAATTTCCTGTTATCTGAAGTGGGATAACTTTATGTGTGCTGTGCTTTGCTTTTTGATCTTTTGTCCTGATTTCCAGACTTCTGGCTTTTCCTTTTAGACTTCATTAGTTTGTTTGTGTATTAGGTATTGACATAAGATATGATTGACTTTGTGGTTTCGAGCTTTGCTAAGTTTATGACTCATATTTAATTTCCCAATCCTTAATTAAAAAGAAACAGTGTATCTCTGTACTCGCTTGACATAGACCATCCAAACCGCATTATATTTTCATGACTGGCATCAGCTTGGCACCAGCTTTCTTAAACACCTCACAAGAATACAATTCAGCACACCAGTCTAATTATTGAAGAATTAAGTGACATGTTCTAAGCGACATACATTTTATACAGAGTATTTAAAACTGAATTCTCACAGTAAACTCTTTGACTTAACACAGCAACACACTGATCCTAAATGTTCTTGGTCACAATACTCAATTTTAGAGGTAACACGTATCCCTTCTTAATTAGAACATTAGAAAAATGTTAATGAGAACAGGCCATTCAGCCCAACAAAGCTCACCAATCCTAAACACTTAATTCCTCCAAAATAACATCAAGCCAAGTTTTGAATGTTCTACCTTCTGCTACAGAGCTTGGTAACTTATCCCACATGTCTATGATTCTCTATGTTGTCACACACGTGCGAGTAAGAGACAGCTGAAGGGCTTAAGTAATGTTAATACCACATCCGCCCAGGGGAGGGTGGGGTGCACTGACTGTCTTTCTCAGGTCCCTGCAGACCTTTCCTGAGAAATCCTACCAGGTTCCGGTACCTTAGAAGATGTCACTTCCGGCCCAGATGATGTCACTTCCAGGTCCTGGCTCATTGATGATGTCACTTCCTGTCCAGACGTTACTTCCAGGACATGCCCCATTTGATGACTTCACTTCCTGTATGGGCCTTTAAAGACACCATTTTACCACCATGGAATCAGTTCTGTTTTGGACTCAGTGTTGTGAACATCTCTGTTCAATTCTACAAACCTTTTGCAGCTAGGGATATTATACGGGTGGCTGCCCCAAACCTTTTTATGATGTCTGGTCTGTGTTTATATCAAAATGTGAAGAAAAACATCCCAGCCTTTGTACAAGATTTTCCCTTAACAAGTTATTGACTGTGTCTCCATGTTCTAGTTGAACTTATTTTAAAGTAACAGTCTCGATCTACTGCACTATTTCCCTTCATAATTTTAATCACTTCAATCATGTCACCTCTTTATCTTTTTTGCTTAAACTGTAAAGGCTCAGCTCTTTTAATCTTTCCTCATAATTCATATCCTGTAGCCCTGGAATCAGTCTAGTTGCTCTTCTGGACTTTTTCTAGCACTGTGATGTCTTCATTGTAGCCTGAAGGCCAAACCTGTACACAGAACTCCAGATGAGGCCTCACCAGTGTGCTATGGAGCTTCATCATAACCTCCTTGGACTTGAACTTCACACTTCAGGGCGATATATAACCTGACATTCTGTTACCTTTCTCAGTATTTGGAAGTTGATAGTGTCGAGCCCACTACGACTACTAAGTTCTTCTCACAAGCAATACGTTCAATTTTCAGACCTCCCATTGTGTATTTACATCTGAAACTTTCCTTTCCAATGTTGATTCACACATTTTTATACATTTCTTCAATATACTGTACAGAAAGTCACTTTTTCTAAACTTTGACAATATTCGTAGTAAAATATAATATACTAGCTGTGTAAGCCCGTGCTGTAAAAAGCCCGGGCTCCTAGAAACTATTGAAATTGTCAGAAACAAAACTGAAATGCAGAGTCGGTTGTTTCATTTTGCGGATGTACTCACCTCCCATTGTCTATCAGCGGGTAAGCGAGTTTGTCTCCAATTTGTTAACTTGGGGCTGCCTTACCGGCTCTTTGAGATTCATGCTGTAGCCTCGCACTTATTTCTTCTTCCAACTCGTTAACTTGGGTGCTGCCTTGCCCCATTAACTGTACTGTCTTGACAACTGTCTATTGTTGTTGTTGTTGTATTGTCTTGTCTCTGAGGCAGTACAAGTCTGTTTTTGGGAATGCTTACAGTCACCTCACACTTTTCCTGTGTGCTGCTGGTGTGTCACCCGGGTCCCAATCCAAGTAGTCCGGCGCATGGTGGGTGCGGCAACGTGCGATCAGCGCAGGCTCCTAAGCTTACACTCACTCATACCGAGTCAATTTAAAATGACCAAAAATATAGAATTATCAAGTGACCATCACACCCTTGGAATGTGGAAGGAAGACCAAGCGCCAGGGTAAAGCCCTAACCCTAACCTTACATGTCCACACAGCAGGACCCATGGATAGAAGAGCCCTGAAGTATTCTACCTTCTCAAGGTAGGAGTCAGGTGTTTATTACTAAAGAAAAAAATTAATACTATTAAGTGCCAACATCTAAGAAACAAACATCCCAGGCTACTGTCTGTCCTAATTTACAGATCACAGTCCAATAGAGAGCAGATTGTGAGAGGTAAACACAAGAGAAACTAATATATTGGTGGAGAGTTTATATACAGTATATATATATATATATATATATATATATATATATACATATACATATATATATTTATTTATTTATTTTTTTCAAGACACACAATATAATGTTTTACATGTTTACATACCAATGTTTATAATACATATTATACCCCTTAATAAGAAGTCAAGCAATATGACTCCTTTTATTGCCTAACTAAAAAGGTAACATGCAATATCTAAGTTTTCGAGGCAGCTCAGGCCCCTTCTTCAGGCAAGGTCTTGGCTGAACTACATAAACCTTAAAAAAAAATTATACAATGATTTTTTATAGCAAATCAGGATTTTTGTCACATAGGTAGTCCCAGAAATTTACATGAGGTTACAGATTAAGCCACACTTAAAGACTGAATCAGTCTTCTGGTTTCGAGCCATATTTTCTGCTGCTACTTAAGTTACTCTACCTGTCAACACTTTGCTGTCTTTACCTGGTTAGCAATTTAGGCCTCTTTAAAAATGATGAAGCATTTAAAATCAGAAATACCTTGGATTAACATTTGCCATCTAAAAATTCTTTTAGCTAATCAGCCAGAAGAGTGGAAACAGTTTAAGTGTACTGTAACCGCTGATTATAGTTCAATGACTGCCAATCCACTACCATTTTTATGATGCTACCCTTAATTTACAATGTAAATATAGTGATTTTAAATTGCTGTGTCAAAGTACTTATAATGCAGCTAAATTGCAGTTGCAGTACCATTAAACTGCCGCTCTAATGTATTCTGAACATATTTGCTCCATTTTGATCTACCTAAGAAAAAATATGATTAAAATAGCTTCTGTGTGCAGCAGTCATTTTAATATTTTTGCCAGAAAGTAAAAAAAAAGCAATTGTCTTCAAATTGCAGTTTAATACACCTTTCCATTACTAAGTTAAAAGATTCGCTGTAAAGTTGTTTCACTGATCCATGTTGCTGTGCTAATCTGTGACTGTATGAAAGAAAAAGTAGTAGTGACATTAATAACTTGTGAAGCACGATCTTTATAATACATTGGAGACTTTTAAATGCGACCATGTGGTGACTGTTTATACTCTGCTTGAGTGTACATTTGATGTAAATTATTTGACATGCCTGTACAGGGAGAGATATATTGAATTTGAATAATGCAATATTTATTTATTTATTTGAAGAAATCATTGCATAAAGTCTATGTAATTCTGCTTTGTGTGATGGGTACATAATGTATTAATTTAATGAAAGTTATTTATATTCCTCTTGCCTTTTCTGATTGTACGCTAACTTTAATTATGTAAGGAAATGTCTTAACATTCTACAACCTTATCCAGGTCATGCAAAGTTGAAAATGGATAAATTACATTTTCATATACTCTAGTCAAAAGAAAACTAGTTTAGAATATGACAATACAATATGGTCAAAATGGGACAGGTGATGTGATCAAAGTCCCAAGGTCAGTAGAGCGCCCCCTGGTGGATACAGAATGTCGGACAAAGTGGGCATTGCTTATTCTGCTAGGCTTTCGTGGCACACCAGGCCTTTTAAGAAAGTTGATTTAACAGGGATGCAGGCATCCAGCTGTGCCTTCCGCCACTTGCATTCCAGACTAAGTGACTCAACTCCAGCTTGTACCAGGATCTGCCTGGACTTCATCTGATAATAAAGGTGTAAATCAGAGTTGCAGAGACATCTCTCTAGAGGCCCCTCTGTAGTCTTCTTGAGCCAGTAGGTGCAAAATGGACACAAGCAAGGGATAATAACTGAGGATAGAAGAACTCTCTTATTAGGAAACACTGATTTTGTAACTGGAATTGACTTTAATCCAATCTGGAAAAGGTTCAACAACATGCACCCCATCTCTCAAACTAAGAGAATCAAAAAGAAGCAAGATGAAAGGGGAGAAGACAAGAAAAGCTTGAAAAATTGGGAACTGAACACACTCACTGAAATTCTGTAGGGAATCCTAGAGAACTCTGGGACTCTTCCCATGGGCACTCTGTGCACATTCTCCAAAATCACTTTCTAAAATCTTCACTCAAGCTGAAGCTGACAAATTCTTGTCATTGCAGACCAGAAGCTGAGACCCTGTCTGTCACGCCAAAGCTGTGTGCCAGTAGTCTGACAAGGCTGAGAAGCCATTACTTCAAGAAGGGAACTTCAGCATCTAAATTCTTGGGCCAGAATGAGTAATGCGTTTTCCCTGTGAAGTGTCACAATATGGCAGGAGACAAGCTGAGGAAGCAGCGGCATAGCACTGACAAAGATCAGGCAGCAAAGAGAAAGAGTGCACCTCCACACGTGAAGGATCCTCCACCTGAACCTGGAGCAACAACTCCACACAACATCAGACATCATCCTTAAAGACTTGGGATCATACAATTAATTATCTGTGCCAAGATAAATTAGAACTCTAAATAGCAATAAAACAGGTAGCATTTTTGTCAACCTAGTGTGTCTGTGTCTAGTCTTATATGTCAATACATACAGATATATGCAGTTATCATATTTCTTTAATCATTGTGTTTATCAATAAATTGAATTATTCTGTTTCTTGAAATGAGTGTACCAGAATTACCTTGATATAAGTCTAATGGCCAGAGACCCACATTTACAATGCAGAAAGGTAAAGTAAATAAAGCAGGGGTCTTTCCAAAGTATTTGATTAATTATAATTATTGCCAAAGGCAAAATTGATAATTGATTAACCAAGTTAAAATTTGTTTTTCAAACCCTGTATCATTATGATATCCTATTGATTAGCAATCATCAAAATTCCTATAAGAGTACGGCAAATGTCACACCAATAAGTGTTGCTCACAGCATTGCGGAAACAGTCATCTGGGCATGAATTGTTCTTTACACCTGGGAAATGCAGTTGTGCTCCATTCATCCAGTTACTGCAGTTGGAACGAGGTCATACAGTGGGCCTTCACGAAGCAGAACTGTACTTCCATTAACTTGCACAACAAAAGGAAAGGAGGTGTCTGCACTGCATTGTTTTTTGTGACAATTCCAAAGTGTCAGATCCCTAGGGCGGTAGTATGTATCGTGATTGTGATAGAATAAAAGTGAAAAATAAGGTAACTTTTACAAGTAAAGTACTATAAATGTACACTATTTGTTACAGACGCAAACCAAATGTATGTGTGTACTGTATAATATAACAATAAGAGCAGCGCACTACTGAAAACGGCAAATATAGGAGGCAGTGGGGATCGAACCGGTGGCCCCTTGTTTACAAGTCAGCAAATCTTACCGCTACGCCATGAAAGCCGTTGTATTGATTTTGAACCTTTTATGAAAGTGTTTATTTGATCTTTGCACTTCAGGCTTCACACATTCTATAGTTTATGCCTACATTTTGTAACATTTATTACTAAAATATGAAAAAGTTTCTGTTTTAACAATGTTTTTACACAGATTACTGTAGAAACGGAACACACATGAAATGCATGTGTTCCAAATAACGATCTATTATTTCCACTCTAAAACTCCAGCAGTTCACTCACTCCCAGATAATCAAACAAGCCACGAGCTGGGATAACTTAGTGAACGTTCTGCGACGGTGGGGGATGCTTGTCTTAATTGGCCACATTTACAGGACAAAAGACGCTGGCGGAGAGGTGCAAACAGATTTAAGGTGGGCCGGATTTACGAGTTTTCTCGTATGCTCTGGTAATTCTAGTGTTAAACAGTATGTAGTGTAGTGAAATAGTTGCTGAACTCCAAGATTGTGCATTAGAAGAATATAAAAAGACTATAAATGTATATTCTCATTTCAATAGATATCAATATGTACAATGACAGTATGACATTAATATTATAAAAACATATCATAAACAGATAACTAAATATAGGAGAATTTACAGTAGGTCACCATGTAGCTTTAGACACCGTCCTTATTTAGGTTGTGTATGAACTGTGCACAGAAACCCCTCCTCTGTCTCTCTGAACTGGTCATCAGGCAGCGGTTGCATTTCCTTCAGTGCAACACAGAGAAGAGGCCATTGTTTGGATGGCTGGTATCTCTGAGAGTTTTCTTTGTCCTGGTTGAATATCGCTTGGTGTAGATGTCCTGGAAGTTAGAGAGTACACACTCAGCGATGTGTTTAGCTGACTTGCAACCCTGTCTGCAGAGCCTTATTGTCCTGTTGTGTGCTCTTCCGACAGTAGGCAGTTATACTTTCTATCGGGATTAAAGAAAAGACATACAAAGAAAAAAAATGTAAGGTATATTCGGTGAGCAGAGGTTGGTAAGGGCAGAATGTGATCAAAACAGATGGACTTAACATTGTACCATTAGGCCCATTTTTGCTATGCTAGTGACACTATAGAAGAATAAATTAGTAACACTTTAGTTTAGGCACTGCAAAAATGCATCTGTTATTCATTTACTCTTACGTAACAAGACCTTAACAGATACTTCTTTGGGTCTTCATAACACTTACAGAGAATCAGTAAAGTGTTTGTTCATTTATGCAATGTGACCCACTAAAATAACTTAACTTTGGAATGGTCAGAAGTGTCATTAGTGAGACATATTTCTCTTGATAGTGCATCCTTGAATGTATGGCCTTTGAATCCTCCATATTCCTAAGTAATTTTACCAGCATCTCGAATGCTATACTGCACTGAGATGAACATATTTGCTGATGCTTTCTAAGTGTCATTAACATCACAAGAAGCCATTGTTAAGGTCTTGCTACGTAAGAGTAAACGAATAATAGATGCATTTTTGCATTATTTAAGCTGTTACCAATAAATTGAATTGCGTTCTGTTTTGTTCACAAGTTTGTCCCATTTGCCTTTTAATTCCAGCATGCCTGCTTTGAGTTTCGAACATTGACTTGCTTCTCTCTTTCGCCTCCTTCACTTCAGGTATTCAAGTGATTCACCATGTTGACCATTTATTTTACTCCTCTGTGATTTCACATCCTAGGGCAGCCCATCTCTCTAATTTTAAACCAAAGTTATTGTCATCCTGAAATGGCCAGCTCATTCCACAAGCATGTTCTCAATAAGTAGGTGTTTTAGGGGGGCTTGGCTGAAGAATCCTTCCTGAAGGTGGTCCATGCTACGGTCAATCCTCAGCAACCGGACCTCTTCGGTTGTCTGCAGAGTCATGCTGGCTGGTGATTGCTTTGTTGTTTCTGATTGTTAATGTCTCTCTCTTTCCCTAGGGGGCAGTGTTAGTGGGTGAAGTTCTCACAGTATGCGTAAGACATTTGTCATTTATTTAATATGAAATTTTCCATCCCTCATTATGCAGAGACAGAATACTTTGTTTAAGAAACAAAAATGACATTGTAAAACACTAGAGTTAGCAAATAGGAATTTATCACCAAACTTGATTTTCCTCACATTTTCTAGACATATTATTTATCTACACACAGATAACATTTAGAGAATGTGCTATCTGCCAAAGTATATAATTGTCTTACAGACACAGTTGAGATTCTGATTAAAACCTGGCAAAGTAATTAGCAATTTAATTTACAGTAGAAATATTTAATAATAAAACATATTTCAGATGCATACAATTCCTCTGTGTAAATGCTAGGATGGCATATTTTATTCACATTTTCACATTAACATTTAAAAAATAGTTAGGGCATTTACTTTTGCTAATACAGCATAAATTATCATTCTTTAGTTTTTAATGTAGAAAATTCTGAGTGTGCTGAGAACCATATAAATAGGCCTAAAGACATCAATTCATCCCTGTTTTTCCTCCTGGAAATCACTTTAATTAGGAAAAATTCCAAAATGCTATTTTTAATATGTAAATTGAAAACCTGTGCAAAATTCGAGAGTCATCTGCAAAGTACTAAATGCTTTCACTGGCTAGGGGCTTTCATCCTAAGGAGATTAGCTTTTGTAGAAGGCAAATTTAAATGCTTATTCAAATATAAGTAATCAAATACTGCTGTTTAAATGATAACTTTCAGAAGAAATTATTGCCCTTTTCCACATCTTCACTTTCTTGCTTATCAACTGTATAGTCTTGTTTGCTTAGTTAGTTTTTGCCTCTTTACAGAAAACATTCATGTCTTACTCCTCCTTTTTTTTTTGACCCCTCAACATATGTTGCCTGTTTGTACCTTTGGAACATAAGGTGGGGCTACTGTGGGTCTTAAGTTGTTACTACTCATGATGTTTTGTCCGCACATTATGTAATATTCTGATACTTTTGGTTTTATTAGCACTGAATGTTTTTTTTCATAATTAACACACTTACATTCAATCTATTCACTCATTTAGAAGTGTTTAACCATTTTTCAACTTAGGGTTTATTAGAATGAGATTCAGTCTCAGAAGAAATATCCATAAAGGCTGACATAATGCAGTCGTTCTCAACCTTTTAAGTCTTGACATTCATCTTTATTTTTGTGTTGAGTGATGACCTTTTATTAGCAGTAATATTTAAGTAAACTTGACATAATTTTGTTCTGAATGTCAACAATAAATACTTATTTAACATTTGAATGCATTGTTCATACAGTCGACTTCATTTAAGTCCATGGCCTCCGGACGAGATCGCCACGAGCGCTTAAGCGGAGTGCAACAAGTCAGTCCTGAAAGGTGACCATTCAATTACACCACCTACTTCCCTATTCAAACACAATAAAACATTCAATAAAACAGACTACGGTGAAGAATATAATGGATACATGTATAATACATACATACATACATACACATTAACTGTTCAGACATACATGTACTGTACCTGTACTGTACTGTACTGATAATTCATAATAGATGTAGTTGCACGTGTCCAAGTGTCAATCAGTCGGGCCTACATTTTACAAAAATAATTAGTCATTGTTTTCTGCATACTGGTACACACGATTCAGGCCGTGTATGTGATTACTGAGGCTGTAAAACTGTCCATAGTCCTGGCAGCCGTTTATCAGATAACAACACAGCGTGTGTAGGGACTTCAGCGCGTCCGTGAAGGAACAGCCTCTTCAGGTGGTTCATTAATCACACTGACAGCAGCAGTATCCTTGTCTCCATTGAAGTCTCGGTTGTTGGCAGTGTCCTTAATGATTGTACAGATCTTGGCATCAGTGCTGTCAGCTGACATGGGCAGAGCCTTGTCGACGGCATATGAAAAGACCGTGCAGTTAACTGGAGTGAATTTGGCTGGAGAGAATAGCAATGGGTTCAATAATGTACGTGCGCTTAAGTGGATTGTATGCTTATCGCTAGTGCGCTTATCCAAAGTTATTGCTTGACTTTATACAAATAGGGACTGTGCAAGTCATGTGCAGCTAAGTGGAGTGCACTTAAGTGGAGTCGACTGTAATAGATAGATAGATTCTTTATTAATCCCAAGGGGAAATTCACATACTCCAGCAGCAGCATACTGATAAAAAAACAATATTAAATTAAAGAGTGATAAAAATGGAGGTATAACAGACAGACAATAACTTTGTATAATGTTAACGTTTACACCCCTGGGTGGAACTGAAGATTCGCATAGTGTGGGGTCTCCTCAGTCTGTCAGTGGAGCAGGACGGTGACAGCAGTCTGTCGCTGAAGCTGCTCCTCTGTCTGGAGATGATCCTGTTCAGTGGATGCAGTGGATTCTCCATGACTGACAGGAGCCTGCTCAGCGCCCGTCGCTCTGCCATGGATTTCAAACTGTCCTGCTCCATGCCTACAATAGAGCCTGCCTTCCTCACCAGTTTGTCCAGGCGTGAGGCATCCTTCTTCTTTATGCTGCCTCTCCAGCACATCACCACATAGAAGAGGGCACTCGCCACAACTGTCTGATAGAACATCTGCAGCATCTTATTGCAGATGTTGAAGGATGCCAGCCTTCTAAGGAGCATCAGTATTGGCAGTCCAGTCCAATTTATCATCCAGCTGCACTCCCAGGTATTTATAGGTCTGCACCCTCTGCACACAGTCGCCTCTGATGATCACGGGGTCCATGAGGGGCCTGGGCCTCCTAAAATCCACCACCAGCTCCTTGGTTTTGCTGGTGTTCAGGTGTAAGTGGTTTG
Organism: Polypterus bichir lapradei; assembly: GCA_026402145.1. Classification (NCBI taxonomy): domain Eukaryota; kingdom Metazoa; phylum Chordata; class Cladistia; order Polypteriformes; family Polypteridae; genus Polypterus; species Polypterus bichir. Next base: position 38,834,197 of record JANRMT010062840.1, read on the forward strand.
AGTCGCACCATTTAACAAAGTCCTTGATTAGGTTCCTATACTCCTCCTCCTGCCCACTCCTGATGCAGCCCACGATAGCAGTGTCATCGGCGAACTTTTGCACGTGGCAGGACTCCGAGTTGTATTGGAAGTCCGATGTATATAGGCTGAACAGGACCGGAGAAAGTACAGTCCCCTGCTGCGCTCCTGCGTTGCTGACCACAATGTCAGACCTACAGTTCCCGAGATGCACATACTGAGGTCTGTCTGTAAGATAGTCCACGATCCATGCCTCCAGGTATGAATCCACTTACATCTCTGTCAGCTTATCTCTAAGGAGCAGAGGTTGGATGGCGTTGAAGGTGCTAGAGAAGTTCAGAAACATAATTCTTAATGCACCACTGCCTCTGTCCAAGTGGGAGAGGGATCAGTGTAGCATATACATAACAGATAAAATATACACGGTACTCTTCCCAGAAATAATCTGACACCAGAGTGTTTAATACTGAATTAAATTTAATGTCCATTTATCTTTTTACTGGGAAACTTGGTCCTGTCAGGTCTTCACAAGGTGGTCGAAATCAGGGTAAGTGAAAAAAGTGCAGTTCTGAGGAACAGCTCAATTTCCAACCTTTTCTTGCTTTTGTTCTCAAGTTGAGTTAGCACAGAAAAAATCCAGTCTCACAAAGATAAATGGTACTGAACAGCCAAAGTTCTGTTATGGGATGGTTAGGAAGTGAGGAATATTCATATGGATAATAGCACCAGAACTGGCTGAGACTCCATTCATTTTCCAACCCGTCGAATCCAAACACAGGGTCATGGGGGTCTGCTGGAGCCAATCCCAGGGCACAAGGCAGGAACCAATCCCGGGCAGGGCACTAACCCACCGCAGGACACACACACCAAGCACAATTTAGAATCACCAATCCACCTAACCTTCATGTCTTTGGACTGTGGGAGGAAACCCACACAGACACAGGGAGAACATGCAAACTCCACGCAGGGAGGACCCAGGAAGCAAACCCGGGTCTCCTAACTGTGAGGCAGCAGTGCTACCACTGCGCCACCTGGCTGAGACTCAATTCTGAGAATTTCTTCTGAACACTGCAATCACGTGAAACCTCATCTAATTGTGTTTCCTCTTCAGATAGTAACATCAGTGTTTTTTATGTGCCATACATACACGCCTGGGGGCCACCATCCTGGCTGTGGTAAGGTAAGCACTTCAACACCAGGACAAGAGGGGGCACTGACGCTAACATTATCTTCTCCTTACTACTCTGCAGCCAGGAAAAGACACTCGAAGTGGATACCTCCCAGAGAAGACGATGCTCCTTGCGGTTCCAGCCCAAAAGGTGGCTTCAGGTGTTAAACTGACACCTGAGAAGGACAGAGCCCCAGATAATTTGTTGTCTCACTACTAAGCAGCTCTTTTTATTTTGAGATGTTGGCCGGCTGTCTTTATTAATAGGGATTACTAGGCTGATACCCCAAATATTTTTAGTTGTCGAAGTCAGTCTGCTTTCCTGGCCAAAATTTCACAACAATGGCTTTGAATGGATCTTGTATTCACTCTTCATCTTCTATTTTCTCCTCTGGGTAGTAATCACAGAGCTGTGTGTTCAATTTATCCAAATGGTGACAAATCAGGATTTTTTTTTTTTTTTTTTTTTTTTTATCTGTAAATGTTCAGAGGTTTTCAGATTTTGCAGTTCATGATCTTAGGTAGCATAGGTAGTCTGCCACAGGATTTTTTTTTTTTCCTTAAAGTACTGATTTTATCTGACTCCCGTCTTGGCTGCCTATAAACCACGCAGCCAGACCCTCTGAGGTCAGCTGTCTTCCCGTCTTCCTTTGTGCTCCCACAGTCGTACCTTGGATACATAGGGAGGGCTGGAGTGCACCCACATTGTCACAATTTGGTGGCAGCAGTGGGATGAGCTGGCAGTGGGAACCAAAGAGCAGGAGATGGAGCAGCAAGCGGGATTGGTGCCAGACTTTTAAAAGAACCCATGGGCCCAAGCTGGAGGAGGACATTTTAGGGACTGAACTTTTTAATGGACATTTATTTATTGATTATTTGTATTGTCCTTTAAGGTTCTTATTCTTTTAATTTCCTGTTTTTAAAAAGGGAGTCTGGAGTGGACCCACATCGTCATAGACATTTTGTCTGAAACAAGTAGTGATTTTAAAGATGTTCCACTAGTGAGAACCACATAACAAGATTTTATTATTGAAGTAGCTTTTCCAAAATAACCCTGCTGCTGATGTACTGTGTGTCCCAGAAGCATGTCATGTTGGTACACTACATTCACATTTAATTGGCAGTTTCCGCTCTAGCAGCCGGAAAGAGACAAGGATTAAATGTGTCTGTCTGAGCAGGTCACCTTGGAATAACTCATTACCATCCAGCAGACCATCTAGTTTATCATATGATAGAAAATCTTAAAATTGGATTCTTACCATGCTGTTTTGGTACTATACGTCACATTGTTTTGATATTTGTAAAATAACAGCAACATAATTTTGCCTGTGAATGTTATATTTACACAACATAACAGTCCTAGTTGTGCATGTTGAAAACTATGCACACCCCAATTAAATGCTTTTTCTTTTACGTGGACATACAAAGATTTTATCTTCATTTAAACAGTATCTTTAGATAAAGGTGCTAAAATACAACAAACATCAAGCCACATTTACATTGTGTAGTTCATTCTATAATTTAAATAAACATAAATGCATATTTTGCACGTGGACAAAATAAGCACAGCCCGGTCATTACCTCAGATAACTAACAGAATCAAATGACATCATTAGAGAGGATCTGTCATCTGAACCTGTCTTCTTATTTAACCCTTTAATTTAATATTTAAACATTTTGTTTGGTTTGCTCTTTGTTTTTAAAGTGTGAGTTTTCACTGTTCCTATATGAAAACAGTTCTTTAAGGCTTTTAGAAAGAAGGAGATAAATGTCTATGACTCTGGGAAGGAATTTAAAAAGATCTCCAAACAACTGGAAATCAACCTCTTCACTGCTTGAAAGATCATCTACAAGTGGAGAAGATTTCAAACAACCGCCAGCTTGTCCATGTCAAGATGTCCCAGAAAATTTAGGGGGACAGTAGAACGAAAGATGATGAAAGAAGAATTTCATCACAGGACCCACAGATAGCTCTTGCCATTGCTGATGTCCAAATGCATGAGTCTACCATTAGAAAGAGGCTGCACAAATTAGATCTACATGGAAGGTGTGCCAGGAAGAAACATTTACTGTTCAGAAGCAACATTAGGGCAAGCCTAAAGTTTCCTCTTCAACACCTAGGGAATAATGAGCTCTGGAGAGACAAAGCAAAGATGCAGTTATTTGGCACCAGAAAACACGTTTGGAGAAAACCAAAGAAAGCATTTGACCCGAAGAACCAGATACCAACTGTAAAGCATGGTGGCAGTTATGTTGTGGTTTGGGCCCATCATAATATCAGAGGGTGATTGAAGATAATGTGACATCATCTGTCAGAAGAGCCATTGCAACATGACAATGACCATAAACATACCAGTGAACCCACCAAGAAATGGCTGAAACAAAAAAATGGAGGGTCCTGGAATGGCCAAGTCAAAGCCAGGATATGAATCCCATTGACATGCTGTGTATGCAAGACACCCCTCAAATAACACACAGCCAAAAGGATTCTGCATGGAGGAGTGGGAAAAACATTCTTGTAGTTGATGTTAGAGACAACTAGACAGTTATAAAATCTTTTTTTAAATTTTTTTAATTATTTGATTTAATAAAATACAAAAACTTAAACAAATGCAAATCTCATTTTGGAATTTTTTGCATTAAGGTTCACCACACGGATTTGGAAAAGCTCAATGATACTGTCTGCTAACCTCTCCTGGATCAGTGCCTCTGCCTCCCTTTGACATGTGGGCAGAAGATGCTGAGGCTGTTGTTTGATGGGCCAGGCATTACCAGTATCAGTTTCATGGAGTGAGTCCATCCAAAAGTAGCCGGAGATGTGGCAAACTAATCTCAATACTCCCACAGCACGTTATTCAGCTGTTGTTGCTGAGCAGGGTCCAGGCTTGTGCTGCTGGCCTGATACTCGGGTCCCAGTTGGAAACTGACCCAGTTGACTGGGAGCAAAATGAGTTGATCTTTGCATCTGCAGTCTGCATTGCATTTTGTACTCTAAGCATGATTTGTTTCGGGGGGTTTGGGGTTTTGGTTTGAGGAAAAAGTATAAGAGTTCCATGGTCAGAATTCATATAGGCCTTTATGCATTGTAGAAGGTCAGAGGCCCAACATTCAGTGGTCTTCAACACTTTGCATCTTATAGTAGACCAAGCTGTGGTCGCCATAACAAACTTGACTGACTTGGGCTGTACAGGATAGGTTTTCTTGAGAGTATCAGGCTAAAATTGTCACAGTTCTAAGGGGGACTCAATCCCAAACTACCGTTCATTTGCCTGGAGCAGGTGTGGTAAATTTAGAAGATCCTTCTTTGTTACATCCTGCAGTACTTTCAGTGCCTTCCTATTTAAAGCCGTTATCAATTGTAACATGCAGGGCTTGTGTGCCCAGCTGTTCACTGTCGCCATAACCTCAAGAAAGTACCTAAAAGTCCAATCCAACCAAACTATCGCACCAAGATGCTTAGACTTCATTTAACACAGTCTTGGATCCTTAATAACAAGTGCAGCTTACCCTCTTCTTGTTAAGAACAGCTTCTTTTGCAAGGACTCCTCTTCTTGTTTATGGGTTGCTGGTCCAGCTGGTCTTACACCTCTGTCCTCTACCTGGTCACTTACATTCAATCCCACTTCTGACACCAACCTTCCATATTAATACAGGGAGAAGGAGGGCCTAGTGGGCAGCAGCTTATTTGTTGATTGGTTTCAAATAGGAAAAAGGGAACAGTACAACTGAACTTGATGGAAGAAGAATACAGCATTAAACTATTTACAGCCTTACCGAAATCCTCTCCTTTTCTCCCTACCAAAATTGGGTCAGGTATTTTTGTTCAGGCCCAAAGCCTGCTGTAACTAAATGTTGTGGCTCTCACCTTCTTTTCTACAGACTCATATCACACTCGCATTTTTTTGTAATTCAGTTCTTTAATTTCAACACACTTAGTTCCGTTAGTCTTTTTCTTTTGCATAGTGAGCCAGGAAATCGTCTCTCTTGGGCCAGTGAACTCTGTCTACAGCAGGGGTGCCCAATGCGTTGATCGTGATCGACTGGTAGATCGGAAAGGTAGTGCAGATAAATCGTTGCATTCAAAAAAAAAATTTTTTTTAAACATTAGTCTATCATATATCCTCCCTATGGCATTTGTCATTTGATTGACATACAGGGCGACCAGTCTGAGATCTCTTTTCTTCTAACACACTGGTCATCCCGCACGCACGATCTAACACGCGAGCTACTGCAAAACTCCGGCTATCTAAGTGATCTAGTTAGCTTTCCAATTTATATCGACTAAAGAAAGGATTTAAAAAAAAAATGTTTGGGGAGGGTATGGGCTAGATGTGGAATTGGAAGAGGATTTTTTTCTCTCACAATGTCACAATCGAAGTGCGCTTGTCTAATCTGTCAAACTATCATTGCTATTCCAAAGAAGGAAAATGTGGAAAGGCACTTTCAAACTGTTCATAAAAACTAGGAAACTGACTTCCTTCCGAAAGCGATCTGAGAAAGAGAAAGGAGAGGGAACTAATATTGCAGATAATCGGGCAGCCATCATTTTTTACTCGGCTGAATTTAAGACACACCAAAGCATCGTTCCGGATCAGTCACTCGATTATTAAGCATAAGAAATCCTTCCAAGATGGAGAGATGATAAAAGATACCTTCGTTAAGGCAGATTGCTAGGGAGAAATTCCTGCTGAGATTTCAAGACCGCTGGCCGGATAAAAAGGAGTTTCTCCTTGTCTTTAAACATGCAGAATACAAGCAACTTAATAACGATCAATAGCTGCTAGACTTGGCATTTTTTTTTGATCTGACCAACATGTTGAATGAGCTTAATTTACAGCTGCAAGGAAAAGAAAAAAACAATATGGTCAATATGATTAGCTCAGTTAATGGTTTTAAACGAAAAATGCAACATCTGTCCTCAAAGCTGCAGCGCCTTGATTTGGGAACATCCAACACCTCGCGTCAGAGCTGGAGACACAATGGAAGGCGTGTGCGCAACTTGACAGCATACGCTACACAGAGTAGATTGTAAATTGTCTGTCAGACTTTATATAATGGAAAAAAGTAACGATTCGAGTGTTGCCCAATGTAGCAGAGAATATATATATATATATATATGTATAGCATTTTTAAAGTAGGTAGATCATTTTGACCTGGTCATTTTAAAAGTAGCTCGCAAGCCGAAAAAGTGTGGGCACCCCTGCTCTACAGCTTCTAATCGCAGACTTTATTTGCACATTATCCAGACCCCAGGCAGGCTGTCCTCTCCCCTCTACCGCTCTGGGATCTTGAAATGCTGTTCTTTTGCATGTGTTTCATGCTGGTTTGACTATTGTAATTGTTTATTGCCACTACTTCTGTAAATGGGTGGCTCATCTTGGTGTTGCCCTTATGGGATTTCCACATTCTTCTGTTGTTTTTATGGATGTCTCAGAGGGTTTGTTGATTTTATTCTCACATTTATAAATACGTGCCAGTATGGTTAACTGTTAATTAGAAATTTAATCTTGTATGAGTGGGTGTGTGTATGAGTGGGCTCTGTGATAGACTGGCCCCTTCTTCAGGGCTGTTTCTTGCCTCACATCCAGTGCTGCCAGGGTAGATTCCTCCAAGTGACACTGAATTGGATTAAGCAGGTGTGCGAATGAGATGAAACTTCCCTACATTTAATTTAAAGCATAACAGCAAGGATCATAACTACAAATAAAAGGTATGACAGTAGAACTTTAGCTCTTAAATCACTGCAATAGCTTCCATTTAAGTTTACAGTTTTAAAATGACTTCCTTTTAACATGTTAGGTTGTAAATGTCTCAGCTTCCATTACCTTAGAGAGCTTATTAATGACTATACTCCTCAGAGCATGTGCCGCCTTAAACTGGAGGTCCGTTTAGAATTCCTAGAATAAATAAAATTAATGTAGAAGGCAGACTCTTAAGACAAAGGGACATCAAATTCTGAAATAATCTACCTGACAGTTTTAGAGAGGCTTCTTCAGGCTCAAACTTGAAATTGAAAAGGAAGACTCATTGTTTTGCATTGCAAAGGCTGGATAGAGCTCCTGCTGTGGCTGTCCATATTGCTTTTTAATTATTGAACAATCTTTCTGATTTCCTGTTAGTGAGTCTTTGTTGTTGTCATTATCTTCTCAGTGCCCATTTTGTAGCACTTGGACTAAATGCAACTTTAATCTGTTTATCCCTTCTGGTATTAAAGTGGCACTTTGGCACTAATGTGTCGCCACCAACTTTGAAATATAATTGTAGTTCACCAAAGCCATCGACATGGATAAGCAGCTGGCTAAACACAGACAGATCTGTGTATAGAGTCTGTCTTGCAGACAACATCTCAGTGGCATTCAGATACAAGCTTTGACTTGGTCAGTCCATAACCCTCCATTTCTTCTTTCTGATCCATTCCTTTTCATGCTGAAATGTTCATTTCCGGGAGAACTTCAACTTTTGGACACATAGCCTTACATTCTCCTCAAGCACACTTTGTTCACAGTTGACTCATTGGCTGCAAGCTGCCTAGGCCCTGAGGCCACACAACATCTCCAAACAATAACATTTCCACTGCCATTGTTCATGACGTTATTCTTCTGGGATGCTGCTCTTGGCTTGTGCCAAACTTGTCTACTGCTACTGCGGCCTGACAACTCTATCTTTAATTCATCTGTCCAGAGCACATTGTTCCAGAAGGCCTGGTCTTTGTCTACACGTTCAATGTTCTAATGTACTCTTTGGGTAGCAATGGCTTTTTCCTGGTGCACCGTGCTTGCAAATCAAATTTGTGCAGTCTCATTCTGACTGTTACCAGTAGATTCTGCGATAAAATGCCAAAGTTCTTGGAAATTTCTTTTAGTATGAAAAGGTCAGCACTTGGGCTGAGTTTGCTGGGCTGGCCACTCCATGACAAATTAGCAGTCGTATGAAATCCACACCACTTGATTGATTTCAGATCAATTTGGGGATCTTTTTAAATCCCTTGCCAAATTCATAGGGATCACAAGCTTCTTTCTTAGAGAGCTCTTTGGATCTTGGCATGATGGCACCACACACGTCAATAGCAAAGAGATTAGTTTAGTTTAATTTATTTATAAAGTACATTTAAAACAACCAGCATTGACCAAAGTGCTGTACGCAAGAATAAATAAGGTAGTAGAGGTAGAGTAGAGTTTAGGATCATGCACTGATACTGCGCGTTGTCATAGCCACCACACGACCAATCATTTCAGGATCCCAAATTAGGACCTGAGAGCAGCCGTGCAATGAGTGACACCTCAGAATCACACTCGTTCAAATGGAATGGAACAACGTAGGGCTTTTTACAGTGGCTGGAGTGCCAATCCTGCCACCAGCTCCTGAATTTTACCAATAAATATGGTAAGAAGAACCACATTCTAAGACATCATAAAGTTAAACATAAAACACAGCAAAATATTAAATAAATTATTCAAATTAAAGCAAAAGAAAAAAGAGTTAAAAATGGTTCCAGTTGTAGAAGACCTAACATAAGCAGGAAGTTTGTTCCAAAGCCTAGGAGCGGCTGTAGCAAAAGCACACTCACTGTTAAGTTTTAGGGAAACTCTCAGCACTACTCTGGGCATCTGATCAGTTGGAATACAAAGGTGTGAAAAGGGCAGAGATATAGGGTGGCACTGATTCACGCTTTAAAACAAGCAATAGCACCTTAAAATCAACCCTGTAACAGACTGGAAGCCAATGAAGGGAGGCTGAAATAGGAAAGATATGGTCACGCTTACATATGCCTGTCAAAAGTCTAGTCACAGTGTTCTGGACCAGTTGTAGCCAAGAAAGAGAGTTCTGGGTAACTCCAGTGTATAATGTATTACAGTAGTCCAAGCGCACACCACACCCTAGATATCCAATAAGACAGGTGCCACCTGCATACTCCCTAAGAAGCTTCTAATCATTGGCACCTAATCTGGAAACATCTGAGTGGTGATAAATGTAGGGGTGGACTTGCTTTTTCCATGTAACAATTCTACATTTTTGTTAATTAAGATTATGAGAATGAATACGCCATGTCAACTTTATGTACCATTTCTTCAAGTATATCACCCATATCTGTAGGCACTGCTTGAAGATCTAACGTTTGCCTATTAGAACTTTTGAAAATAAGAATATTGGCAAACGAGAGGAGCCCATTCAGCCCATCAAGCTCGTTTGTTTAGCTCAGGGGTACCCAATGCATCAATCGCGATCGACCGGTAGATCGCAAAGGTAGTGCAGGTAGATCGCGTTGCATTCTAAAAAAATGTTTTTAAACGTTAGTCTATATATCTTCCCTGTGATCTAGTTAGCCTTCCAATTTATATCGACTAAAGAAGGGATTTAAAAAAAAAATGTTTGGGGAGGGTATGGGCTGGATGTGGAATTGGAAGAGGATTTTTTTCTCTCACAATGTCACAATCGAAGTGCATTTGTCTGATCTGTCAATCTATCACTGCTATTCCAAAGAAGGAAAATGTGGAAAGGCACTTTCAAACTGTTCATAAAAACTACGAATCTGACTTCCTTCCGAAAAGCGATCTGAGAAAGAGAAAGGAGAGGAATCTAAAATCGCAGTTAATCGGACAGCCATCATTTTCGCTCGGCTGAATTCAAAAGCTCCTAGACTGCATTATTCGGCTCTACTTATTTATGCGAGTTAGCCTTTTCCCATGTGAAGATCATTAAATTCAAATACTGTGGTAATCATAAATGTATTGAATTATTATTGTGCCATAAAGGTTATTCAGTTATGCAAGGTACAACAACATATATTTGATGTATAAAGTATACTCAGTATATATATATATATATATATATATATATATATATATATATATATATATATATAGTAACAAAGGCGCTATATAGGCGCCTGACCCGACACAGAAAGACACGGAGGCACGTAAAAAACACAAAGACTTTATTTCTTTCTTCACCCGTGGGCGCACGTCTTCCCCGTGACCCACAGGCAATACACAGTCCCAAAGCACAAACACTAAAGCACAACACACTCTTCTTCCTCTACCACCACTCCTCCTCCCGACCCTGGCTCTCCGAGTGGCGGTGGCTGGCCTTTTTTATAACCCACCCGGAAGTTTTCCAGGTACTTGACCACCTGGTCCTAATTGCACTTCGGGGTGGGGCTGAAGATTCGTCCAGCCAGGCTGCTGAGTCCATGCAGCTCCCCCTAGCGGCCATCCGAGCCCCCAACCAGGCTGTGGAGGACTCCATCTCCCATGGAGCTCTGCGGGTAGTTGGGGAATCACCATCAGCCATGGAGGCTGCCACCAAGCGTCCCGGGGGAGGTACTGGACTGCCCATGGTGGCTCCCCCGGAACATAAGCAGCAGGGGCGTCCCTGCTGGGCATGGGACCCGGCTGTCCTTCACAATATATATATATATATATATATATATATATATATATATATATATATA